>JAJHPF010000021.1:0-600000 GCA_024447775.1 Carex cristatella | reverse complement strand
TAAGCAGCAGTCAAGTGCCTATGCTGTCTAATAGAAGGGACCGTTCGAGTTTAAATGTTCTGACAGGCTGGGCCCAATTGAAGAGCTAGATGAAAATGAATTAAAGATGGTGACCGTTGAAGGGTGCACTTTTTGAGTCCAGTGCTGACAATAGGGCCCGGGGTGAGCCAACCTAAATGGAGAATCCAATTGAAACAGTAACAGAGAGGAACGGAAGTAATTGACCTGATACTGTGATGGCAGTCTGTAATTGTTTTTCCTTGATTGTATTAATAGTGAAATCGTTGTAAAAATTGATAAATTATTAATACAATTGAGCCGTTCTATCTTACACTTGCACAATTTTATCCCTCATTATCTCCAATTTTACCAATTTCTGTCTCATTTCTTCAACTGATCTGGTAATCATGAACCAAGGTAATTAATAGAATTCTCTCACATTGACCCAATTTTTCTTGTAATATCCTTTCAATCCAGTGAAGATATTACAGCTCAGATAATTTACATATTCATTAATCTGACATGCTCTAAGCTTCAGAAAGCAGTTTTTCAGATTTTCAGGAAAAAAAGAAAGAAAGTCAAAAGGTATGGTCCAAGTTTCTATTTCATCCCTGACTCCCTCTTATTATTCTTTATCAGATATTCAGAATCAACCTTTTTTCCTTCCTCGTATTGTACTGGTACAGGAGCCAACAACAGTACCATTCACCCCAAGTTCACTGCTTACTTGATTCGAGTAGATTTCAGTGCATAGACCAATGAACACATATAACTTTTGTTACATTAAGCATGATCAGCACTTGAAGATAATAGCATGTGCCATGCAAAGATTATCAATTACAGTGTTGGTCATGATGCTCAAGTCATCAGATGGCAATCCTAATACAAAGTAGTGCATACTCCACCAGTGATAATTTTTCAGTTCCAAAAATGTCCTTTTGTTTTGTTGCATTTTGGGGAAATGTCAATGATTTGTCCATCTAATAGTATACAATGATTATGTAAATATTTTCAAACTTATATATTATTTTTTAAACTTGATTCTTTCATTGCGGCGACACCAAAAAAAAGAAGAAAAAGAAGAATGCTTCAGTACATGCCTCTTCAATATACAGTTGCTAAATCTGTATATAAACTGCAACAGAGCATACAATCTTCTTATTTTTGGTACTTCTTTGTTCAAGTATTAGTTCTTCATGTTCCAGTTGTGCAGTATTTCTCATATTTTAAAAGTGTCGCCTTTTACATTCTTAAACTTATCAAGTAACCTTTCTACTTGAATGCAATTCGCATTACCGTGACTTTTTTTCAATATCCCAAACATGCTGCCTTCAGATAGAATTTTGATGTACATGCCATACCGTATACTTGATACTATAACGATTTAACTATTTGCATGCCATACCATATACTTGTATAACTGTTCTGACACTTTTTTAGTAAAACATCAGTAAAAGGCCCAATGATATATGCATATAGTATTTGACAGAATGCTTTAAAAATCAAATAGAGTACATCCAACATCACATTAAATACTCTTTGGTGATAAAAATGCTGGATCCCCAGTGCTACTGGCAAATATCAATTATCATTTGTATGATAGAGCTAAATCATCTTTGCATACAGCTTTAGCAAGAGGTGCATGTAGTTGCTTAGGTGCCATTGATGATTTGCATGGTTGTTCCTCAATATGGCTTGTCAAAACATGAAAGTAGATAGAATCAATCTCAACTTAACTACAAATTGACAGTTATACACATCAAGTTTACAATTTCAATTCAGAATATGCTCCTGCACCTCTTTGACATGTTAGAGGTTGGGGCGGACCCAGTGTAGACCGGGGGGGCAGCCACCCCCCCTGGATTTTGAGTTTTAGTGGAGATTTATCAGTTCCAATTGGTTTTGCCCCTCCCTAAAAATTTTTTTGTCTCCCTATGAATATTTAATTGGTAATTCGGGTTAAATTCATAGTCAAAATTAAAATAAATTTCTTGAATTATGATTGGTAATTATAATTATAAGTCAGAATATCAGAAATTACAAGTCAGAGCATTGTAAAGTATAAGTTAAAGCATTATTTTTTATCAAATACCTAATTAGTTAATGAGTTTAAATCCGATATCCCCCCCGGACGAAATATAGGCTGAAGAGGTTATTAATTAATTCATTTTTGAATTAGTTCAGATGTGTCTTTTCACAAAAGCTTGATTTCAATCCTTTACAAGAGTTCATTATAACAAAACAAGAATAATATTTGGTTCCCATGAACAGCTGATTGCTCTCATAATCACATATATGAATGCTGTTGATTGAAGTACTAAATAAACCATTGTTGCCACCTAAGTGCCAAATTTGTATGTTTTGTCATAAATACTTGAACAGTTCAGCATCAATTACTATCTGTACAACTTTACTGGCAAGACAATAATGCAGGAAGGAGACAAAACACCTGACCTATATCAATTACCAGTGCCGATAAAGTTCTGAATTTACTGGCAGAGACATTCAGTACGAAACTTGAACACAGCAGAACCAATATTCGGTGGAAGACAACCCAACTAGTGAGGAATTGTAGAAGATAGACGGCCCATAACTTGAAATAAATCAGCCCACCAGCCCATGCCAGAGATTACAAATTTTTCGAAAGGGAAATTAGATGTTATCTTGAGAGGAGTTAGATCAACTCAACGGCTATGATGTTTTTAAAACAGTAATTAAACAACAGTTGAATTCTTTGTCATTAACTGTTTTGATCCCAGGTCAACCAACGAAGAGCTTGAACTCGGTACTCCAGTATACATATTTGATATGATATTTTGTTTCAATTCAAGAAAAAATAATGTGAAACATAGATGCGAGAAAGGATGAACCCAAATTTAACATATGCCACTTGAAGCAGAAAAAAGCAGAATAACATGAACTTACAAGAATAAGGTCCGAATTAAAAATAGAAGTGTTATTAGTACTCGCTAGTAAGTTCAATACAAAAACTTCACAGGAAAAGATAAAAAAAAAACCAAAGAAAAAAAAGAGAGAAAAATGCTAATTGAGTATACTATCTTCTTGTGTCTCTCACTACAACACAATTGAAGTACATGACAAGTAAAATACCTTATCTTCATCTATTTACAAGATCAGCTTCCTTCTTTTGGACCATTTTGTGCTCATGTTGAAATATTTCATATACAAACCCTGAGAAAAAATATCATTAAATATCCATCCCTGGAAAACTAGGGATTTGAGGAACTGACATGATATTTGAACTTCATTCCAGGCAAAAATATGAAACACCAATGAACCACCAAAAATGCCCTTATTCACGTTCTTTCCTGAAACGATCGGGATCGTGACAATGCAGCTGGATTTGCATGTAAAACTGGACCCGAATCAGTAACCTGACACGTGCCCTTCTCTTTAGCTCCAAAAGACTTAAAAATGCTCCCATCATCAGGCTTAATCCCTAATGTGGCCCAAATGGAACTCTTAGCAGCCTCATCAGGATCAACTATTCTAAGCGTTTTCGGGGCCCACAAATTCTTTTTCTCCATCTTTTCTAAATTTTCATCACTTTGTGTAGCAGGTTCTCTTGAGTGCTTACCTAATGTAGCAGACCCAGTAACTGAACTACTACTGTTACTGATAGGCGAAGAAGGCAAAACCATGCCATTCGTGAATGCAGTCCATGGCATATTCCATGGACCAGGTCCACTAGGCCAGCCCCAGAAAGAGGCTGGCACAAAAGGGAAAGGGATCGGACCCCATGGGTACATGAGAGCAGGTCCTGGGTAACATGGCACAGGTGGGGCACTGCTACCATCGTTGAACCCATTTGCAGCGTTCTTCTCACCCGTAGCTGCACATGCGTGTAACTTGTTTTCCACACCAATGGAAGAGGCACAAGGCTGTTCGTCCTTGACAAGATCGGCACTCTTTCTCTCTTCCTCAATATTAAACACCGTAGCTGTAGACTCACATAGTGGCACTTCACTGCCAAATTTAAGGACAGTACCAACACCAGTACCAATACTCGCGTCAGTGCCAATCATCGTTGCGGACCCCACCAGAGGGATACCTTGCTGATGCATCAAGGCCTCTGAAGACATCATAATGTGGCGGTAATGTGAGCTTGGATGTTTATTCTTGCGGCGACCAGCCCCCACTGGTACATTTCGCATTGTACCGCCAGCTGTCCAGTACCTCTGACAGTTCTTGCAAAAGTGCCTCGGCTGGTTAACATTGTAGTTATTATAGTAACAGAATTTGGTATCCATGCTATTGCAACGGGGGCAAGGGATGATCTTATCAGGTTTCTTAAGGGCCTTTTCCGGGTCAGGTTTAACCTCTTGCGATTTTGGCTCTGTCAAGCTTGGGGCGGCGTTGTTTGTCGTTTCTGAAACTTCTTCTTTGACATGTTCATTTTGGTTGTTTGACGTTGAAGGAATGGAAGACGTTGGATCGGCATCTTCTGATATGTCGGGTTTATCAGAGTTTGAGGATTTGGTCCGTGCATCCTTTGTTTGTTTGCATGAAACCTGAAATGAAGTTAAATTGATAGAAGTTAGTTACTAAAAAAAAGTATTGATCTCGGAACAATGAAAATAAAAAACCCAAACTAAAAGTTAGGCTGACAATTCATACTAAGGAATATTTACCATTCCCAAAATAAATAAACGGCTTTGCGAGGCTCTTTTAAAAACAAATTAGCAACCAACTAACTAAGCATAAGGAGGGAGTGTTTAATATTGACCAAAAAGAGGGAACAAAATGTTCAGATGAAATTGGAAACAATTTGTTACCACTGGTAGTTCTTTTCCCAGTATTACCTTTTTATGACTAAAACAGTGAATATTATATTTCAAAAAAAATGGTAAATTAATTGCAAAAGAATTATGAAACATGAAAAGTTATAAAAATAAAATATAAAGTCTTGTAGACTATGAATCCAGAGCCGATTAACAATAGGATAAACACAGAAAGCTAGCAAATAAATAATTACGAGTACAGAACCTTTTTGGTTCTGTAATTGACAATGCTACTACCGAAAGGCATTTTAAAGTAAGAAGTTATGTAGTAAGAAAGCAACAAGTTGTGAATTAAATTATTGAGTGACCCCTGGATTTATCCCCTAATTATAGGATTGATCTTACCTTTTTGTTTATCCAATATGAATTATAAATCCACTACCTAATTTACCATTAACTTAAAGAAAACACTTTTTAAACAGTTGGTCAATTTTTTATTAAACTGTAAGGAAACTGTTTCAAAAGGCAAATCTCAACAACAAAATCACCCACACACCCCCACACACACAAACATAAGCACAGAGAGAAAGAAAGCCCAATAAAATTTTATGAAACAAATAATAATAACTTTGTTTAGAATCTGACAAAATTACTCCTCGTAAACGCCATAGAAGTTTCTGTTCAAATTGAAAACTTGGAGCATACTATCAATCTATTACCTTTTCAAAAAAAAAGTATGAAAATTTTGGAACATGATTACATACACCAACCAACCTTCTCTACAAAGGAAAAGAAACAAAGTACTCTACCAGAATATACAGAGAATAAGATAAAAGGCTGTCACCTTCTCCGGTTCCGTCGGATTAGGCTGGACCTCGTTGAGAGGTATCGTCCGTCCAAAAAGCTTTATCGCCGGATCCTTGCTCAGCTCTGACATTTCCCAGCCGTATGATCTCCGTTGTGATAGTTGTGAGAGTATCAGGTCGCATGCCCGCTGCTCCGTGAGCATTAAGAGAGAGAGAGAGAGAGAGCAAGAGAGGAGGAGGAGATGAGATGAGATGAGATGAATAAAGTAAACAAATAGAGAAAAGAGACAGAATGGAATAGTATATAATTATGAATTGAAGGGAAAAATCATAAAACCCAAAAAGGTTTGACAGTGGATCTGTTACCGGGAACTGCCGGTAGAAGGGTTGAGTGGGACTGACAGGTGCCAGCTGGCGTCCGAATCAGCGTGAGAGAGAATTGTGAGCCACGAGTTACTAGGATTCGTATTGGACGTGACGTCAGACCACCCTGTGTGGACAAAATCTAAAGGCCACATTTTGAAAAATAATCTCACAAAGTCATATTTTATAATTATAGTTCAAACTATAGTTGAGGCCATAGTGACAAATTAATTATTCAAGTTTGATTGGGCGAGGCCAAAAATTCGTGGTTCAGGAATAATTTGGGTATAATTCAGGAATGATTTGATATTATTCGGATCAGAAATATCAGTCTTGTAAGGGAGCAAAAAAATTAACAAATAAAAAATGTTCTGGAAAAAATTCGGAAAAAATTCGTGAACATTCTGGAAAAATTTGCGAATTATTCGGGAATAATTCGGTCAAAGTTTGGTCAACCGAATAATTCGGCGTTCGGTTCGACATCACCAAAAAAACAAATTATTCGCGAATAATTTGCGGGTCTTGTTACTATGGTTGTGCCCCGCAATAATTTGATCAAAAAATTATTTGTAAGTGCTAAGAATTTTTGACTAAGTTATATATATTTTTATCAATTTTTCCAATTTTATAGTGTACTTTATGAAAAATTATATGTTTATTAATATTTTTATAGTATGGTTACATCAATATTCATAATTTTACAAAATTATTTTAGGATTTTTAAAACTTACGAGTTTATTTAAACAGTTTGTATAAAGAGTTCTGGTGTGAAGAAATAGGAAAAATTAATTAATTGCCTTTTATCAATTATGATTAATGAATAATAAAGATAAAAAAATATGACCAAGGAAAAGCATGAAAAAAAAAAACTAATGTTGTATATTTCTAAATACTAGTATTTAGCATGGATTAAAATTTCTTCCTTTAGCCTCATTTTTTTCTAAGACTAATCTTGACCGCGCATTAAGGTATATTTATATTGGATTAACTATGTATTAAGATAATCCACAATGAGAATCTCATCATGAATTAAAATTCAATCTTATCTATGTCACCCAACTTTTCCACTAAGATTTCAAGTACATGGAAAAACTTTATATATGTGGACTCAGTTTAATTTGGTTTTGTAGATGCTGTGTAGCTTTGTTAAGTGGAGATATGCAAGAAACAGGTGGCCAAGCTAATATAAAATTTTGTCCCATAAGCAAAGCATTGTAAAGAGTATTATAGATATTATATAGAAATATTTCTGATTGATTAATAGTATAATTAATATTTATTATTTAATATATTATGTCTCCATTTTTTGTGCCTCCATTTTTCAAAACAATAATAAACTAAAATTTAAATCATAAACATCAGAATATAACCGTTAAATGCGATATATATTATTTTCTCTATGTGCTCATAAAAAAATATCACATTTTGATTTTTGTTTTTATGTGAATCAATAATTTGAAAAATCAACGTCTAGAAATGATCCACATTAGTACATTTTTACAAGCTATTGATGACAACTAAAACAAAGTTGAAATATCGTAATTTTTACATTAGCATAGATAAAATGATGTAAATCATATCCAATCATTTTATTTTGACTTTTAAGTTTTAAAGTTTGAATTAATAAAGTTTTTAAAAATAGAATTACGATGGAGACAAAAAAAAAAAAAAAGGCATGTGAAGACTCCTCCAATATAAATATGAAATTTTAGAGGGTGAAAAGAGCCGGGGACCACTTCTTGAGAAAAAATCTCGCCCAACCAGCTGCGGCGTCTCAGAAATAGACAAATTTAAGTGCATAGAACAGTTCTTTCTATCCTGTGCTGTGCACCAAATAGCTCAACGGAAAGGGACCACTTTAGTTCCTCTTTTCAATACTAAAAAGGGAAGAACACTTTTGTGGAGATTAATCGTAAATCGCGTCCACGCAAGAAAAAGAAAGCCCATCAAAAGTTCCGAACCCCACCTTCTTGGATCCCGCACATCATCAATAGTGTGGCTTTCTGTGGGTAGAGAATCTGAACAGTTAATTATATATCAAACGATTCAGATAAAGGTTCACATTACAATTGGATCCCAATGTAACGAACTGGATTTGTCCGGATTACTATTGTGAAATTCATTGTTTTGGAGAGGAGCCTAATCTTAAATATACATCCAGGGTTGTACGAAATCCATTTGTAATTTGAGTAACACGTTATATTCATGTTAAGTTTCATTAGGACTGATTTTTCATTGGTTTCTACCTAATTAGAAGAATTGATCTAATGTGGCCATTCCGTTTACGCTTGCAGCAAAAGTATGAGCATACTTACTGTCATGTCGCCATGCTCGCGTTTAAACGCGAATAATTCGTGTATAAAATGTCTTTTTGGAGTTTCCGAACAGAGCCACGAATTAAACGTTTGACCAAACTTTTACCTAATAATTTGCGAATAAAACGCGAATCACGAATTATTCGTGATTAAAATGAGATTTTTTTTAAGGGTTTTTTTTTTTTGCTTCCTTGTTGTAACGGATCATTCCCGAATTATACCCAAATTACGATTTTTTGACCCCGTTGAACCGAACACGAATTACTAAATTGTCACTATGCTTACTGTAAGATGTGAATCTCAAATCAAATAATTAAATGTTCTGGTTGTTTCTAAAAAGTTCTCAAATAATTTTAATTTTTCATATCTACCGAAAACTAAACAATAAAAAAAAACTATTTATTTAAGAGAAAGCAACTATTGACAACATAAATTAGTTAGATAACTACATTACCACATATTTGAACAAACCAAATCGGGTATAGAGAATCTCCTTCCTTATCCATTTATGACTTTCGTCCCTTGCAAAGTTGCAATATCTAAAGGTAACAGGCTACAGCCGGTCATCTGTCCCAGCCGCCCGGAACCTGACTGACTGACGCCAGTGGATGAAAACCGGCTACTGCCCATAAAGTCTTGGACCCACCAAGAAAAGGTAAAGCGAAAAAGGCCTCTCTGCGCCACCGCAAGTATCAGCTTTTTCACGTATCCCCAAGTTGTACACGTACACTTATCTGTTCCTTTCACTGATCCCCTACATTTCAAAACAAATACTTCTCAAATCAAATCTATCTTGTTCGTGAAATCCTGAATGTGATCAGATCGGACGGGCTATATGTTGTGAGAGGTGTACATCAGTGTGTAGAGTGTAGACTAGAGTACATCCACTGTCTGGTTTTTTTTTTTTTTTTTGAAGTTTCATTATCTGTTTCCTCCTGGCCAATAGGAGCTTCATACTCACGTGCTTTTGATCCCACCTGCCTGACTCAGCGAAAGAGAATTTATTCCGTTCTCCAGCTGGGACCACACTAAACTGCAACGAACTTAAATTTTTTTCATGCAGATATATGTAACTGATAGTTAAGACAACTGTGGCAAATAAATAGTTGGGATTCAGTTTGATGGAGTCAAAAGTTCATAATTTGATAATAATTCGGAAATGATTTGGCACCACAAGGAAGCAAAAAAAATAATTTTTTTAAAAAAATCATGCTTAATATATTATACGTTTTTTTGCGTTTTATTTGATGTTCAATTCGAAAATGTCAAAAAAATAAATTAAACTCAAATAATTCACGAATTAATCGTGTATCTGGTTACTGTGGTTGGGACAAGTTGAAATCAAAAAAATATTATCTTTTTTATTTCAAAGAATTTTTTATGAGCACAATACACGCTAGCTTTGTTCCAGATATATATATAATATATATCGTTTAAGATTTTGTATTGTAGCTCTCAATTACAATTCTGTGTTTATTTAATTACACTGCATAAAGAAAAAAAATAACTAGAGAAAAATCTTTCACTAAATTTTGATCTCGTTCTAAATGAAATCATGTTATTATGTTCTACTGAACAAAAACTCCTTCACCTGTCCCTGTTTCTCTATTACCTTTGTTATTTCTTTTATTTTTTTCAACTCCTACGCTTTTTCATTGGAGATAAAAAGATAGACGTCTGATCTTCTAACTTTTATTTAATAAATACTCAATAGCTTCTATTGAGATACTTGATAATTTTCTATTGCAGGAGGAGATGGTAGCTGGAACAAGTGAGTTAGAGCATCAGATTGATACTGGTTTTTAATCTAGTTTTCAGTCTATCTGTTGTTATGAGTTCAGAAACTTGACTTGTAATGTTGTTTGGTTTGTGGTAGTTTACTTATAGTTAAATGGATTGGTATCATTTCGATACCATCTTCTGTGAACACTTCTAGTTTCTAATGAAATTAGTGGGTTTTAACCCACTTTTATCTCAAAAGAAAAAACTTTAATTTAATGAGATCTTTCATTCCGGTTTCGAATCTACAACTTCCCACACATAATATATTATTCTTTGTCATTTGAAATGGAATCATATAATACCGAAAACAATTTTTAGAGTTTGGAGCTACTTGACTTGAACAAAATAATAGTATAATCACTAATAATTAGAAGGAAAAATAAGAAGTTGATTGGTCAATTTTTATAAAAAAATTTTTGAGAGGGTAATTATTGTTTTGTTATTGCTATAACTTGATAGTCTTCCACCATCTCGATTTGTGATCAAATTTTCAGCGGAAATTGATTGGAGTTTTAATTTGATTATTTGAATGAAGCATTTTGCGTGTGTCCACCGACAAATTTGTACAAAAAAAATACACCAAAAAAAGAAAGAAAACGAGGTAATTTTTTTAAAGGATTCTACCAATCGATCCGAGGTATTTTCGCAGCAAATTATCCTAAATTTAAATTTTGTATAATTTTAAATTTGCCCAAGCTTAACGCTTCATATATTTAGGATATGACATGGCATCGTCTAGACGGTTGAACAAATCAAACATCAATTGCCATGTGTTTTATTCCTTATCTGATATTATCGAATATCAAGTTCAGCTAGTATGACATCAGTGTTATTTCAGTTTATATAACACAAACTCCAAAATCTACCGAATCGACTTCTAACGGTGAATCCAAACCGTTCAAACCGATTTACTGCATTAGTTGTGCATTACATGCAAATTTTATAATTTTTTGAATTTATTTAGTATCAAGTAAAGCGGTCAAATGTGTGAGTTTTTAAGTTAATTTTAATGCATTCATTTTTCAACATTTTTGACCGCTTGATTTGATATTAAAATAATTCGAAAACATAAAAAAATTATATGTAAATGTATTACTCATAAAGTAAATCGGTTTGAACGGTTTAAATTAGTCGTTTGAACTATATTACATCAATTTCAGAGTTGGTGTCATATGACACTGATGTCATACCAATCGGACTCAGTATATATACGGTGGTGATTTATAAAGAGCGACTTTTATAATTAATAATAATGCACACACAATATATATTATTTTTTAGCATATTGTTAAATAGTAATTTCAGTTGACCAAATAGAAACAAGCCTTTGCACCGGAATGCGTGCAAGTATGTTGTCATTGCTGCCTGATTCCCCTCTGTGCCGAGATGTTTTTATAAACCATAATTAAAAAAAAAAGTTCCGATTTCAGCATAATTAGCCGAGATTTTACAAAAACTATAAAAACCGGACTGCCAAACCGGTCTTGTCAGTTTTACCCTCCAGAACCGAGTTGCCAAACCGGTCTCATTTTCTTTTTTACAGATTGTTTCTAAAATAAATCAGATATTTTGTTTGATTTTGTATATTAACAATAAGATTAATCGAACAATTAAAATATATTTTTTTATGTATTTTGACCATTTTATCATTTTAACAAATCAATTGATTGATTTTTTATATAAAAAAAATCAATTGATTGATTTTTTATATACAAAAAATCAATAAATATTTTCGTGAAGAAAATTAAAAAAAAGTATAAAGGTGAATTACAATAACAATACTAAAAATTTGTATCTCTGGATACTTTTTTCTAAGAAATAATGTCTCTGAATGATTAATGGACATATTTTTCATAATCTAACATCTTTTATGGCAAAAATCAACTCTATTTTAATTTTTTTTTCAAAACTTATGGTTACAGAAACTTCTAAATCCTCCATGTAGTAGACCAATATATCATTATTTTAAAAAATCGACCAATTAGAATACTAACATATTTTTTCATAAATAAAACACTTATTTTATATTTTTACAAAAAAATAAGTACTTTTTAAATTAAAACGAGCTTTAATAAAAATAACAATTAAATAATTAAATTTGTTTGTTTTTAAAATATAAAAAAGTAAATTTTAAAAAAAATAATACATACATTTGAAAACCAATTCATTGATTTTTATATATTTATTGATTTTTTTATATATAAAATCAATCCATTGATTTGATAAAATGATAAATTGGTCAAAATACACAAAAAAATATATTTTAATTGTTCCATTAATCTTATTGTTAATATACAAAATCAAACAAAATATCTGATTTATTTTAGAAAGAATCTGTAAATAAAAATAAAAAATAAAAAAAAAATGAGACCGGTTTGGCAACTCGGTTCTAGAGGGTAAAACTGACAAGACCGGTTTGGCAATCCGGTTCTTATGGTTTTTGTAAAAACTCGGTTAATCATGCTGAAATCCGAACTTTTTTTTTTTAATTATGGTTTATAAAAATATCTCCTCTGTGTCTGGATGACAAGGCAAAAGAAAAAGAAAAAGAGATAGAAATTGCCCGGAGAATCTTAGAGATGAACATGAAGGTGCGGTGCCTCTTTCCTGTTTGACAAAGAAAAAAATAAAAAAGCGCACTTTTCTTCTTTTGTTCAGCTTTTTAAGAGAAGAACCAAAGCACTTTTCGTCCCTTTCAAAAATCTCACATTTGAAGACACCGAAATGCTTCCGCACTCCGATAATTGATCCCAAAGTTTCTCTTTAGTGTTGGCGATATTGAATAATTAAGATTAGGCGTACAGCGTACTCTCCAAACTCAAATAGAAGGAGAAGGTGTGGGAGGAAAAAGTCATATGGTCATATCCTGGAAAGTAGAATTACTAAATTCATATTATTTCTTTAATTTTGCACGAATCTCAAAACAGACGCCCTATATCTACAATCAACATCGAATTTCTTTTTTTTTGACCTGGCTGTGACTAATTATAAGGACCTCCAATACCTAAGGGGGTAAGGATAGAGGAGCAAACGGATTAGATACGGATCGAATAGTGGTAAAAGTATATTCGTATCTATTTTTATTTTTCGGATATAGATACGGATTGAATATTTGACGAATACATATACAGATTGGATATCGAACGGATACAGATATGGCTATCCGCTTTTCATAATAATGAATAACATAATTTTTTCATAATATATTAAACTAGAGGAGGGATCAAGTTACAATAATTTTGAGTTACAACAACAATTTTTTTCATTTTCAAAGTCCAAATCGTCGATCCAAACCGTTCAACATGATTATCTAAATAAAATATGCTTCTAGATCAAATTTTATATTTTTTTGAATTTTTTTTACTATTATTAAGATGGGGTACAAAATTCAATGGTTTGAATTTGACTAGTTTTTATAAAATACTTAATAAGTAGTAAACAAATTAAAAATTATATATAAAATTTGATCTGGAAGCACAATTTTATTTGGATAATCATGGTGAACGGTTTGGATCGATGATTTGGACTTTGAAAATGAAAAAAATCGTTGTTGTAACTTGATCCCTCCTCATTAAACTATATATTATATATTTACTATTCAGATACGGATAATTAAAATTTAAAACCGTATCCGTATCCGCACGGATATTCAGATACGGTCATATAATATTCAGCCCGTTTGCACCCCTAGATAAGGATTTGGAGAGAAGACAGATGACCAGATTATCCAAACAATTTACTTGCTCTTGTGATTAAAATTTCAGAGGGGAATCAAGAGAAGAGAGGCCAAAAAAAATCCTAAACATTTAATTAAAAAAAAAAATCCTTTTATTTTATAAAGTTTCAGAAAACACTAGCAAATAACCATGTCTGTAATATATTATATGTTTTTTTTTTTGACAAAGTCTGTAATATATTATATGTATATGTGAAAGTTAAAACTCAAGGTTTCTTTAAAGTTATCATATTGCCAAATATTAATCATTTCATAGCAATTCATTTGCAATAATTGTGTTTTCAAGAAAATATGGAATTTCCTTCTAGTTTACTAGTTGGACTAAAGTAAGAAGAAACTGTGTTGAAATTCTAAAAGTGCTTGTTGAATACTTCAAATTTAGACATTGAATTAGTAAAACTCTAGAAGGACGTACTGTGAAGTTACCTATTGACTTAATTAGTGCATATATTACGTCCTATGAATCTATATAAGTTTGAAATTTAAACAAATAAAGAGGGTTTGAATACCTTCAATTTTTTTTTTTTTGTGTCTTTATCATATCTGTATTTTTTATTTGTAATAGCACTTTTTTAAAATTTATATATCCAAATAAAACAGTCAGATGTGATATATATTATTTTCTCTACATACACATAAAAAATTATCATTTTTTTTATTTTGGGCTTTATATTAATCAATAATTTGAAAAATTAACGTCCATAACTTATTCTTATATGTGTTTTTGCAAGTTCTAGATACTAATTAAATAAAATCTAAATGTCGTGATCTTTTATATGTACACCGAGAAAATAATATATGAAATACTTAATAGTTTTATTTAGACATTTATGTTTTAAATTTTAATTCATTATATTTTGAAAAATGAAGACGTGACATTTAAACCCACCTTTAAATAAATGGACAGGACATTAATTTTAATCTTCTTTAACCAGGTTAAATTATT
The DNA here is from genome assembly GCA_024447775.1 of Carex cristatella. Lineage (NCBI taxonomy): Eukaryota > Viridiplantae > Streptophyta > Magnoliopsida > Poales > Cyperaceae > Carex > Carex cristatella. The sequence goes on along the minus strand of JAJHPF010000021.1, from coordinate 585,310 downwards.
TAATTTCAACTTTCAACATAGAGTAATATTTCTTCCACTTGAGAACAAGAAATTTTATTAGAAACCATAAATAAAAATAGTTTTTTTACCAAACCAACTTGATTGTTTTGTTTTTTTTGCAAAAACCATAAGAACCGAAATGTCATTTTGGTCCGAAATATTTTTTTCTCGTACCGAAATGTCATTTTGGTCCTAGCTGTTTTCACAAGTTTTACACCAACAACTGCATCATATTTCTTTTTTTGAAATCTATGAAAACAGCTCGGACCGAAATGACAATGCAGTCCAGAAAAAAAAATTCGAACCGAAATGACATATCAGTTCTTATGATTTTTATAAAAACCAAAACAATTAAGTTGATTTAGTAAATTATTTTTTCTTATTTATGGTTTCTAAAAGTTTCTGAGAACAAGCAACATATACATCCCCAATACTTAATTAGAGCCCATATATTGACTGTTGTAGCTCCACGGAGTAATTAGAGAAAAAAAAATAACTCTTCAGTTTCAACCACAAATTTTCAAGTAATTTTTTCTTAATTCCTATCCACAAATTGGAGATCTTTGATTTAAAAAATTGGTCCCTCTCAAAAAGGAGATTTTGATTTCACATGGGCCCAAGGAAAGAAATATATACTGCTCTTATTTTCATACCAACCACATACATACAGTTCAAGTTCCACATAGCAGATATTAGAATCCAAGTGTTTTGTGGTTGTGATAATTTAATAATAATATGCTATGAAACAAGGGGAAAAAATAATTAAGGTATGAGCGGCTAGAGAACAACATAGAAAAAAAATCTCCTCATCTAGCATTTATTATACTTTTACTATTTCCTTTTTCCTTTCTCACTATTCATCATTTTTCCCCTGTCACTTTCCACATGAATCAACATTTCATCACAGACAAAGTAAGAAAGTGGTAAACCAACCTTTAGAAAAGCTCCTTTTTAATTGTTCTTGATATACAAAAAAAAAAAAAAAAAAAATTAGAAATAGGGTGCTCTTAGGAGTAGCAAGCTCTTTTGTACTCTTAACTCTAAATTCTATCGGATTAACTTTGAACGACGAATCAAAACTGTTGAAATTCTTCTACCTTACGAGTGATGGGTCTACATGTGAAAATTTTAAAGTTTCGAATTAATTTAGTATAAAGTCAAGTGGTCAAAATTTTTCCAAAAATGAATGCATTAAAATTAATTTAGAAACCTTTTAATTTTGACCACTTGAATTTATACTAAATTAATCCGTAACTTTAAAATTTTCACATATAGATGCATTACTCGTAAGGTAGAATGATTTCAACGGTTTGGATTCGTCGTTCAAAATTAATCCGATAAGTTTTATAGTTAAGAGTACAAAAGGGATTGGTACTCCTAGGAGCACCCTAGTTCTACTCCAAAAAAAATATTAAGATGTTATACTTTTATTTAAAATTAATATCAGTAATTCAGCTATTTCAGCACAAACAAAGTATTACATTAAAAAAACATTATATGTTAAGTTGTTGTTGTTGTTGTCAAAATTAATATCTGACAAGTAAAAATATACAACATGTAATTTAATGATAATTAATTACAAAAAGGTTTCATTGAAGTCAGCAAAATGCCTTTCTGATAATAGCAATGTATTATGGTTCTTTTATTGAACTTTTAAGGCAGGATAATTTGATATCCACAAAGGTGGGCATGTAGGGAACCACAATTTAGGCAAACCTTTAAACTTTAGCTTTAAATGAGGATGCAACTTTTTAGTTGGATTGCAGATGTGAAAAAGGTTCTCTCCTGACTCTGATTTTTGTACTTTGGAGTTGACTTCTCTCCATTTTGTTTAAAATGGAAAAATTTGCACTTGGTACAAATGCACAATGGGAAACGAATCCTCTGCCTCCTCAGAGTAGGATTTTTCTCTTCTCAAGTCACTGATACGTGGGTCTATAACAAAACTAAAAATAAATATTTAAATGCTTAAATCCGTCTGAATCCACGTGTCAGTCGCATTGGAGACAGGAAAATCCTATCCCCGAAGGAGCAGGTAATCTCTTTCCGGCACAATGCACAATCCTCTTTTTTTGTTTTTTTGTTTTTAACATGAATTAACTATTAATATGTAGTTTTGTTAAACAAACCCTGTTTTAAAATGAAAAGGCATACTAACTGAAGCCATCCTGTCAATTTTTAAATTAATCTATTCCTATAGTTTAATTTGATTCGATGTGTTATCACTTGCTTGTCACAATAATCAGAATTGTATACATCTCAAAATCTGCATTGTAGGATTATTTTTGGCTCAGTTGAAATTTTATCAAAACTAGATATTAGCATCCCTATATATTAACCACAACAATAGATTGTCAAAATATATTTGTTTGGATTATTGTAATTTTTTTTTTAAAGATTGGTAGTAGCGACCAAGATTGAAATATATTAACCACAACAATAGATTGTAAAAAAAAATGTGCATTTTACATGAATGAAATATCTAATCAAGCTTAAAAAAACATTCATTATAAATTTAACAAAGTTTCATAAGAAAACATGTGACGCATATTAGAGTATTGGGCTATAATAATAATTGAGCCAAACGCAAGGAAAAAAAATGATGTAACAATAATTTGTGACAAAAAAATTAATGCAAAAAAAATTTAGAGGCATCTCAATTTAGTCCCACAACTGGTGAAGAACAATTGTGCTTTTGAGTTTCGTGTGTACTGGATTTAAGACAAAGAAAGTTTTGTGTGGGACATGATTTGAAGAAAGTGTGCATCTTAAAAGATAAGGGGGAAAAGTGGAAAATTTTAGGTGAACTTTTGATATGTTTTCAAAGCAAAAGTATAAAGATGTTTTTACTTAAAAATTAAATTATGGACCAGAACGAGGATACTATTTTCACAAAGTAACCCTCCTCTTCCTCTTCCTTGGTCCTAGCTTTTGATTTGTTAATGATTCCTTCTCTGCCTTTTTAAAGAAGGAATTGGATTTTCTCTAAAGGCCTTTGGACAAAATCTAATTCAAATCCGGGTATTACCGTTTGATCTGCTTTAAGATCCGTGCCAACATATATATAACTCTAAATGGCTCCGTAAATCTAAACCATTTGTATAAATTTTAACACAAATTGGACGGTTTAATCTTCAGAGTACATCCAATGTCCTCAGTAACCGTTCAATTTAAATTAAGATGCGTGCGTTTCATTTTAAAATCAGTACAATTCTGCTTTAATTTATGTACACATATTTTAATGCGGATCGGACGGTGTTGGAACTCATCGGACTCAGAAGTAGATCCGATGCTCATCGGACCGACTCTGTTCTCCTTTTTAAAGTAGTTTCTTGCTAAAAGGGCAAAAAAAAGAGAGAAGAAAAAGCTAAACAAAAGAAACCACATGGATAAACAAGCGCTTTGCCAAAAGTTTTGTTTAGTACACTGTACACCATGGTGTTATTTTTTTTAAGTAACAGAAGACCAAAATAAATTTGGTACGTAGAATTTCTATTTCAACAAGAATTATCAATTTTTTTTGTTAATTTTTAATAGAAATATTAGTTTTACGTATATGACATCATTTATAATTTGTAGCGGTTGTTGTAGCAACTTTTCATACATCAGCATCAGCTTTAATGTCCATTATCTTTTAAAATAAAGAAACAATTTTTTAGGATGATGATAAATATCTATTTTTCTGCTAAAACTGGGTTATGAGTACATTCTATGATCCAAAAATTAATGTAATAAACATTCATGAAGCATATATAGAATTACTGGTTGGAAGGCAAATTTTTTACTGTATACTTATTTTGATCAATCTCGCCACACACAAAAAAAAAAATTAATTCTTTATACACTTGGCTAATACAATATGTTCATGCAAATTTTCAGAAAGAATTACAATTTGGGGTGTTCAAACGGTTCAGTTTGTTCGGTTTTCAACCAAACCGAAAAATTTCAGTTTAAGTAGTTTGGTTTTTCGTTAGTAATGACATTAATAGGTTTACTTCGGTTTGTTCAGTTCGGTTCTTAATCGATTTATAAGTTTAATCGGTTTGGTTCTATTTTTGAAAACTGAAAATAAGTTTGGTTTGGTTATTTTAGTTCGGTTTCGACCGAACTGACTGTTTGAACACCCCTAATTACAATTATAAGTGATCAAAAGCAGCATTCGCTAATACAAACTTGTTCAATTAACTATTTCTTGGGGTCCTTAAAATTTTCTTGTTTTTTGTCCAATAAAAGAAACAAATGATATTTTGTGATTGGGCTACAAGGCTGCTGCCTGCTGATATAAGCCATGGTTACTTTAGTAGTAGTAAATTTGTTAATATGGGCTTCTAAAGGTCACTTTTCAGGCCTTACAAATGCAGCCCAAAGGGTCTCTTCTTCTTTTGAGCCCAAAGAAGAAGAGAAATCTCTCTTAGAAGATATGTTGGGTTGGGCCTTTATTACAGTACCTTAAAGGTCCTTTTAAAGGTTCTTGATTTCGATGGACCCGCATAAGAGGATACAAAGTAATTACAAATTATTAAAATTTTGTTTTAATTTTTAAAATATGTTTGAATGTACATCAAAAGATCTCTTCTAAATCAACTGATGATGCTGATGAAATTACATATAAGCCATGAGTCATCTTAGACAACAATATCGAATTGGATAAGACAAATGATCGAGGAGGGTCCAAATGTCACCGGTCTTTATTTTTATTTTTAGAATTAAAATAACTTAAAAAATTGAAAGGAAAACTCTACGTATACCATTCAAAAACTTCAAAATTACATATTTTCTTCTTTAAAGTTTATCCTTCTAAACTTTAAAAACTCACACATTTATCCATCTTAATGTCTTTCTATTAAAATTCATTTTAAATTTATGAAATACCAATTTTATCCTTTATTAAAAAATAAAAAAAATATGTAGCATATTTTAGAAAAATGTCAGTCTTCTAATCGGACAGTTTTTGAGGGCAAATGAGTAATTTCTCTACTTGTGACGCTTACACAGCGACATTTAGACATATGCTCGTGTAAGCGTCAAAAGTAGAGAAATAACCCATTTTCCCTTGAAAACCGATAAATTAGAAGATTGAATTTTTTTTTTTCTGAAACATGCTATTAGTTTTTATTTTTTTAATGATGGTAAATGGATACTTTATAGATGTAAAATGAGTTTTAATAGAAAATATATTAAAATGGGCAAATTTGTGAATTTTTGAAGTTTAGAAGGATAAATACGATATTATTAATTTTAGAGGAGAAATACGTAATTTCGAAGTTCTTGAGGGGTATACATGAAATTTTCCCAAAATTTAAAACTTAAATGTTAAAATTAACTATTAGATATGATCTATGTCATTTTATTTGTGAACACGCAAAAGTTCATGACATTTTATTTTTGTTTTTACTTGTATCAAGAGGTTGCAAAAATACACCAACATGGATAGATTATGAATATTGATTTTTCATCATGTTGATTTACATAAAATCAAAATCGAAAAATGATAATTTTTAAAATACATGTAAGAATATTTGAAGATGGTAAAACAAATCTCATCATAAATATTTTAATTAGGACAATATATAAAAAATGTTAAATAAATGTATGCTCGAACTTTTTTTCTATTATGACTTCCATTTAAATTATTCTAAAGTAATTTGAGAATCAACCTTTAATCTAGGGGCATAAAAAAGATCTTTCAGATGGAAGGTTGCATATTAATTTCGGTTGAGAATTGTTTGCAGATATTCAAAGTTGAATGACCTGACTTCTATTTTTATCTAAAAAATGTACACTTATATTTTAATTTTGAGCAACTTATTAATAAATAAATTAAAAAATATATAAACAATCTACATTACTTGTTTAGACTCTTTTAATTAACGCACTGATCTGAGCCTCAAAACATATACACTGTGTCAACCTTAGAGCAGCTACGTCAAAGCAATTTAAATGAGTTTCTAAATAGCTGTTGATCACTTTTTAAAAATTAAGGTTTATAAAGTATCTAAACTCTCATATCTCTGAATTTTTTTTTTTTTATTAAACTACGTCAGCAATAAATTAAAAATGAGAAATAATTTGAGCCAATTATTTAGCCAGTGTAGAGTTTATAAACAATTTTCATAGTTTATAAATAAAAAATTATTCCATATCCTAAAACCAAATTACATATGCCATTTCAAATTAGAAATTCTAATAACACTATGAAGGTAGATGCTCTTACTAAACTACAAATTAATTAATAGTCCAATCGAGTAGGAATAAAGTTCAAACATTAGAGAAGATTCGGGAGCAACAATCTCAATCTATATCCAGGTACCCCACTTAGTGCTGTAAAGGTACTTTCCAATTAGCCAAGTAGATAAAGAATGGCTCCAAAGTATTATTAGTTCGACAAGTATACAATATATAATTAGTCATAAGATCCCAAAGTTATAGGATAATTAAGTTATTTATATATAGACCCCCATATGCATGCATGTGAGGGTCAAGAGGTATCTTCTATCATTGCATGAGAGGAGTCCACTTCTTTTGAGTGTCTATCTTTGTATCCACTTCAAGGTCATGTTTGATTGTGGAAAATAAATTTGTTGATTTTCTTTGGGAATAGGAACATGTTATTCCGATTTTAATTGTTTAAATTTTTATTCTGTGTAAATATCAACGAAGTAAGTTTTTCATGTACAAATTAACGAAGATCAACAGTTGGAATCAGAATAATAGGTTCTTGATATTTCAATGGAAAATTAACAAATTTATTTCCTTAGTTGTGGAGCAAGAGAGAATAAACTCTTACTCCACACTTAAGTAGTCAAACAAAGAGTAAAAAAAGAGAAGTAAGGTGGATCGAGTAAGATACATGAGTTAATATGGAGTAAGTTACTCCTTCTCTCTAAGTGGTTTAATTTATTCCATACTTACTCCATTTGTAGGGGTCGATTGTCATAGGCAGAGAGGCTTATTTTCCAACACTTCATTTCTCTAGACAGATTAATTTAAGCCACGAGTTAAACTAACATACAAGCTGTAAAATATACAAAGTAAGATAAAGTAAGCTATTTAATTCTCATTGACATCACTTCACAATCAAACATGACCTTAGATAATTAGTTTAACACACATTAAGCTAGTTGCATGTATCATATATAATCTTATGGCCGTGTGTCTATCTATTTTTGACAATATTAAACAAGTTACTTTTAATGAAAATATTTGTTCTTGAAACTCTTAATTAGCATGCTTTTAACATTTTCTATTTTCTTTTAATACATATAATTACAATTTTAAAGGCACCTCTATGATGGTAAATAAGCCACATAAGTGGTCATTATTGCACTTCCATACCATCATCAAACTTGTCTCGAGAATTGTAAATATACAAGTGTTAAACGAAATAAAAATAAATAAATAACGTAACTAATTATCTACAAGAATAATATTTATGCTAGAAGTAACTAATTTAATGTTAATAATATACAGTGTTTCGTTTTTTTTAATAATTATATATTAAAAAAAATTCTATTTTATTAACTGGTAAGGCAACTAGCTAGCTAGCTAATAAGTGTTTATACGTATAACATATTTGTTGAAATAAATTAAATAAATCAGAATTTTTTATTAATACCATCTCCAACAAGAAATAAATAAAAAAATCACAAATTTCAGATTTATACCAGGGCCGAAACGACAAATGACAGTCCCCAAGAACGGTCCCCAAGAAGGGACCCGTTATTTGTCGTTGCAGCCCATCAAAAACAAAAAATTGCACCATAATATGTTGAGTTTTTTGAGTTTTTGAGGGGCCGCAACGACAATTGGCGGCCTCCAAAAATAGGGCCGTCATTTGTCGTTGCGGCCCTGGTATATCGAATTCTCCAGTTTCAGTGGTCTTTTGTTTTATTTTTTGTTTTTTTAGAAATGGTATTAATAAAAAATTCGGTAAATAAATACTACTGAAAGTATTCCAAAATAAACTTTGAGATAGACATTAATTTAAAGAATGAAGTCAATAATTTTCCTTTTCTCCCATCCAGAAAGTTTTTTTTTTTTTTTTTTAAATTGGAAATTAATTGAGAACAGTGGTTACAGCACGAACCAACCACATAATTATTGATCTTTGTCAGGCTTTTAACAAATGAGGCGCACTCAAAAGATGCCGACACCTACTGTTGTTAGTTTAAATATCAAAATCAAATCAGGATTTGATCTTGCAACTATGATTTGTCAAAGTAAAAAATCATTGCTGCAATACATACATATGGTACCAGTAGCAGGGTTCTGAGCATGGGGTTTATAATTCTGTGTTGTTAACATCCATGAAAATGGCCTTCCATATGTACTAATCAATTGCATGATGCAATAATTTTAAAAAAAGAGCACATATTGTGGTTCACCTTTTTATGCACGTCAAGTCATGGACGCTAATATTTGCTGCATCACTTGTTTTTTTTATCAGAATAAATTACTCATGTAATCTTTAAAATACATTGCTTTCAAATAAGAAATATGAAATTTGAAATTAAGCCTCTATACAATATTAAAGTAATGAGTGAGGCAACGGTACTATGCATAGGGTATATTAGTCTGCACTATGGATTCAAATTTACGATTTAAAGGCCACAATGATTGATCCAAACCGTTTAATATAGTCAACATATGAATATGTACTTGTAAACTAAAATTTACATTTTTTATGATTTTTTTTTTATCTTTTTTAGATGGGTAGAAAAACACCGTTTTTGGATGTCCAGAAAGTTCAAATCAAGTGATTTTCTACCCAACGAAAAAAATAGTAAAAAAATAAATCTTAAAAATGTAAAATTTAATTTACAAATACATATTCATATGGATACCATGTTAAACGATTTGGACCAACCGTTATGACTTTCAAATTGAAAATCTGAGTCCATTGCGCCGACCAATATGCGCTATGCATAGTATTATAGCCTCACTCTAATAAAATTAAAATATTTAGGTCTAAAATAAGAAACACCAATAAATACACATGATCAATTGAAAATAAAACAAGAATAGATGAGGGGTCTTTTTTTTCTTGCACTCTAACTCGGAAACAGAGGAGTAATTTTTTTTTCTCTTTCTAACTCGTGCGAGTCAGTTATTTTATTGCTGAAATAGCAAATGCTACGGAGTTATTTAATTTAACTATTGTGCTATTTATTGAGCCAACCTTTTAATTATTACACTTTGTTACTGTGCCGTTTTTTTTTAATTATTTATGGGTCAGAGATAGACTCTCTGTTTGACTAGGAGTACCTACATGATACTAAATGTATTGAATATAAAAAAAAAAAAAAATTCAAATTCCAAGATAGACATCTCTATCTTTGAGATCTCAAAAGCCATGTCACAAAAAAAATCCTCCCCACTCCATTTTGAAACTACCTATGGAATCAAAATTTTCAGATAACTCATCTATTTTTCTATATTTTTTTTTTTTGAATTTCTATAAATAAAAAAATTCTGAAAAACTCGGCTCTTTATGGATAAGGAGCTTCTTAAAGAATAGGAACTTGCATGAGTCTGATATTTGACCTATATAAAGAAACAAAATCTTTACAGTCATTACCTATCAGCATTCAACACTAGTGCTCTCCTTAACATTCTTTCTTAGGCGCACCAATACCATCCATTTGTTTGTGGTGGGTCCAAAATGTCACAGTTGCTCGTCTATTTCTCAAAGGGAAGAAGAAGACAAACGGTGGCTTTTGCAATAATGCCCCTTAACTTGAGATAATCTACACATATGAATATTGCTTATTTGGATAGTCACTTTGTTAGATTTCTAATGAAATCAAATTAAAATATGAGGAGAGATCCACTTACACTATTTTTTGTGACACAAAATTACATTCTACATTTCTAAAGTTCAAATAGTCGATGTAAACCGTTCAATAGGTTGGATATATTAAAATGTGCTTGTAGATTAAATTTTATATTTTTTTGAATTTTTTACTATTTATTAAGATGGGTACAAAATTCAATGGTCTAAAAACAACAGTTTGTAAAATACTTAATAAACAGTACAAAAATTCAAAAAAAAGAGTAAAATTTGGTCTCTAAGCACATTTTAATATAGAGATCATGTTGAACGGTTTGGATCAACTGTTTGGAATTTGAAGACTTTAAAAATAAATGGTGTAATTTTGTGTCACCAAAAATGGTGTAAGAGGAGTGAAAACAGATAAAAAAGTGCTATTAACAATTCGACTTGTGCTTTTGATAAAATATTTTTCAAAACAAGAAAAATAATAATAATGAATACAACTAATTCGTATTATGAAAATTTAATAAGATACAAAACTTTATTGTATCATGTATCATCTTCATACAAATATATCTATATATAATTTTACTTTATTTTATAATAATAGAAAAATATCATTACCTTACCCGTATCCAATAAATTAATGAAAAAAAATCTTACCCTTACTCGTGATTTCAAATACGATATGAGTCGGATAAATGGATAAAAAAAGTGGCATTAGCACTCTCAGAATTATATGATATATTCCATTAATGCACATAAAATGATAAGAACCGGACAATGTTTTATTTCGTTAAGCTTCAGAACTGAAAAATAACTCTGTTTATATGTAATTTTTTTATTAGTGTAATAATTTAAAGGGGAGCAGGTGCGTATTTCTGAGCTAGTAGTCCATTTGATGAATTTATCTCGTGGCAGTACTATTCGGTTGTCAACTTTCACAACTGAAAGATTTGGGTCTGCTTTTTTGCAATAGAAAGAGATTTGTGAGGCTCTGAGCCGTACAATAGGCTGTTCAAAACAGTATCCTTCCACTATTCTCTTTTGTGTTTGGATGAATAAAAAAATAGAGTTAATTTTAATTTTGAGAATAATAGTTAATTTAATATTTTTTAAAAAATAGTAGAATAGTGAAAAAATTAAAAAAAAAACAAATAAAAAATAGAGACTATTCGCTAATTCAAACACACTAAATGCAGAATAGTAGCTCGAAATAGGACTAATCCGAATTAGTAACTATTTTTCACTCATCCAAATGAATCGAAGACATTAGAACTTGTTATTTATTTATTTATTTATTTTTTTCCAAAATCAGGACATATGACCTTGATTTCTGAATAAAAAGCATCCAAATGTTGTTACACTTTGGATTCTTGTGCCAATTCAAGCTTGAATGAGGATATGGTAATATGTATATTATGGATTGACACACGCTAAGAATTCAGATCTTTATTTTTAAAATTCAAACTGTCAATCTGAATTGTTAAGCAAGATCTTCGTGTGAAAATTTATTTTTAAAATTCAAGCTTGAGTGATTTCTAATTATCTTAAAAAATAGTAAAAAATTCTATAAAATACAAAATTTGATCTTCAAGTATATTTTTATATGAAAATCATATTTAATGGTTTAAATTAACTTTTAAATTTTGAAAATAAAAATATAAATCCATGGTACGGATCGATCCGTAATATTCATATTACTAAAGTGGCAAAGCCCCATAGCATTATATCCACATTAGGGGTGTCAACAGGTACGGTAGGGGTCGGGTGGAAACATTTTCATACCCGTACCAATGACAAATTGTCCTTACCCGTACCCTACTCTTACCCGCTACAAGTTATCTTATCCGTATCCTACCAATGGTTCTTGGATAACTAAACGGTAGTGGATAAATAACGGCTAATACTAATATAATAATTATTTTTATTATTTAATAAATAAAACATTAAAATATATACATTCACACATATGTATAATCGGATACAGTACGGCTGTACGGGTTAGATAAACGGATAAAGGGCGTCATTGACACTCCTAATCCACATGACATGGCATTACCTTTTTTGTATTTTTTTTTTTTTGGAATTTCAATGTATGATAGTTTGAATTTTTTTCTTTTGTAAGGTCAGTGAGCGCATTTTAAAAATTTCAAACATGCATGATACGGTCATGGTTTGTCTTTTGGAGTAAACACCTAACAGCACAATTGATGGAACAAAACAAAGCACTCACAATAAAAGGATATCTCAGACTGTTAAAAGCAAGTACTGCTGATGAAAAGGAACATTGATAAACCTAAAGAAAATTCATATTAATGGCATGAATTTGAAATGGAAATTAAAAGTAGGCCTCCAGTACTAAGGGTACCTGTCAGAGGGGAAACTCCTCATTAAAGGGAATAAAGGGAACAGCGATACAGGAGGTGAATCATCGAACAGTAAAATTTACACTCCGATTTAAAGGTGATAGATTTTGCTAAAATCAACGTGATAGTCTCCTTCGAACAGTATCGCTCCATTCCGTTCCTCTCCACTCCCTCTCCGTTCTTCCCCTTCTGGAGCAAGTGAGTTCGTCTGATTAGCTCTAATTTTGCGAGCTCTCACATTCGTACAGTGAATTTTTCATACCCTTCCTCTGCGTCCCAGTCTGGAGCACAGTCCAAGGCTCTTAGGTAATGTAGAATATAGTAATATAAATAATACATGCACAGAGTACTTGAGTACCAATCATACAGTCTCCAGGCTTAGTGCATCTAATCACTCTATTTCAAGTTAAACTCCTAGAACAAAAATATTCTTAATTTAAAAGTAGGCATGGCACAAAAGTTGTAAGAGAATTAATGGGAAGCTACCAAAAAAGAGGGAGACAACACATGCCAATGCAACAATATAATGGAAGGTTGACCACGTGATATGACATATGTCATTTTGATTTCTTCTCCTATATATACACACAAATATTTCCCTTACCCTTCTAACTCAAACCAAAAAAATACATACACAAGTTGGGTTTTGAGATATATGAAAAAAGGGTTTTGCTACCATATATTGGGCTGAGAGAGAGAGATCAGGAGATGATGGATCAGAAGAAGTCTTTTGTTCATCTATTGATGCTATTGCTTTTCTTATCGTTTCTTCTTTCTATAGGTGTGTTGCTCTTATTCATATATATATAAACCTAGCTCGTTTTCAATATATTTTCTTTGTATTTAATGATATTATTAGTCTAGTTAATTAATCACACTTTGTTTCTGTTTTCCCTCAGAAACTAGGGTACTGGTTGGGGAGGCCAAATACCAGGTTCTCTATTTTCCCTCAGAAATGATTATTTTTTTTTCCCTTATAAAGTTTATCACTTTTATACATGATTAAGTTCTTTTTTTTGTCAAATCTCAATGTTGTGAATTTTGTTTGTTCAGATGATATATACTGTCATTTATATGTGAAAATATCTCTTTCTATTCAAGAAAAAAAGGCTTCCACAGTTGAAGAACTTTGTCAAAAAAATAATACACAGAAGCTTATTATACATTCAAAACCTGAAGTATTATACATTTAAAACCTTATTATACATATATTATACCATTAATAATCTTTCGCTTATCTACGGTTCGAGGTTTGACATCCTAATAGATTACCATTTTGATCCCTGTCCTATGAAAAAAGTTACTTGATTCTTGTTTTCAGAACAGAACCAGAGAAATTCAACATTATACAATTTTTTTTATATGAAATTTTAAAATTCTGATGTGCACATTTTGTTCTTGATAATCATTTAGGCTTTGAGCCACAAAGAGATCATGTCGAAGCGGAGCTTGGTTCGTGCAAACGAGAGAATGGATATAGAAATAAATGACTACCCGGGTTCAGGAGCTAACAGTCGCCATGATCCGAGAAACCCTGGAAGACCTTAATACAATATCTATGAACTATATAGATTTTGTATACATGTATTAGTTTGCTGGCAGGAATTAAGTAGTATTAATTAGTGTTCTAAGCTACTACTGAAGGTAGGTTTTAATTACTGAAGTAATTATAATCTATAAGGTTTATTTTAATATATTATGGACTATATATGGTAGACACTAGAATGTGTAACTTGGTATTTTGTATGACTAATATACTAGGAAGAAGGGTCCTATATATATATCTCTCTGATATATGTAATTTTAGCATCTAATCATATGCCAATTTCTATCAATATTTTTTTCTCAAAAACTATATTTCTGATTGAGAAATGATATGATTCATTAATTTGATGTATATTCTTTCCTCTCACCTTGTACATAAATTTTTTCTGGTCAACAAAAATATATTTTTAAAAAGAAAAAGGAAAAAAAAGAAGAGAAATAATGTGACTCACCAACCATAATTTCGTCTTGTACTCACCTATAAAGGAAGCGCATGATATCACATGCGCATGAGAAATTTTAAAAAGATAGCGCCAGCTAGAGCTGAATAAAAAAGTGACTGTCAACTTTTACTTATCTAATTGTCAACAATTAAAAACTAAGTTGTCATGTACTCTCGTAAAAAGAGAGATTCATTTACAATTACAACATATTATAATATTCGGTTTTATAATTTTCAAAATTTAAAGAATCGACTAAGTTGTTTAACATGATTTCTATATTAAAATGTGTTTTGAGATCAAATTTTACTTTTTTCTAAATTTTTTTACTATTTATGAAGTATTTTACAAAACTGTTGTTTTTAGACAATTCTGGACCACTGAAAAACAACAGTTTTGTAAAATACTTAATAAATAGTAAAAAAAAAAATATATATATATATATAAAATTTGATCTCAAAGTATATTTTAATGTAGAGAGATCATGTTGAACGGTTTGGACTTTAAAAATTACAAAATCGAATTTTGTAAGAAAAAAAATGTTGCACTGGATCCCTCCTCTTTTATATTACTTTTTTTTAAGGGTTAAAATGACTCATTTTTTTTTTTTTTTTTTTTTAATGTTTCATCGCCTCTTTAAGTTTAAACAGTTAATATCTTTCATATTAAAATATGTTTGAAAATCAAATTTTATATTTTTTTGAAAATTATTTTACAACATTTTTAGACAGTTACAATATCATTGTTTATGGACCATTTAGAATATTAATTGCACCTATCTAAAAAATGTAAAAAAAGTAAAAAAAAAATATAAAATTTGATCTCCAGGTATATTTTAATATGGAGAACATATTAAGCGGTTCAAATTGACTGTTTGAATTTTAAAAATAGAAATAAAAAATAAGTGACACAATGAAGTATGAAAAATATAAGACATTTGACCCTCTTTTTATAAAACAATATAATATTCAAACCTTGAATTTGAGCATTTGATGGTCTTTTTTTTTTCCTATAAGACCTACATTAACACAAGATCTCATAATATTTTGAATGTCTCATACAAATTTAATAACTTGATTAAAATTATTACAAACTTTATGGACACATATTTTAGAAATAAGAAAAAAAAAATCAACTATCCAAATTTGACAAAAAAAATTGCAGCACCTTGGAATACCCTAATGTTGCAGCACTGATACCTTGGAAGAGTATGTTTGGTGTGATTGAGAATATGTTATTTTTGAGATTAGGCTATTCAGAATGACTTATTCGGTGTTTGGTTGGATTAGAATAGTTAGAATAGTAAATTCAAACCTTTTGTCTTATTAGAATAGGTTATTTCTAAGAATTTTGAAATTTGACTATTCTAATAAGACAAATAATAGCAATTCTTAATTGACTATTCTAGCTATTTTTGTTTTGCATCCATCATAATAAAATTATTTTGCTTGGAATAATTAGTAAACTAAAATTAACTTTTAAAGTGTAAAATAATATCATACATGTACTAACTCTTAAAAAATTGTGTAGATTGAACGGCATATTCAAAACTTGTGTTTTGGTTTTAGCTGGGATAAAAAATGGGTGTAAAGTTAATCATTATGATATATTTTGGGACGATTACATTATAATAATATAGAATTAAAATAATAGGGGAATTTTATATATAATGAAAAAAAAACTTCTGCTTGTAAATTTCATAATATCATATTTATCCTTCTAAATAAAAAAAATCACAATTTAACCAATTTGTTATTTTTTTATTAAAACATATTAAATTTATAAAGTTCCCACATTACTCTTTATAAAAAATACAATATGTATAAGAAAATATTCAGTCTTTTAATTAGCTAGTTTGTAAAGAAAAATAATTCATTTCTCTATTTGTGATGACACACGCGCAACTAGGGCTGTCCAAAAAGATTGTAGCTCGTGGCTCGCTCGTGTCTCACATCTGGCTCGATCGGTAACAGCTTGTTCGATAGTGGACCGAGCTGTTAATGAGCTGGCTCGCTAACAGTTAGGGCCAAAATTAATGAGCTGAGCTAAGGTCTTAGCTCACTCGGCTAGGCATCAATTTGTGAATTTGTATGAATTTGTGTGTATTTTATACTGCCAAGCTTGGTCCAACTTGGTTCAGCTCGGTCCAGCTCGGTCCAAAAATGTTTGTAAAATTTCTTAAAACAAGATCCAACCAAACCTAGTGAGCCAGCTCGTGGCTCGTGAGCTGGCTCGTCACGAGTTTGAGCTGAGATTTTAGCTCGCGAGCTGTTAACGAGCTGGCTTGCTAACAGCTTAGTCCAGAATTAACGAGCTGAGCTAAAGCCCAGCTCGGCCCGAACCAGCTCATTTACAGCCCTACACGCAACCATATATCTAAATCATATACCTAAATGTCACTATATATATATATATAAGTCACATGTACGGAAATAAATTATTTACTCTCAAATACGACAAATTAGAAACTGAACATTGATCTTACATATGTCATATATTTGTATTTTTTTTTAATAAAGGGAAAAATAGAAAGTTACAAATTTAAAATAAGTTTTAATTAAAAAAAGTTATATAATTTCGGAAAATTTGAAGGATATACATTAAATTTCTCCGAAAGAATATTACTGAGATTGCGGTTTTAGAAGATTGAAGGCCTACTTGACAATGAGGTCCAAAATGAAATATTAAGATCCGGCCCAAAATGAAGAAAAGTTTCATCCCCTTTCCAATTTACCAGACCTACTATTCTATTCTATTCCCCAAGACAGGAGTAGGTCACCATACAATTGGCATTAATATACACGGAAATTGAAACAGGCTTGCACGAATTTCAATGTAGTTCACACGACTCTTAATGCAATCCAATGGTCACTACACCCATCGAGCTCATCGGACCTACTCTGAATTCATTCCCCAAACCCCAATTTCGCGAGTTTCCATTTTCCATCGGCTAATCCCCTTTCTTCTCTGGAAACAAAATTTCTCTATGCCCCGCCACCTCCCTGCGCATAGAGACTGGAGAGCAAGCTGCCTCTTTCTGATATCTCTGCTCTCCAACTCCGCCACCATTTTCCACCTGGTAAGATCACTTCCTTCCTCCTTTGCAACCGTCCGATCAAGCCAAATTCCAGTCTGATGTTTGTCATGCCGTTTAGTAACCCTAATCCTAACCGTAACCTGAACTCTGAACCTAACTCTAATCCTGGCGTTGGTCCTAGTTTCGGCATTGAGGAGTGTAATAGGGTGGAAGGGGCTGGAGTGGAGGTCAGAGAGCAGCCTTTGACTCGATCAGACAGAGATTATGGTAATGGTTAGGTCTAATGCCACATAATCTACAAAATTTGAAGGATGTCTTTTGGTTGGAGTTTACCATGATTAGATTGAAAACTTGATAATTTGTTCTCATGTATGTAACTCAGAAGTTGCTAGGTCAAATCTGTGTCTGACTATTCTTATCACCTAATTACCTTTTCAACTGAGATGGCTTGAAAAAAAGACAAAATTAAAAAAAAAAGGAATTTGGGATGATTTGTTGAGAAAAAAGTTGAAAAGAAAACTACCGGGTGCATTTGTCTGTACGGTCCTAGGTGAACATTGTCTATTTAATTAAGGATGGATGGCAAATAAAAACATTGTGAAAAATTAATTTATCTTAGGTTGTTTTGTATAAAAATAACAATTACTTTGGTTCCTTTTCACTAACTGAAAAATCATATTTAAGTAGAAAAATGGAAAATGTAAAATATAAACCTGAATAAACAGTCCCAAAGTTTTACACTTTTCTTATAACTGTATTCAACTCAAACAAATGCAGAAAAGTATTTACACGGCGAAATGTACTTTGGTCTGTAGGTCTGAGCATGGGAAGGCGAAAGAAATACTCACCATTGAATCCAAACTCGAATGGGAAGACAGAATTTTGCTGCTGGACAACAGCTATGGATGATGTGTTGATCGATGCCTTTGTGCGCCAGGAGAGCCTCGGGAACCGTGCTAGCACCGGTACATTCACAAGCCAGGCATATGACAACATCATGAGGGAGTTGCGTGACAAGTTCAGGGACAGGCCTCTCGACAAGGAGAGGATCAAGAACCGCATCAAGTACATCAAGAAGAACTTTGCTCCATGCTATGATATTTTTAAGAATGGGCTTGAGGGCTTCTCTTGGAACCCCGCCACTAAGTTGTGGACTGCCGAGCCTGACGATTGGGATAGGTTGATTGAGGTTTGTAATCAACTAATTTGAAGTAGTGAAATTATCTGACTATGTGCTTATTACCCTATTGGAATAGCTATGCATATCATTCAATGGTTTTTATAATTACACACTACATGGAAATTTTATTTTGTTTTATTCTTTTTTGGTTTGACATAGACGATAGTTACAAGTGTTTGGGATAAGGAGGGTAGTTTTGGTTTCATTTGAATAAAATGAGGGGAGGCACAATTGAGGTCATTGCAATCTTTCCTGTTAATAGGTTATTATCTCGTTTTGCAGTGCGCGTCTATTTGAAGATTTTACATTGATGCTTTCGAATCTTTGCTTTTATGCAGTTGTGGGTCTCCATCTTTGGTTCTGCCATTATGGGTTATAACAGTATGCTGGTAAACCTAGACTGGTTTTATATTTGTTTAGTTAATTAATAATCAAATTTTACTCTCTATTTCCTAGGTTCATCCTGAAGCAATTGAATGGATGAGCAAGCCGGTTCCACACTATGACAAATTATCCCTGCTCTACCGGCCAGACAGAGAAGCCGAGTATCTAGAGAAAAGAAGAAGGGACAACTCCATTGGAGAGAACCAAACTGAGGGAGCTGAAGTAATGGAAGGAGTCACTTTTGAGGGCCTTGATGGCCTCAACCAATTGGAAGGTGAATCTTGCTCTTCTAAAAAGAGAGCCCGAAAAGTCAACAAAGATGAGGCGAATGCCATGATATTGAGGGAGGGACTTGATAAGATTGCTGAGGCAATCACAAAATCAACTGCTGAATTGGTCAAATCAAGACAACGGCTTCCAATTCCAGAAGGTCAGATGTGGGACCTACTGGTTGAATTAGGGTTTGAGGAGAGTATCATTTCTACAGTTTATATATTTCTGATTGAAAGGCCCCACATGGTGGGGGCCCTACTTGGCTGCCCACCACACAGGCGCAAGGACGTGCTAATACAGATGGCATTTGGCGCATCTAGTTCCATACCAACGCCAAAGTAGTTGATGGTGTCATTCCATTTTGTTTAATTGTTAGATTGGGGTTGCTCTGCGCTCGTTTTGGAATCCTTATGTTTTTGGGGTGCCTCTTATGTTGTTGTTAATATGCTAATGTATGAATGGTGTTGTCCCATTTGGTGTTCTAGGATTTTTTCTTTTTTCTTTTGTAGAAGTGAATGGAAGTTCATAAAGATAGGTTGTTAGCTGTTGGATATATGTTTATTTATATTCTAGTAGGATTGTTGACCAAATCAGGAGATGGGATTCATGATTCATCTCTCAACTATGTAGTAAAGTTATTATGTGCTTAGTTGTCTTCTGATGTGCTTCAGTTCAGAAAGGAGAGAAGTGTTTGATGTTACTAACAGTTTTATAGGAAGTATACATTATGTGATGTTATCAAATAGGCAACGAAAAGGATGGGTATTGATTTTTTAAGTAGATTTTAAAATTATGTTCTTCTATTATAAAATTGTTGCGAGGTAACAGGATATACTTTATATCAAATTAATATGTTCCTTTAATGAGTCATAACCTCAGATTATACAAGTTAACAAGTTACTACTACAAAACGGGAGGGAAACAGAACCCGAAGGAAGTCATTTCAATGCTAGGCCGCAATCTGTTGTTGGAGCGAGCTAAGGGCCGCTATCATACTGGGCTAAGCCCATTATAATCACATTTGATTCTCTTCGGTCTTGGGCTACAACAATATGTGATTCGCATTGTCATTCGAATTATACTTTCGAAATGGATAATGATCCGGCCCATTATTTGCCTTCGTTTTCCTCTCCGCTTCACTGCAATAACACAACGGCGAAACAAGGTGTGTCTTCCTCCGTTGGAGTTTGCGACGATCTCATGTTTTCCGACTGACACAACCGCACTGTCCCTTTCTTATCGAACGAATCAATGGAAACAAACCTCCGATTCAGCCTTCTGATCTCGCTTCTTTTCCTGATTGCGATCCCTTCTCTCGCTTCCATCCCCCTGCGTGATTCGCTTGGGATTTCCCCTCAAGGTTAGAGCTCAGTATTTGCTCATTTAGCTATATTTTTAATCGATAATTGCGACATTTCTGGGTAACTTTGGTTGATCTGAACAGATGAAAGTTATTATAAGGCTGGATTGATAAAATGCAAGGATGGATCAAAGAAATTCAGCAGAGACCAACTCAATGACGAGTTTTGTGACTGTCCTGATGGAACTGATGAACCTGGTATGTGTAAATCTATGTTTTTAATTTCTCACTAGAACATATCTGTAATACATGGACTTGTACTTGGACGTCTGTACCTTTTAAATATATGTGGGAATTTACATTTTGCTCAATTAGTAAATTGATGGAGTTATTTGAATTTGTACCAGTTTATTGGGAACTGATTAACTTTTAACTGCTTTCGTGGTTATTTAGGGACATCTGCTTGCCCAGAAGGTAAATTCTATTGCCAAAATTCAGGTCATGCTCCAATTGTGGTCTTCTCTTCTCGAGTCAATGATGGCATATGCGGTAAGAGAGTATTCAATTTTGCCTCAGAAACTGTTCTGTGTTTTCTATCATATTGTAAATTTGTAATCAATGACAAAGTATCCTAATGCTAATACTTTTGGGCCAATTTCACATATACCCTGCAAAATGTTTAAATATGACGAGTAGTCCTGCAAATCTAGAAGCACCATGCCTTTTCGAAGTACATTAATTGACTTACATGGATGCTCCTATAACCCATCAATATCCTCTACACCCTCCCTGGTTTATATTTTTTTAAAAGATGCCACACTATACTACTGAGGATTTATCTCTATGCAAGTGACAAAGAGAATTTTGGTGGTTTGGAAAATATAATGAGAGAAGTGAACTATTTTATATATTCCATGTTTAAGAGACTTCTCTTTTTTTGCTGGATGTATATTTTGATGTTGTAGGATAATAGAGGGAACTAACTCCTTTATCTTTCTTGGGAAATTCCAATTTTGTGTCTTGTAGATTGTTGTGATGGGAGTGATGAGTATGATGGCAAGGTCAACTGCTCTAATACATGCTGGGAGGCTGGTAAAGTCGCCAGGGACAAGTTGAAGAAAAAAATTGCGACATATCAAGATGGCTTGATTATTAGAAATAAGGAGGTTGAAAAGGCAAAATTGGCAATTGCTAAGGATGAGGAAGAGCTTTCTCAGCTAACAAATGAAGAGAAGTCACTCAGAGAACTGGTTGGGAAGCTTAAAGGTATGGATATTATGTCAATTATCATTCTAAAACTATAGTTTCATTTTTCTAAAGTTCTATGTAATTCTAAAATTGGTTAAAGTGAAAGCTTGAGATTTCATTTACGTAGCATTCGTTTTAATTTTGGATAATTATGGTACTGTAGAATTGAGGATAAACTATGATTCTTCTTTTCATTATTAAATAAAAGAAAGATGCTTCTTTAGTATCAGTATGTCTTAGTGTAGAGGCATATTGCTGTGCACACTAGCGTGCTATCTGTACTAAGAGTCGGCAAGGATACATCTTTCGCATTAGATTTGTTTTCAAACTATATATTGAAACCTTGGTTCAAGTTAAGAACTTGGCCTCTAAACAATCAGCAGAACTATGCCCTTGAAATATTGCACTTGGTTCATGTTCATAACTTGTTTCTTTTTTTTCCTCTTTCTGTTTTTTTGGTGATATGTAGAGCAAAAAGAAAGAATAGAAAAAGCAGAAAACGAAGAGAAGTTGAAGAAAGAGCTCGAGGAAAAGAGGCTGAAAGAGGAAGCCGAGAAGCAAGCAGCCAAAGAAAAGGAATCAATTGAAGCTTCTCTGCAGGTTGAATCGAAGGATGCTAATGAGAAAGTTCCAGAAGTTTCAACTGAGGTTTTCATTACTCTCTTCTTTTTTTGGATATTTTGTTATTATTATTACTTCTTCAATTTAAGAACTGAGGTGGTTATATTGTGGATCTGACAGGTAGAGGAAAATGGTAAGAAGACTGAAGTGCAACATGAAGGTGCTTCATATGATGAGCATAATGAAGTATTATCTAGGGAGTCACCAGCTCAGAAATTTGCTAAGGTAATTCAAAATTAAGTTGTTTTTATTTTACCTAGTTTTGTTCTTATAATTATTTTGCAGAGACCCTTTTTAGGTTAAAATTGTGCAAACAGAATACGGGAGACATAGGGCTTAAGAGACACGAGGGAACTTTTAGTTATAATTAAAACAAAAAATCCTTACAACATACAATTGCACTTGGTTCAATTGGGCAGCTGAACTTTTTTTAGTGTTCAGTTAGCTCTGTGGAGTATTGAACTTGGGTGTGACGTTGCCCCTACTTTGGTTAGATTATGATGACATGGCACAATTTCACCACCACCTAAGTGATACATCAATGTCATGTCATCTTATTAGTGCAACATCATCACCATGTCAGCACTACGCCATCACTTACGAACCACAACAGCACCTAATCGTGGCAATATTCATCTCAGTGTTAACAAAAAAGAGTGGCTTGATTGAACCAAATGCATCATTTCAACATGCTCCGGTGTATTTTAAGATTGTCTATTCTTAAATTGATATTACGATCTAGCCTTGGGTGGGGAGGGTATACCAAATTGATAAATATAGCAGAGATTTATTGTGATATTCTTATTTTGGCGTGGCAGATGACCAGAAATGAAGATGAAGAAACTAAGCCTGGAAATGCTGAAGACAAATTGGAACATGCACAAATGCCTGAACAGGTAAAAGTATATTAATTATATTTGCTATAAATGCCTGAACATGCATAAATGGTTAGTTTTGTCAAATCCCTTAACAACTGGTTGATTCACAGAAAGCTAATATAAGATTGTTTTGCAGACAAATTGAGTTTTATTGGCTTCAAGTAGCAAACATTGCCTGCGCAAAAGCTGACTTTTTACCCTGATTGCCTGTTAATTGTTTAGTTGTTGGTTTATGATTTTCAATAATAAATATGATCATTACTTAAATATGTTGGAAACAGGTTTCTGATGATTCTTCAGCTAATGGTGCTGATCCCATGCATTCAGAAGGACAGGTTTTTGCTTGCCTTTCTTTTGACATCTAATTCTTCCAATTCCTGTTGAAATTTCTTACTACATTTCTGAAGAAACTATAATAAAAGTGTAAAGAGTGCTATTTCAAGTTGTTGAAACAACACTTCTTATGCATTTCTGAAGAACTTTCTTACACACATCGCTGTTGTTGAAACCACATAATTTAACTAATCAGTTGGCAATGTTAGATTTACCTGAACTTGTACTCTTTGGCAACTGGTGTCTATTTCAGGTTTAATGTGGATTTATCTACTTATTTCTTGATTTTCCTTTTCCTCTAAATTTTGTGTTGTATACTTCTGTTCCAACTGCTTATTTGAAGAAAGTATTAATGTCTAGAATATGTTGTTTATATGAAACAATCTTTTTCTTTGTTTACATCTATTATGTATCATACTTTGATTATTTGACATCATTCAAATTAATTTCAACACCCTTTTCATGGATCACACGATCTAAATTAGATCCTCAATTCATGAGTATTTTTATTCATGATACAAGTCTCAATTCAGAAGTGAGTCATTTGTTTCATTAAGTGGCTTGAATTACTTTCATGGCTTGAAATTGAACACTGATGATACAGGAGCATGGATCAGCTTCTACCAGCGGTCTCTCAAAAGAAGAACTTGGCCGTTTGGTGGCCTCGCGCTGGACAGGTGAGAAATCTGCTGAAAAAGACGAAAGTCAGAAAGTGCACACTGAGGATGTTGCTGAGCCGGCTGAAGAGGAAGAAAACTATGACAGCTATAGTTCTGAAACAGAGGATGATAGGTACAAGTACAAGGATCTTGAGGACGAGCACAAGTATGATGATGAGTATGATGACGATTCTGATGAGGAATATTCCAACGACCATGCTGACACAGCTGACGCGGCCGACTCGTACAAGTCTGATGATGAGTACAAAAGTGATCATTCAGGTTAGATATTCATTTATGAGTTTGCCCCCCCCCCCTCCCTCTTATTTTTTGGCGTCTTGCCCATTGTTAACTGTTATTTCCAAATACCATCAGTTAGACAAAAGTCGACAGAGTAGCTATTGTTTTTTAGCGCGAACTCATACAAAGTATTGTGGTTATACGTACTGAATTGACTTGGTTTGACTGTTTTTCAATTTGGGATAAATGTAAAGGATGCAAGGAGAAACTTCTCACTGCCCTTTACATTTAATTAATAATAAAATCTTATTTGCAAAGGTCTCAACTCTCAAGAAATGCTGGTGCCTGGAAGGTAGTTAAATATGAGAAATGTTTGCAGTGAAATTCTTGGTGTACTTTGAAAAACCCATGGAATTTATATGAGACTTGGAATCTTTGTGTGAAAAATTTGTTCTCAGCATCATTTTATATTATCTAATAGGAAGGTCTTACTAGCAAATATCCCAAAATGTATTGGCTGTTAGGTAAAATTGAGAAATGTTGGCCTTGACCCCATGGTTCACAATTCAGCAGATGTGTTGAAATTTTGGGTCTAATTTGTTTTGCAGTCTTTCAATTTGAAAACCTGACGAAATTATATGAGACTTGAAGGAATCCTTTGTGTGACATTTTATTTGTTTTCTGTATTTGTTTCAGAAGATACCTCTACCCATGGGGGTTTGTCGTGGATTGATAAGATTCAGCAAACGGTTCAACGTGTTTTGCAGTCTTTCAATTTCTTCAAGACCCCTGTGGATCTTTCTGGTACACTTTTTGTTGTTATGCATGTTAATTGACAAGACATGTAGAACATGGTAATCTAGTAGCTGATGATTTTTCTAAAACTTTTGTCAGAGGCATCACGGATTAAAAAGGAGTATGATGACTTAAACTCTAAGCTGTCCAAGATTCAGTCAAGAATTCAGCATCTGAAAGAAAAAAATAAGCATGATTTTGGTAAGCTATTTAAGCCAGATAATTAACTTCTGATATTCTATTTTGATTGCTATGCTTTGCTCTGATACGTTTATTCAGACTAGTAGAATAATAACTCTTAAGGTCCAGAACATTTCTCTAATTTCCCATGATATTACCAACTCCCCTTTTTTTTTGTTAGGCAACGACAAACAATTTTATTCCTTCTACGACCAGTGCTTCGAGTACAAGGAGAATAAGTATGTACAATACCCTACGTATTTTCTGCTTAATCATCCTCTATTTCTTTTTATTTCATTGTTATTATTATCTCAGTTCTGTATATTGCTCTGCTTTGTTTTTTATTCTAATTTTATTGCAGATATGTGTATAAGGTCTGTCCATTTAAAAAGGCAACTCAAAATGAAGGCCACAGCTCTACTCAATTGGGGTAACTTAATTCAAGAATGTAACATTGTAAATTATTAGTGAGGCTGTGGTACTATGAATAGCGCACATTGGTCCATACTTTGGATCAATATCTTCGTTTATAAAGTTCAAATAGTCGGTCTGAATTGTTCAACATGATTATCATATGAAATGTACTTGCAGATTAAATTTTACATTTTTTTAGAATTTTTTTACTAGTTTTTTTAGATAGGTTGAAAATCACTTGATCTTAAAATTCTAGACCATTCAAAAGTAGTGATTTTCTACCTATATCTTAAAAAATAGCAGAAAAAATTCTAAAAAATGTAAAATTTAGTCTGCAAGTATATATTCATATGGAGATCATGTTGAGCAGTTCCGATTGACTGTTCAGACTTAAAAAATGAAAATATTGATCCAAAGTACAGAACAATGTGCACTATGCATAGTTTCATAGCCTCACTCAATTATTTTTTTATTCATTTTATGTTTCTGGTTGAATTCTGGAGTGAAAGATTGCTTTAAATTGAATTTTATTTATTTTTTTCCTATAGGCGGTGGGACAAGTTTGAGGATTCGTACAGAACAATGGTATTTGCAAATGGAGATCATTGCTGGAATGGCCCTGACCGAAGTCTGAAGGTAGAGTATATCAAAGTGCCTAATCTCATAGTACATAATATAGTATATTAATGTGGCAATGGATATTGTTTTCTTTTTTCTTTATAGTTTTTTAGACTAACAGTGCTAACATTGTGAAATTTTGGAATTTCTTTCTTATTGCAGGTTAGGCTTCGATGTGGCTTGAAGAATGAAGTAGCCGATGTGGATGAACCAAGCAGATGCGAGTAAGCATAATTTCTTATTGTTGTTATTATTTTTGCATATATTAGTTCTTTCTTAATGTCAGAATATAACTTGGTCATACACCAAAAGATTGTGAACAATCTGATATAATATTTCTTATGAGATATACCATTTATATTTTCTCTACCTTTGTTTCTGTAACACTACTGCATGAGATGCAATTCTGTAAATGTTATTCTACCTATGTTATAGTTGGGGGATTTTGGCTTAGTTGTTTTGGTGACTGATAGTTGCATTGACACTTCTTTTTGTTTTTATTTCTTTTTCGAGTTGCATTCCTCTATCTTAACAATTTGTATTTTCCGACCATTTCAGATATGTTGCAGTACTGTCAACTCCAGCAATGTGTACGGAAGAAAAGCTGAAGGTGGGATCCAACCCTTCGCAAAATATATATGCTTTTCTTTTTCCCTTTTGTTTTTTAATCTTGAACCTAATAAGCTATTTCATAAATAAAACAGGAACTGAAGCAAAAGCTTGCTGACATTAATTCAAGTCAACAAGCAAGCCATGACGAGCTTTAAATTATATTTTTTTAAAATTCACAAATGAATTTTGGAGAAATCACAACGAAGTTAGAGTGCTTAGAAAGCTATTTTGATGTGATTTGGGATGTGTCATGAAGCTGGTCTCTGCCTAGTTAATTTTTTTCTTTCGGGCTGACTTCATGCTGAGGCTGCAGTTTCTTTTTTCTTACCACCAGACAAGCTGGGTTAATTTAGAATGCTTATTTAAATGTTAAACGTTATTTAGATTCTGTGCAATATCGAGGATTTTCATTTTTTAGTCACCTATTAGTGGGATTTTTCATTTGTAGTAATGTATTAGTGATAAATTTCTCCATTATATAGAAGTGATACATTTCTTGGAATCCGTACTAAAGAGGATGGGCCTCACTCTACGGTTTGAGATTAAATCTTAGCTGGTTTGAGATTTGGGGAGAAATAATGGGCAGTATTATTGGGCTTTGAGATTCGTGCCAAGTTAAAATGAATGGTCTGGATTCAGTAATTGTAAAATATTTCCTTGTGCAGTAAGAGAGAGGATGTGAATTCCATTCTTGTACGTTGCGTGCTTTAATAGATTCTGTTAATAATATGTAGATAATTCAAGCTTAATAAAGGTGAAACACCCATGAACATTGTTGACATAATTTGCTTCTCTTTACATGCTACAAGAGGGAAAAAAAATGCAGTGCAGTATTTCCAGCTTGGTCTTTTATTCGAGAGAGAAATGTGACAATTTCAGAATAACATGAACCAAAATAAAGAGTAATTATACAGTATATTTTTACATTGAAAAACTTAATGTAAAAACATATATCAGATATATATATATATATATAGGAAATTGCTAATATGCTATGCGTAGCATAGAGGACCTCCGTGCAACGGCTCAAAATTTGTGTTTTCAAAATTCTAATGGTCGATCCGAACCGTTAGATGTGTTCTACATATTGATATGTGCTTGGAGACCAAATTTTGCATTTTTTGGAATTTTTTTACTATTTATTAAGTATTTTACAAAACTGCTGTTTTTCAGCAATTCTGGATCACTGAAAAACAGCAGTTTTGTAAAATACTTAATAAATAGTAAAAAAATTCCAAAAAATGTAAAATTTGGTTTTCAAGTACATTTTAGTATAAATTACATGTTGAACGGTTCGGATCGACTGTTAGGATTTTGAAAACTCAAATTTTGAGCCGTTGCACGGAGGTCATCCGTGCAACGCATAGCACCGTAGCCACGTCCATATATATATATATATATATATATATATATATATATATATATATATATATATATATATATATATATATATATATTGTTTAATTGAAATATTTATTTCCTGTGTAAAAAAAATTGTTGCCTACTTAAAAAATATATATACGATATATATTTTGTCTATTGAAATATTTGTTTCATGTGTGTAAAAAATTTGTTGCCTGAATTTGTATGTGGATACTAAGTATTTTGTTGTTTTATTTTAGTATAGGATTTATTCGGGTTCAAATCATGACTGGCCCAATTTTTTTTAATTCTTAATTTAGCATGTTCAAGTCAGGGCTGACAAAAAATTTCGTAACTCGTGGCCTGTTTGGGATCAGCCTGTGGCTCAATTGGTAACAACTTGATCGTTATTGCCCGAGATGTTACCGAGCAAGCTCGTTCCTCAGTCGGTCCAGAGTTGGCGAGTTTGAGCTAGGCCTAACTCAACCCAGCTCAGATCAGCGTGAATTTGTGTTATTTTGTGTGAATTTGTATGAACTTATGAGAATTTTATGGTGTATTTTGGTTTTAGGGAATGGTTTTATGAAATGGATTTTAGAGAAAAGTTGTAAAATAAAATGCACCATCTCTCTTAGATAGAGAAATCGAAGCACTAGCGAGCTTCGCCTCTTTGGATCGATGAAGAAACTTACAAATACCAGCAAGTCTCTAACAAAATTTTTTGCTCAGGCGCCATGATTGCCATGATTGCCATGATTGCAATAGATTGGTCCCTCCTCATGCCTGAATTGCTTCATGATATATACACTGGACTCTCTGAACTGAGTGATTTCATTCACTTTCGTTCAGTTTGCAAGGCATGGCGGTCATCAGTCTCTCTCTCTCGAATTCTTCCCCGTACCGCCTCCCTTGGATTCTCTTTAGCCGGTATTGTGTAATAGGAGATCTTCAATTCTAATCAATTTTCTCTGAAAAAATCTACAACATCCATATGCCAGAAGCATCAGACACATGAATTACGGGGCCAACCAAAGGCTACTTTCTTAGCTATAAATATAGTGCCGAGTCCTTGTCTCTCTTAAATCCCTTTACGGGGAATCATATTCCTCTATCCTCTCTAAAGGGAGAAATAAAGCATCCTTTTCTTTGTAAGGTTGCTATGATTCTGGAAAGAAGTACTGAGGATCGAATTATAATCTTGGGCCGAGACTCGAGACAGCTCACAGACTAATTCATTGAAGATCTATCAAATGAACCGTGGTGCAAATTTTTGGATAGGGACCAAATTAAATGCCATCTATGAAAAATCTGTAGCATGGTCATACTATAAAGGCATGTGTTTTGTAAAAGATCCATCAAAAGATCACATGGATGTTTTTAATGCCATAACTAGTAATATTGTGTCCACATCCACAATACCTGATTTTAAGAAAAGGAATGGAGTGGAAGTTTCAGAGTACTTGGTGAAGTCAGGTGGAAAGCTTGTCAGAATCCTTATCAACAAATATAGACACTCAGGACAGTTATATGTTGATGTGTATAAGCTAATAAATGTCGAGAATGGATCTTTCTGGCTCGAGATAAAAGACATAGATAATCATATATTGTTCTTGGATAGGTTCGGTACCTTTTTCTTCGGTACATAGATAGTGGATCAAAATTTGCTCCTTTTCTTGAGAAAAGGAGCGCTCTCCTTTTCTTCCATCCAGATCATTCAAAATTCATTGTACGGCTTCAATTAAATTTGAATCATTTTAATAGATTAAATTTATTTGGAAATAAAAAGTAATCGAGATCGTACGATGGATTTTGAACGATCCAGATTTGAGAAGAGGAGGGTCCTCTTTTTCTCAAGAAAAGGAGCAAAGTCGGTTCCCTAGATAATCATATATTGTTCTTGAGATTAAAAAAATAACGAGTGACGCTTCTATGAATGTTTATACATGGTAAACTAATGCATATACACAGAACGTTGTTTCAGAATATACAAATGAATCCAAGTTTTCCCTAGATTAAACATGAGCAATTGTTGCTAAGATTTATACAGATTTTTTTAAGCATGAGATAAGAATTAGAGTTCTCAAATCATAGCAGTGTGGATGGAGGGCAATACCTTAACCAAGTTAGGGATAATCCGTCACAGAAATTAACTTCAGTATGAATAAAAAATCTATATATCTTTTGACAAACAATTCTAAATGGATAGGATAATAAATCACAACTAACAACTCTTAAAATGATATTAGAAGAACTAAGAACAGAGGAAATAGCTAGCTAGAACATAAATGTAAGGAACTATGTTTTATTTTTCCCTTCAACTAATTAATGGCCAATTTTTGGTATAAAAGGCATAAATTCAGAAAATTTTAGTCATTCTAATGCTATTTGTACCAATACTTTGTACACAAAAAATGAGCGGCATATAGTCATAATAATATACTTCTGTAGCTGGAATTCACTAATACTAAGAGCATACTTTCTAGGGAAAAACATAATAACACAATTAATAGTGTTAACATTGGCAAATGCTATTTTAATACTAATCTCATTCTTTTTTTTCCCCTTGTATATCCTCAAATTAGTCAATCAATATCTTAAGTCCTTCTGTTCTGGTGCGTTATTTTAGCAGGAGACGAAGGAGGAGAGTTTCTTGCAATGATCCTACTACTGAACGTGGGCCCCCGAAAACACGCCCAAAATCGCCTCCAATCCTTTCCAACACCACCCCCCCTTGATCTCTCCTTACACACATTATACGTACAAACAGGGCATCATTTTTCTCCGTGCCACCTGAAATGGCTTTCAATGCACTTTTGATGAAAATGATGCTTACACTGCATTTCATTAACCCACTGTCGCGGCAAAAAGTTGTCCAAACAAATTGGACATCTTGGCTGAATAGCCAGCTGACTGACATTAATTTCTGGTATCACCTCCTCTTTTGATCTCTTACCTAGCGGTTGTATTGACGGGTCCCGACAGATATTGCTTGCCGTGATATCTAAATACTCAAATAGCCGAGCTAAAGCCGGATCTGAATAAGAACTTAGCGAAGGCATGTCGTTCTCGGATATAAATTCAAGTAAACGACTCATATTAGGTGAAATCGGGTGTCGGTTCTTGTGTTCTCTACGGCTTGAATTGAATGGTCTACGCCTAGATATTTTTATCTCTTCTATTTCATGGCGGAGGCCGAAGATTGCTTGCTTATGGCTTGCAGACACGTTATTGCTTAAGGTGCTGAGGTATCTGTCCCATTTGGGGAGAAAATTTTCAGATCTATCCATGCTAAAATCATCACTTGAATCCGTCTCATATTCATTTGATATCGCATTTGCATCTTCTTTGTCATCGAGGCTGGAGGAGCATGTGGGACATTTACTAAAGCACCTGGAGCAACTTGCATATTGTAGCTTGTTATTGGATGAGGATGCAAGGTACCTTCTTTGGTCTTTCATACTATTACTTATTATTGGAAAAGGACCACTCATTCTTTGTATTTTTCTTCAGAAAAAAAAATGTAAACACAAAAATCTAAAGTGAGAGAATTTAAAAGAAAAGAACAAAGAGATACTGCCTTTATTTAGCTTGTAGAGTACACAACCATCTCATAGTGAAGATCAATCTATCTGAAAGACTAATAATAGGTTCGGTAGAAATGGGAAAAATTGAAAGAAACAGAGTCAGAGTATCTCCTCTAAAAATATATGCTAATCATAAGTAGATATCCAGACTATATATTTTTAAACATAAGAGACTGAATTGTAGATTCCATGCAATTTTTGTTATCCATTTGTATCATTTTTATGATATGTAGTTTAGACTATAAGAGACTGTAATTTTTTTGTTGTCTATTGGTTTAAGGTTTCAACTCTATTGGTACCGGACTTTGGTACCAATTAAACATCTTTTATGTTGAATTGTGGCATGACCACTTCATATAAAAAAACTAATACAAAGCAAGCAATTTGGTTGGAATGATCTAAGTCGTTCGATAGGTCCTGATCTGTCTCAGAAGATCCATACTAACATAAAATGTAGATCCCCTACTTCAAACCCTAATCCTAAAATTACTTTAAAGGCATAATGATCAGTGGACACTCAATTTGTTAAATAAAATTAAAAAAATGACAATATAACTTTGTTTCGCTTCATTAATTCTCTCATATTTGTTTTTCTATATAAAGTATATATACAGATAAATATGGTGGTGTGACCATGAAGTTTTGAAGTTGTTCGAGTTTTATATGTTTCTAAAACAAGCTTAGTGAACCAATAAGATATATGAGTCACCACTTTCCTCCTACTCCAAATCAATTCCAATTTTTTTTTATTCTCTCTTTTTGTTAACAATTTGCTTTCTGTATACAGAAGAGATGGACAACCAAGTCAAAGTTCAAGGCTGAAAATTAGTACTTGCATTAAAAATCCTGTAAAGTTGAATTCAAGTGACATAATTAACAAGATCGATAGACGCGTCATCCAAGCAAACCTGTTATATAAGAGCAACGCTGGCTGTTGGTTTCTGTACCAAAGTGTGATAATCGGATGGCTAAATTGTCAATGGCCTTTTCATATTTTGTTTTTGAAATATCGAGTACAACACAGCCTAATATAGAAGAATCCTCATCCTTTGCATTAACGCACCATTTGAGTCTAATTTCGGACCGTCCGATTAGAATCCGACCCACACCAGTAATTCACAGGAGCCTTTAAAATTGATGCTAATATGTGAGGAATGGATCGGATTTAAACGCAACCGGTGTGTTAATGCAGCTGATATGAATTCAATATCGAAAAAGGTGCTTTCTTAGGTTGGTCTGTGTTGTTCTTTTAAATTTCTAGTAATCAGATTTTCTAATTTGAGGGAAGTGTTTTGCATCGGTTTGCTTATTTTTTATTTTTTTTTGTACTTTATTAGCAAAGACAGTATACACAAAGGATTGGTTCAGTTTACTTTTCTAGCTAACGGGTGCAAATTGGTATTGGTTTGTAGTGCATACCTGTCCATTCAATTGATAGCGGGTCCGAATGGGTATTCACTTACTTCTTCTTTTATTACTTGATACTTACACGAAAAATCCTATTAGACTAGATGGAGTGATTCATTTTTGTAGTGTAGACGTTGCTCAATTCTGGTTAGTTATTTTTTGAAATCTTCGCAGAGGCTGCGAAGTCATCGAACATTTTTTTCTAGCCAACTGTGCTACCGTCCCATCTCCAATTCTGGTTAGTTATTAAGTCTAATAAGTAAAGAAAAAAACAAACGTTAGAAATCTTTACTTGAGGTGTTATCTAATAAGTATAGTTAAAGAGGCTTGATTTTATTTTTTATCTAAAAAAGATATTAGGAAAATAAAATTGAACCAGAGCACGAAGAAGAGGAGAACTCAGCCATAAATTTGACATCTATCAAGTAATTCACCTTTAATCAATAACAATTTATAAAACATAAAAGATATTGGAACAATTAAAAAAACCAGTAAATTTATTTTTGCAATTATGATCCCGGTTCCAGTTTTGTCATCATTCAAGCTCTTGCAGTATTATGCCATCCTATGGATCAGTAATTATGGCTCTGTTTTGCTCAAAGAAAAACAAAATAAAATAAAATGTACATTGTTTGGATAATTGCTTCTATTATTTTAGTTGATACTTTATGACTTTTCTTTATTGATTAGCTTTCAAAGTCAAATAAACATATGGAAGTCAAAGAGACATTTTTTCATGTAATCTGCATCTGATCATTTCTTTTACCAGTAAAGCCAAAACAAGTTATGGTACGTTTGTTCTTGGAATAAGCAAAAATGCAGTACAGAGAGAATATGCCATAGAGATGGATCATACATTACAATTGATCATAATAAATAAGACGCCTTCATACAAATTATTATCTGTAAAAGCAAATGAATTCATCTGGTATTGAGCACTGGCATGGTTGCAGAAAAATTGCATTTACAAATAACTGAATTAGTACATCTAATCATTCAACAAAGGACATGATATCCTTGCAATGTTATTTATATCACATGAGTTAATAGCTAGCACAAATCAAAAGAATGTAACTCAAGCAAAAAGAAAGGAGCACAAAAAAGAGGGTAAAGGTAAAATGTCTAAGAAGGCTTTGAATAATTGTCAAACTCAAACATTTGCCACTCAAAATGGTAAAACTACTTACCATGTATTATCTATGCAGTATGCATTCCCTTGCAGCTTGACTAAATTTGATGTAATATGTACCGACATATACTCTTCGGATGCTCAAAAAAAAAAAAAAAAAAAATTAAGCAACATCAGACTATTAAACAGCTACTGGTCTCTATACCTAACAGAACCAGAAAATCAACTCTTTCAATTTTCACCATTTGTGGTACCTCTACCTGGTACCAAGAGGAGAAGTTGTAGCAGAAGATTGGCCTTGTCCCCTGCAAGGACCCATGCAAAACAGCCACCGAGAATGCACCCAAAATCGCCTCCCCCTCCTTGGACTTCTCCTGCCACTATTAGCATCTCCAGTCGTACACCTCAAAATCTCCCTTGGCAGCTCAAATCTACAAACCGGGCATGAATTATGCATCTCTAGCCAAGTCTTGATGCACTTGCAATGAAACATGTGTTTACATGGTACCTTACTGGCCTCCTGACCCACAACAAACTCATCCAAGCAAATAGCGCATTTCTCACCCCTCATCGATCGATCAATCCTGACTGTCAATACCCCCTCGTTTGCACAATTACAGTCGTCTATAAACTGCAAAAGGGCATTCAGCTTTGGCATCAACAGGTCGTCAGTGTGATACCGGCTTGGTGGGTTCTCTGAGAGGTACTCAAGTATGCGATCCAACTGTGGCCCAAAAGAGAGAGAGCTGTCTATACCTTGGTGCCGGTTTATGACAACTATAGCATCAAGAAGTTTTTCTATCACTGCTTCTCTGTGGAGTTTCTTTTGCAAGATGTCATAGTCATCCTCAGCTTGTGATTCATTGTACCGCTCAGCTCCCGGCCTTAGCAAAGAATTTTGTAGACTTCGAAGGACTGGTATCCACTCGTAGAGTGCTAAGTTGGGGCCCACTGTAGAATTTTCTTCAGAAGAATTGATATCGATTTCTTCTACAAAGCTAGACAAGCAAAAGGGGCAAACCAGATCAACATCTTCTTCTTCCATGAGGCTAATTATGTGCGAGCATGAGTGGCACCAAAATTCTGTGATCAGCAGCTCGTGTTGACTGCCCATTATTTACTGCATATGAGAGTATGAAAAGCTTGTTTAATAGTTAATTCCGTGTAACAGTGAAGTGATAGAAGCTGTTTGTGTACTGGTAATTTAGAGGCATGTTAAAATAAGCATTCTTGGTTCAGATATTTAACAAAAGAAAGAAACATGAGAATTCATTCATTTATATTTTCTAGACAAGAATCAGTTCCTCTCATAAGGGATACTTTTCTTTTTTCCTAAACCAAAACAAATCAAAAGAGAGAAAGAGCATCTTTTTTGCATCTTTTCTCTAATTGGGAACACAAACTCACAAGATCTTGGAATTTCTTGAATCAAAACTAACTGAGTAACAGAGATATTCGAGTTGAAGGAAAATAAGCAGAAATGGACAGAAATCACACCGGGAGAAATTTCAAATCACCGAGTAGTTACCCCAGAAAGAAAAAAACACTAGGGGAATGATAAATGTGACGAGAGAACGAGAACGAAAGCGAGAGCGAGAGCAAGAGGGAATTGAAATAATGTAAAAAAGAAGAAAGGCGAGAGCGCGAGAGAGAATCGGAAAGCAAATAGAGACGAGAAAGGAGAGAAATGCACCCGGTTCCAAGCATTTAACGGACTCTAATTAGCGACAACTGGTAACTGAATTCAGAATAGGTCCGATGCCCATCTTTGGTTCGATGAGTGTAATGACCATTCGATCTGCATCAAGATTCGTGCGAACTGCATTAAAATTCGTGCAAGTCTGTTTCAATTTCCGTAAGCACAGACTTTATGCTAATCGTGATAGAGCTAATTGGACCTAAAAGTTGCCCATCGGACCTACTCCTAGCTCTACCTCATCTTGTTTTGTCTCCTGATGTCACATTACTTTTGGGGTTAAAAGGTGTAAATTATTAATTAATCTTTCTCGCGAGGAACCGACTCACTTTTTTTTTTTTTATAGTTCAAAATTTATTGCACGCTTTCAATTACTTCCTATTTTCAAATCAATTTAATTTATTAAAATAGTTCAGATTTAATTAAAACCGTATGATGAATTTTGAACGATCCAGATGGAAGAAAAAAAAAGATGCTTTTTTTCTCAAGAAAAGAAGCAGATTTTGATCCCTCTCGCGACTCCTGACGAGAAGAGTTAGAAAAACGTGGCATGTCATGTTTAATACGCTGTTACTTTAGTTTTGTGCCGCAATCAAAATGTACATTAATGTGTGCTCAAATGTGCTGGGTTTTAACGTGACTGATTATATTTGATCATATTTAATTATTTTTTTATAATTTAAGTTAGTTTATTCAAGATTCAATATTTGATTAAGATCTAACGATCCTAATTACACATGATTCATGTGACCACGTACTATATCGTGTTAAATTTTCTAAAGATCATTATAATATGAGACACACAAGTTATGATACATAACCGACACACGTGTTGTATCGTTTTGTACTGTAACTATTACATTATGTGACGGAGCCTTCTTTGCTGTGCTATTTCTCTAACTCTACTTACGAGCATAGTTAATTATTCGGGTAAAGTTTTAACAGAGCAATTAAGCCTTCATGCAACACACAAACTATATGTAGCACTCTTTTAATTCTATAATCCATGCGCTGCATGAAGCCAAAACTGCTATGTTAAACAATTATTTGGATTTGTCTGCCACTACCGATCCCAGGCGAAATAATCGGCCTTTAATTTCTCAAATTATGAATTATTCGTTTAATATGTACATTATTATTGCAAACTAAACGATTTTACTTAAATTTCGCATTTATTCCAGGAGTGGGTTAGTAGAAATAACGATTCATTCAAAGATGAAAAATAATTAACAATAGTGAGCTAACTTTGAAAAAATGTATGTTGGTATCCACTAACCTAAACACATGATAGCAGATCGGAATAATACTAATCCAAGTAACCACTATTCTTCACCCATTCAAATGCACTGTCAGATACACACTTCTTTATCTTTTTCCATGCAAAGATTATCAGTTTATTGATTATGAGCAAAAATAACATCTTGGTTCGTTATTGGCAATGAATTGCTGCTTCATGCACGTGCAGAAACTCCAACAAAATCAAGGGTACGTATGGGCATCAAAATTTGGATAAAAGCATAGCACTTCTACATGACTATCGAAATGAAAGCTTGAAAGCTGAAGGGGAAACAGTTAATACTCATTATGACCAGCCTTTAAAAAGAAAAAAAAGATTACAATTTTGAAAACAAATTTAACTAGCTCCTCAAAGCTTTGATCCAATCAATCTCCATTCGAAAGTCACCAGGTCCGGTCTTGGCACCAGGGACCCCACCTTCAGCATTTACTGAGAGAGCCATCCCAACTATACGTGAAGGGTTCATCTCCAAATTTGCATTAATTACATTTCCTCGCCATGTAGGCAAATATCGATCTAGAGGTATCTGTCATAAGGAAATAAATAAAAAAAAAAACAGATGAAGATATTGAATATTTTAAGCTGACCAATGAACAATGACTCAACACCAAATAAACTCCAATTCCAGCTTCAGCCCATGAAGTTTCAATGTTTCCATTTTGGTACCTCACATTTAACATTTTGACAGTTACTGTCCCTGCCATTACATATTCATTGCCATTAAATTCTGCTCCTCAAAAGGTGCCAGCATAGAAATGGCCAAAAAGGCAAAAAGAGAAGGCAAAAAAAAAAAAAAAAATTACTTCTGCACCGGTGAACACGCAAATGCCATGGAGCAAATCTTAAAAGTAAAATTAATGGTATACCTTAGTAATGTACCAGGTGTCCTTTGGTACATATACAAAAGCTTGCCATGAGTTATCTTCCTGTTGGCCGGGTGAATTGACCCAGTTCTCTGTATAGATCTGAATTTATGATCAATAAAAGACATAAGATTATCAAACCTAATGGAAATTATCAATATTTTGTTCAATAGAACTTACAGTAGATATGTAGCATCTCCCATCACCACGAAGCCTCATAGCTATTGTATCATATGAATCAAGATCGATAAAACCATCAAACTGCAACAAGTGATATTATCATCACAATAGTTTAGCTCTTTTCATGTGTATGCAATATGAATGTGCTATAAAACGAGGGAAGCAAATAATTTGAGCTAATATAATGCTCACATCAAGCCTTATATTGCTACTGTGTTCTAACTGCATCAATTCTAGTTGAAAAATGAGCATCACAATAAATGGGCTTTAATTTCATTCTCTAATCCAAATTGAAAACAACCGGTACTGAACCCATCATATCTGTCATGGCTGGGCAGGTAAATGTGAATTAATTGATTTGTTTGTCAATTGGTAAAAATATCATGGTTGATGGTTAATCAGGGCGAACTGGTTTTAATTGAGGCCTAATTGAGGCAACTTGATGGTGCACAAAGGCTTAATTTGGGCTATGTTTCTAACTTGATGAAAGTTGCAGTAAGCCTGCCATAATTGGTATTGGTGTAAATCCTCAAGATTAGTGCAAATACCCTTTTCGACCTCATTCCGCAGAATCCACTGCGTTTCATTCTCCATGTTGAACCTTCGTCTAAATCCAAAGAGAGATTGCCAGAAAATACCCCTTCAATAGACATTAAGAGGAACAACTCAATTGTTGACCAAATTGCATATCTTTTGGTAAAATGGACAGGTAAGCATATAGTTTAACTACGTGTATTTATGAGGACCTAAGACCAGATTAGAACCACCTACAATCATTCTGATAGCTTTCCAGAGAATGGGGTTTTAGCAGATTAAAACAGATATATTTAGTGTATCATCCGATAACATGTGACAATAATAACATTTATAAGATAAGACTGCTTTTTGACCATTTTTAGCAAATGATCTCCAAATGCAATATTTCTAAATTAAATAATAACCAAATTATGCCAAAAAAATTGGGTTCAGGCAGCTAAAAGACCTAGATTTTCTCCAACTAATTCTTGCTAGAAATACACAGCATGATACCAGTGAGTGGAGCACCAGAATCAGTATCTGGAATCTCTAAAGAAGCCGACGAGAAACCTGGTAAAGAAGAAGAAAGATGTCAGATAAGACCTTCATAACTTTGGATGAACTTAATCTCAATTCACTGAGAAACAAAAGTACCTCCCAACTCAGAATCAGCGTACAGATGCCACCTCTTTATTTCATCCTTGGAGTTGAAATGAAACACAACCTTTTCACTTGGCGGCATCAGATCATCCCAACTCCCCTTAAGAGCTGAAAATGCACATGTAAAGGAAAAAAAATCATGTACATTATTTGCATAAACACTTTAAATTCAGTACACAATCCTCGCCAATAAACTATTCAATTGAACTTAATAATCTACTAACACTACTAAAACGAGGAAATTAATAATAGTGAGCTTAAGCTTAATGAAGCCATACCTCGCTTTGTAGCCTGGATCGATGTTTGCCATAGAGATCGAAACCTCGACATTGATGTAAACAGTTCAAAGAAATACGAAGAAGCAGGTGTTCCCGGAAAAGAGAGGTAGGTGATGAGCTTATCGTCCGTGGTATAGGCGGTGCCGAGGAGCAGTGGCGGAACCAGGAATGAAAACTAGGGGGCGCCTAACTAGTTTCTCTCACTCTCAGCATATCAGTTTTAGTTTCTTGTTATACGATTAAATGATAAAAAAAATATTCAGCAATTATCGATTGTCATAATCTTTTACTTTTAAAATAAAATATTAACAAAAATAAATATTAGATTGTAACAAAGCACCTATTTAGCAATTATCGAGTTTCCAAGATATCAAGGCAAATATATATGGTTGATTGATATCAGATGGTGACTAGCTTCAGTTCAAATGTCAGAAAATGGGAAGAAAAAAAGAACAGAGAGAAAACCAATAAAAGTAAAATCTTTAAACAAGAGATTTGTAGTAATTCTTTTTCTCTTTTCTAATCACTTGCTAGTTGCTTAACAAATTAGCCCAAATTATTATTTAGGCTTGGTTATTGCTCTTACAAAGTGAAATTATTAGAAAAAACCTGGCAAGGAAAGTAATCTTTGATTTGATAATCCAAATGAAGTAGATGTACCTGATCTTTCTCATGAAGGAGAATCATAAGCAGTTCTCTGTTTAGATTATTAGAAAACCAAGTCTCTCCATTGTTTGAGGTTATTTTATCAATAAAAGAGATCAGAATACTGCTCAGCAAGTCACCAATTTCTACAAGGCCTAAAATGCATTCAGAAAATGCTAATATTAGCATCTCTTTATAAATAATAGTTTGATGCACCGCATCAAGTTATAAATTGTTCATAATTCAATAACTACATTACATGACGTCATGAATTACAATTTTCCAAACACTCATAGAATTATATTTACAATAAACCATATGTGGTACCGGTCTACCAGATTTCAAACCATATTTGGTACCATATTCATAAACCATATATAGTCCAATTTGAGATGCTCTAGTTTGTTCTCCTTCAAAGAAATTTAGCAAACCCTAGTTTCAATTACACCCTAATTTCAGCAAACCTTACTAAATTGCTATTAAAAGAAACGAAATTAGAGATAACATGGGAGACAGGGAGAGGGAGAGAGCGCTTACCAATTTCAGCCGGGCAGGGGCGTTGTCGACTGTGGGACGAGAGAGACCAGGGGCGTTGCTGACTTGCCGTCCTGGTGCGTTGCCGTGCTGTGCGACGAGAGAGACCAGGGGGCAGGGGCGTTGCCGACTTGCCGTTCTGGTGCGTTGCCGTGCTGTGCGACGAGAGAGAACAGGGGGCAGCCGGGCAGGGGCGTTGCCGTGCTGTGCGACCAGAGAGACCAGGGGCAGCCGGCAGGGGCGGGACTTCTCTCCAGCGCAGATGAAGGCGAAGGGCGGAAGAGGAGATCGCGACCTTCTGCGCTGAGGCGAAGAGGAAGGTCAGTTCGGCCTGTTCGGGACTTGCTCTCCAGACTCCAGCAGTCCAGCGTAAATGAATTGTTGGGCCAAGGGCCCATATTTATTTTAGGGGTGCCAAACAGTGAATAAGTAAAAAAAAATTCTTGTAAACTTTTTGGGCCAGGGGGGGCCAGGGCCCAGGATGGCCCAACCCTGGTTCCGCCCCTGCCGAGGAGTGGCGAGGGGGGCGGGGGAGGGGAAGTGTTGGAGACGACAAGAACCGATGACTCGCGATTACGGATAGATCTTTTCACGGATCTGCTTAAATTAAAACCCGACTCCGCATTCCCTACTTTTGAAAGCTCTAGTATATTTTAGAAGGATTATTCCGTACAAATTTGATTCGTCTGGAAATAGTAGGATCAACTGTTGTAAAAAAACGGCTGCGGCGATCAAATTGTTACATATTTTTTTATTAACTAATAGATTATTGTTAATTATAACTAAATATTTTTTTATTAATTTTGATTAATTATTTAATGGTACTTCAGTCCGATAAAGTATACTGATATTTACAACACTGGTTGGATACTTGGATCCTATTATTATTACTATTTTTAAAAGATGGGCGATAACAATGTGATACACTCTTCTCCTCCGTATGGGAGCCTCAGTCTAGTTTTCGCTAGCGAACTAGTTTTTGTTATTATTATATTTCAGTAATGAAATGGACTCTGTCTTTTAAAAAAAATAACAATTTGGTAAGATCTAATTAAGTTTCGAGTTTTTTATCGTATCATTATTTTTTTGTGCCATAAAATATTATAACTTTATTTTTTATATTTATATTTTAAATTAAAAAAATAATACTTAAATGTCAAATTTGTAGCTTGATTTCTATGAACCATTAATATACTTGTAAGAGTTCTCCTATCAAATTGTAGGTTCATTTGTTGTATGTAGTTCCGTTTTCACATATGTTGAGCTCTGCCATTTAAATTTTCAGTCATTGTATATTTTTGCCAACAAGAAAAACTAACAATATCTAACTAATCTGCATGAAATATTAGGGAAAATTGAGCATTTACCTATCCAAACTTTGCAAATTGAAAGTTGTTCGTAGAAACCTGATATTAGAATATTTACTCATCAAAAATTTAATTTATCCGTTCCCCATCCACAACACCTTAAATAATCTAACATCAAATTTTTCATTTAAAAATATGTTTGGACAAAAATGCCCTTTCAATAGCAGTAGCCACTGAGAAGAAAAGAGCACACCATATTTGATATTGTGCTGAGCGTTACTCATGCTCGCCCTTGTTAAAGGCTTGTAGTAAATGAAATGTATGTTTTAATAAAATTTTAGTGTTGAATTATTTAAGGAAAAAAATATGTTATGGGTAGCTCATAACAGATGATTTCTTATAGGTAAATGTCTTTACTTTCAATTTTGTATGGGGAAGTTTCTAATTTTACATAGTTCTGATAAATACATAGCCAATTTTTCACTTGAATTTAACCAGATAAGGAGCAGAGTCAGTACTCTTTTATGGAACCACT
Source organism: Carex cristatella (assembly GCA_024447775.1). Lineage (NCBI taxonomy): Eukaryota > Viridiplantae > Streptophyta > Magnoliopsida > Poales > Cyperaceae > Carex > Carex cristatella. The sequence continues at coordinate 542,419 of JAJHPF010000021.1, read as the reverse complement.
TCTAATTGTGCATGTTACTTTATCAACCTTCTGATTAAAAATCCGTCATCAAGATTTGTAATGTCATAATAATACTAATAATTACTATCAACAATGATGATAATTTTAGCAAACGTCTAATCTTTGATTTTGGAATAGGTCCGATGCCCATCGGACCTACTTTGGTTCGATGGGTTATGTCACCGTCCAATCTGCTTTAAAATTTGTGTAAAATGCTGTAAGTTTCGTGTGTGTTTGTTTTGATTTCCGTGCGCACAAATCTTAAGATGGATCAAATAGTCATGGATCTCGTTGAAATAAAAAAAAAAAAAGATCTGATGAGCATCGGACCTACTCTGTTCTCCTAATCTTTATGGTACATTCATCTCATATGATAATATCTTTGAAAAATACTATTCAAATTAAAACATTTAAATGTGTTCTTAATTAGTTAACGTGTGTTTAGTGATTTAGCATCGATAAAACGATCAATAAACCATAATACTGACATATTTCTTTCAAATCAGTTATTTTCATCGTTTTAGCACTATCAAATTTAAACCGATACGGGTTCTGACATAGCATATCAATCATAGTAAAATCATAATATAAGAATGTTGTTGGCAATGAAAGAGGTGCCTCAGGAAACCAGCAGCCATGTCAAGTCATGGACAGCAAAACGAGATTGCAACAAGGGCTTTCAGCAATTATACTTCTCATGCAAACAAGTTTTTGATACAAATTCACTATTTTATTTTTTCATCAATGAGCCTCTCAGAACCCAACTAAACTGTAGGAATTGAGTGCGGCAAATCATTTCGAAGTATATTCATCAAATTCAGAAACTCTTTATATGGTCATGATCAAATTATCCAGCAAACTGACCTAAAATTGAGTTTTTGTACTTGTGATATGTACAAACCATGTCAAGAAAAAAAAAAATTTCAATCCTAAACTTCTACTCAGAACTTGAAAAGATTTTTATGCACTTTCAGTACTAAGCGACAAGTTAACGAGACTCTGGTGTTAGTCCTCTTATAGACATTATTTTGTTCATTGCCACTTAATTCAAGTTCCTCTGGAGAAGAGTTTGTCTGCTTGAACTCGGGACACTTGGCAATATTTACAACCTAAAAGATCAAACCAAAACCAATAGGATAAGTGAAAGAAATAAGACGAGCACAGATCAACTATACTGAAAGCAAATAATGAAATAACACAAGCTAGTCATACTAACCTTGTCTAACTTGTGCAATTCTGAGTCTTGTATACCATGCAAATAATCTGAATACACAAAATGAAATTAAGAGATATTATTGCTTGATGAAATGCTATAGTAAACTCGAATAATGGAAGATGGATAATATAAGATTCTTACCTGAATAGGCTTGGTCTTTGAATATTACCATGCTACATGGCATTAGGAGTAAAGAGCAATCCTTCTGACCATCATTTCTCTTATTTACCTCAGATTCTTTCGTTATTGCCTCAGTCGAATTCGGATCTCTCAACCTCTGATGAGGGGTGAAATCGATCACAAGAGGTGACATGAGGGAGATAATTGCAACAACTGGAAAATAGGCAGGACCATCTTGGTGCGGCTGAGGATACATGACATTTAATTATTAAATACATTTGTGCATTAGGTCACATTAAAAGATGTAAATTTCAAAACTGGTCCATAAATAATCATCGATTACAATTTTGGTCTACAACTATTTAGAAATTGCTGTTTTGGTCAATGCTGACCACATTTTGTTTAGAAGAGGTCAGAAATTCAAGATGACTGGGATTCGGATTTGTAAATTTTGGTGGGTATATTGTTCAGTAAAAACTAAAAATCCATTCCATAATCGCACTAAGTAGTAAATTTGCCAATTCTTTTTCAATTGAAACAGTACAATAGGACCAAAATGGTAGATGTTGACAATTAAAGGACCCAATGAAAACTTCAAACCTTAAAAAAAATAAACAGCAAAGTGAACAGAAACTTCTTTTTAACAAAAAATATAAGATTTATTTTAGACACTAACCATGATCCCTTGATGAGGAAGATATTCATTGATCAGTACATGGCTGATTGCTGAAGGAAACAAGCCCGTCTGTTGACAGATTCTGTGAGTGATCTTTTTCAGCCAAGGTGGCACTGCAAAATTTTAATTTTAATATATGCAAAATTAAGGACAATACGGAAACACTAGTCAACAATAGAGGTTATTCATATCATGTCTTTCTGTTTTGGACAGGAGTTGATTTATCCTTTAGAGTGAGGTTATCATACAATGCATAGAGCACGTTCGTTTGTACTTTGGATCAATATCTCCATTTACATAATTTTATTTTTACTTGTACAACACTGGATGAATTGTGGGACATAGGTACATGCATCCCTATGAAGGATGACAATATAATTATGGTTATTATAGGTGCAGTTTTATGGACTTGAGAGAAATAGGGTTATTTTTAAGGGGGTATTGCAAAACAGGCTAGTAGCTTAGGACACAAATTCTTGTAATAGCTAAGTTTTGGTGTTCTAATAAGAAGTACAATGCACTAGAAAAACTAATTTGTATGTTACCTCCTGATATTAAGGGCCTATCAGGAGATTTGCTTACTATCCCTATGGAGGCTGGGCTGGATATAATCCCTATTCTTGAAATAGAGCATATTCAGGGTGATGAGATTGAAGATGGACGGACAAGATGCTGAAGGATGAAGTTTTTGAGATTTTTACTAGTTGCAGGATCTTTTTTTTGCTTAAAATGGCTTAGTTGTCAGTGTTGCTAAGTGGTTCTGTTATGATCTGTGTTTTGCTTATCTGTTGCTTTTGATGGTATTATCTTGATGCCTAACTTTGTTGCAAGTTATTTTGTTTTTGTTAACTGATGTAGTTGGTACCAGTGTATTGGTACCGGGATCACAAACAATGTAATATGGTTTTCATTTAGTAATGGAAATCGGTGGGTACCCACTTCTTTCAAAAAAAAAAAAAAATCTCCATTTACAAAGTTCAAATAGTTGATCTGAACCATTCAACATATCACCAATTCACCATATGACAATGTACTCGTAGATCAAATTTTTCATTTTTACAAGTTTTTACAATTTTTTTAGATAGGTAGAAAATCACTTGATCTATAGATTTTAGACCATTCAAAGTAGTGATTTTATACTTATCTAAAAATATAATAAAAAAAATTGTAAAATTTAGTCTGGAAGTACATTTACATATGGAGATCATGTTGAATGGTTCAGATAGACTATTTGGACTATGAAAACAAAGATATTGATCCAAAGTATGGGCCAATATGTGCTATGCATAGTACCATAGCTTCACTCTATCCTTTATATAATTCCTAGCTAATCAGATAATAGAAGAAAATACTTTTTACTTTCTTTTGTTTTTAAAGATCTAAAGATGTTTCTTGAGACATACATTATATAGCATACCATCAAGAAATTGCACAAAGAAGAATCAGGAAACTAGAATTTATGCTCAATATACTCACATTCCTGGGGAAGAAGCCCCTTTTCATGGACAACACCACCTAGAAAAAGAAAAGCACAATAGATGAAATAATGTATATAAAATTGGCTAAAATTACATAAATTAAGGGATACAACAAAAGAAAGACTAGGAATATACCCCAATTTTGTAACCTCCTGTTTTTCAATGATTTCCATCTCGAAGCTGGAACTTGATTTATCTGTTGTGCAGCATTTTATATAATCAGAAGCAAATTATATGCTTTTCAAAGGAAAAACTAGCAGGATTTTTTGTGCAAAAAAGCCCACAGTAGTTTGTGTTATTTACAGATTACACTGAATATTCTCACATTTACATCTAGCACCCCGGTATTTGAGACATTTAACAAAAAATTATTACATAATAATGTTAAATATGGTAGCTTCCGATAAATTTTAATGATATTTTCCCCTAATTTTAATTGAGATTTTCTCTTACTGTTAATTAATCAGAACCAAGCTGAACAATCACACTCCAGTGATTTCTGATTTGCTAGATCCTTAATTATTTATAAATTATTTTACGTAACCTACTCTCAATTTGCATTGTCCATTTATCTCAGATAACAGAATAAGTTTTATTGCTGATTACATATATTATGGGGTTCAGTACGCAAAATCAAACCCAAAGTTCTTTACTATTCCATTTTTGAAGGTTAGAAGGCTTGAAACCACTAACAAATTTATTAATAAAGAAAAAGTTTAATTACGGAGTCCTAACTAAATAGAAAATATTTAGTTTTATTTACAAACGGTACTAAATAGAAAATATTGAAGTTCTTTACTTTCATACATAAGGGAAGCCATGATGAGGTACTTACATGGTGAAGTAGCTCTGCTTGCTCAGAATCTGAGATGAAATTGGGAATGTAAATCACAGTTGGAAGAGATCCCACGACGAATTCGTCGAGATCAAGTTGTTTTTCCTCATGCGGCTCTTCCATTTTTGCGCTTCAACTCTTGGTTTCAGATTTCCCACCAGAGAAAACTACAGAGGAAACGCAACTGTTGATTGGGCTATTACAGGCCTCATTTGGGGAACCCATTTTTACAGAGCATAAAGAGTTCGAATTTTTTATGGACCAAAATACCCCTACATCAAAGATAGAAGATTTACTTTGTAAAATTCGAACGCTGATGAGCAGGAGTATTCTGGTTCATCAAAAATTCGAACTCTGTACGCGCTAAAAACTGCTCTGTAAAAATGGGTTCCCCTCATTTGGGTTTTATAAAATAGGGGGAATTTCACGTATACCCCTCAAAAACTTCAAAATTACATATTTCTCTCTCTAAATTTTGAAATTACGTATTTCCTCCTCTAAATTTCAAAAACTCACGTATTTACTCATTTTATTGTCTTTTATATTAAAACACATTTTAAATTCATAAAATATCTATTTTATCATTTTATTAAAAAAACATAAAATGTTTATCTTACTCCAATTTGGATATGAAAGATTCCTCTACCGTCTGAATTTCTTTAAGATCCGTGTGTGCTAGATTAGCACAAATCTTAAAGCGAACACGCATGAATACTGAAGCAACGCGCACAGATCTTAATGCGATGCACATGGATCAAAATTACTTTAAGATCTGTGCGAGCTAAATCAGCACAAATCTTGAAGCAAACACACACAAATCTTATTGCGATGCGTGCTGATCGAACGTTAGAGGAATCCTTCAAATTCAGATTTGAGTTCGATGGGCTATTTTGTATTTTTAATAAAGGGTAAAATGAATATTTTATAAATTTAGAATGAATTTTAATAGAAAAGACAATAAAATGATAAATAAGTGAGTTCTTGAAATTTAGAGGGGTAATACATAATTTCAAAATTTAAAGGAGAAAATATATAATTTTAATATTTTTGAGGAGTATATGTGAAATTCTTCGTATAAAAAAATTACATTTTTATTATTAATGCTATCAATTCTTAAAAAAATGAAAGTTATGGCTCAATTAGAAACCCAATTAAGATTTCAATTTGGGCCTTTGCAATATCTCTTTTCTATCCTTGGAAAAAGTCTAATCGTCATTTTTTTTTTTTTGCTTTCTTAAGCCCGTAGGCAAATAACACCGAATTTTTTTATTAATATAATAAATTTAACAATCTATACAATTTTTTTTATGAAATTCACAATCTATCCAAACTGATAACATTGTCATCGGTTTTATCATCGGTTTTAGAAAGCTAGAACCGATGACACTGTCATCGGTTTAAGCCAAGCACGATTTTTGATGCTTTCTGCACATTTTTTGAAACAACGAATAACTCAGATTAAATTACTGTTTGTAATGATTACAGAGTTGCGCAAATTTTTGTTAAATTTTTATTTTTTTCAAAAATAGAAAAACAATAATATTTTCTGTATTTACCTAGAAGTGACTTTTGAACCGGGATCAATAATTCATATTCAAAGCATTTTTATTTTTTTTCTAATAATACACAAAGAAATATTTTAATTTTTCTTACGATCATGAAAAATCCGATCTGAAAAATATTGATCCGGGTTATTTGTTTAAGTCTTTCTAATAAATCAAATTATATGGTATTCTATCTAATTTTAAAAATATATAAAAATATTTCTAATATTTTAATAAAAAAATATAACATTTTCTAATTAAATAAAAAAATAAAGAAAAAATTATTTTAAATTAAATTTGGATGAAGATATTATAATTTATTATTATTTTTTGCGAACCGATGAAAATTTGCGCAACTCTATAATCATTACAAATAGTGTTTTAATCTGAGTCATTCGTTGTTTCAAAAAGTGTAAAGAAAGCATCAAAAATCGTGCTTGGCTTAAACCGATGACATTGTCATCGGTTCTTGCTTTTTGAAACCGATGACAATGTCATCGGTTTAGATAGATTGTGAATTTCATAAAAAAATTATATAGATTGTTAAATTTATTATTTCTTTTGTATATTAATAAAAAAATTCGGCAAATAACATGTTCTCTTCTCTGGAGCTTCACATATACTTTTAAATAGAACAGCAAACTCCCTATTTCATTCTGCTAAAACATGCAAACAGGTGCATCTAGAAAATAGCAAACTATAAAATGGGATATGTACATCCACTGCGGATGCATGTACACATTGGAGTAGGCAAGTGTTTTAGTTCGACCTAATACTAATTATTTAATGTGTCTATTTTTTATTTGATGTAGTGTCTTTTTCTGGTTTGAATTAGTCCGATTTTTGAACTGATTCTTTTTTAGTGTTGGTCTATTCTGTGTATTTTGTTTTTTTTTTTTTCGATATACGATATTTTATTTTGTAAATAGAATGAAAGAGAATATGAGAACAAGAAAGATTTAGCAGTATGACCTATTATTACAATTATAAGAAATGAGTTGGCAGAATTTTTTTTTGCCTTTTACTATTTGACCCTTATATTTCGGTTAAATTTTTATCTAAATTTTGACTTCAATTTGCCAATTGACTAAGAACAGCCATACTTTGAATTATGCCAAACTAATTTTTAATTAGCTTACTAAAAATATTTTAATGCTACATCAATCGATTTTGTGATTAAAACAGATTTTATAACAAACGTTATAGAAATTGAGTTGTAGTTGTGTAGTCGATAAGTTAATGAGTTTGAACCCGATTAATTATTTAAATCTAATTAGTGTCTGATAGAAATTCTGAATCTGACCCGTGTATAATCTTATGTAGTTCGCACCCAGTTCTCGTCCCTTTTTTTGCCACTAGGCCCGCGAGTTCAGATTGGTCCCTTGGAATGTAGTGATCACACTTAAATTCATCTCCAAATCTGGAGAACGGAGTAGCTCCCATGCCCATCGGACCTATTTTTAGGATCAACGAGCTCCTGACTATCTGTTCCATCTCAAAATCTGTATGCACAAAAATCAAAGCAATGTGCACAAATTTAAAGCAGTGTGCACGGAATTTAAAGCATATTGAACGGTGATTAAACCCGTCGGACCAAAGTAGGTCCAATGCCATCCGATACCCATCGGATCTACTCTCAAGCATAGTGACAAGATTCGCGAATAATTCCTGAATTATTCGCGAATTATTCGGATTTTTTGTGATGCCGAACCGAACGCCGAATTATTCGGTTGACTGAACTTTGACCGAATAATTCACAAATTTTACGAATTATTCCCGAATTTTACGAATTTTTTTCGAATTTTTCTCATAATTTTATTTGTTGGTTATTTTTTTTTTGTTTTTGCTCCCTTACAGAACTGAGATCTCTGATCCGAATAATACCGAATTATTTCTGAATTATACCCGAATTATTTCCAAATCACGAATTTTTAACCTCGCCGAACCAAATCCGAATAATTAATTTGTCACTATGCTCTCAAGTCCTAAATCTGACCTGCTTCCCCACTTCATTGCAGTCAGCGTGTGCCCTCCAGTCTGCATCAACCGGTGGGTGCAAAGCAGATGCTAAAACTAGTCAGTCCCTGATGATCAGTCAGGAGTTCACACCGTTTCAAACCGGTGGGTGCAAAGCAGATGCTAAACTTGTCATCACTTTTTTAACAGTGATGTCTTTGACTCGGTCAATTGATGTAACAATGAACTAATGGCCTTAAACGATGTGTAACATCAATCTGAATTGACCACTGCGACCAAATAACACTGAATTAAATTTTCTTCTCGATGGATTACCATCAAATGATGAGAACAAAATTAAGGATCTGTTTTATTATGAGTTGTTAACAATTTATGTACTTTTCACATCATAGGAATAAATATATGTACTCGTTTCAATTACAGAAATGAAACAGTCTGAAAGTATTTTACCCATTACTCTTATCCGTACTTGTTAAGCTAAATGAAAAAAAATATTATCTATACTCATCTTATACATAAAACTAGTCATATCATTTCTTATAAATATATGTGTGTGCACACATCTATATCTTAATTATTACCGTATAGGATAACGGATAAGAAATAATCTTTATCTGTATCTTTATCCCATTATGTTTAAAAAAAAAAAAAAAAACTTGCTCATAACCGATAAGTTAAATGGAAAAAATCTAATCCGTATCCTCCTAATCGAATACGGTACGAGTTAGCTGAACGGGTAAAAGAGTGTCATCCACCCCTACATGGAAGCAGTAGTATGAATTTTTTGAAACATTAAATTTTACATGGAAACAAGGTTTTTATTAAATACACATTTATTACATTCATTCATTCACCATATATTGATTAAAAAAACATTCATTCACCGCAAGCACACGCCAAAGCATGTTTCTGGTATGAAAACGATAACTCTCCTAGAGAAGATACCAAGAATCCCATGATTTTAATCTTTTGATAGATTCTTCCTAAAGGTGTATTAATTATTAATTGCCTTTTTAAATAGACCTCAGTTATCTCTCTTTCTCTAATATAAAGCAAATTATGATGTCAATATCACTTCTGGTTCATCTTGCCACAGCCGCCAAGTTGCCTGAATGCACGAAAGAATTCGACCGTCTTTTCACGGGGCGGCAGATGATCTTTTATCTCCGGTTCCTGTAGAAAATCTTTGATCCACCGAGCAAAATGCGGGAACTTAGCGTCATGACTTGCTTTGAAGCCTGCTGCCTCCTCTGCCACCCCGAGCCAAAATGCCATCCATCCTACGGCTAAATCGGTGTATCCGATATGATCACCGGAGAAAAACTTCTTTCCTTCAAGTTCTTCATCTAGAGCTTTGAGTTGCACTTGTAGATTCTCTATTGAATTCTCCTTTTCTTCTCCTTCCATGTAAAAGGCCTTCCTTACCTCTTCACGGCACTAAATAGAAATAAATAACAACTATCATCTATATATTCACCATTCAAGAAGAAATATTAATTATTTCTGCATTATACAAATATGAATAAATTTGTCACCTTGAGATCAACAAAAGTGGCCCAAAATCTTGCCCGGGCGCGCTCATGCGGATCTACAGGCAAGATCGGCTTATCCTTCCATGTCTCATCGATATACTCCAAAATGACGAGCGACTCGACAATGGGTTTGCCGTCATGTACCAAAACAGGTACTTGTTTATTGATAGGATTGTACTCAAGTAGAGAAGAACTTTTATTAGAGAGATCTTCTTCTATATATTCATACTCAATTCCCTTCAATTGGAGAGCCCATTCGACTCGTCGAACCGCCGGGCTAGCCCACATGCCAAATAGTCTCACCTCATAACTAGCCACCATTTTTTCTATGTTATTTTCGGAGTACTCTTTGTGTAATGAGAGGTGCAAGTGTTTTTTTTTTGTGTGCGTTAAGGTTCAAGGGGGTTGGTATTTGGATGTATATATAGGGGAAAAAATGAAGGGGATTTGGAATGGATATATATCGATGGAGTGTGTATCTTTTTATTTTTATTTTTTTGAAGTAGATGGAGTGTATCATTTCAGATTCTTATTTATTACATGCATTTTATCGGAAACGGAAGTTACAAATCATGAGAGGTAATTAATGAAAAAATAACGCCCAAAATAATGATAAAAATTGTTTTCTTGTTTGATTTGCTTGGGTGTCAAATGATTTTACATCCTTAATTTGGTTACAGTTTCCTCTAATTAATAATACAATTAAACCAACTAACTTATTAATTTTGTCTCCCTTATTTTATTCTATCTCAATACGATCAGAACCGAATCTTCTGTCTTTCTGTGGGTAAGATATTTTTGCCGCTAAAACTATCTAAGACAAAATTATATATATTCAATATTTAAATGTTAAAACTCACTCCGTCTATCTAATCTAATAGTGACTTTATAAACAAGAATTTCCTGCTCATAAAAGACAGGTGATTCGTTTTTCTGTTCACAAAGAGACAGGTGATCCGTTTTCCAATACCAAAATGTCTCTTGGCGAAAGGCAATGAGTATATCTTTTCCTCTCTCTTTTTTTTTTTTTCCTGAGAATTAATTAAAGTTGGAGCAATATATCTTAATCCATATCACTATCCATTCAATGCGTCCCCTAGTATTCTAGAAAGGCCGCCACAAATGGACTATTATGATGGCAACATTTTAAAGATATCTGTCGTGTGTGTAACAGTGCATACTAGTAATTAAGATTGTTCTAATAGCTATTTTAAAGATTTTGCCATGTGTCTAATAGTGTAGGCATTTTAAAGATTTGTGTCATGGGTTAATAAAATGTGCTTGAGATCAAATTTTATATATTTTTTGAAATTATTTTATCATTTATTAAGTAAGGTTTAAAATCATTGTTTTCAATAATTCATATTTTTTTTACTGTTTATTAAAATCAGCGATTTTAAAACTAGCTTAATAAATAGTAAAAAAATTTAAAAAAATATAAAATTTAATCTCCAAGCACATTTATATATATATATATATATATATATATATATCATATATAACGGTTTGAACTGATGAAAATTGAAAAATCAATTTGTTGCACCATAACTTCAGAACAAACGTTTTGATATTTGCCAAGCCCTCTCTCTCTATATATACACACACAAACGCATGTGTTTGCATGACATTGAAATTAGTTCAGAAAGATTGTTAAAATTGCTGATGTGATTAAGAAAAAAAAAATAATGATCTGCAATTTTAGAGATGAAGAGATATGCTTTAATACTGAATACTTGTATTTGAAAAAAAAAAATATTTGTATTTGAAAGGAATCAGCCGTATTGAACTCGTTGCTGTACCTTGTTGTTTATAAAAAGAAAAACAAATTCAATGTTACTTTCGTCTTTGTAGCCAACCCACAAAAAAAAAAATCAGGTGACAAGGACGGAAACATTGTATCCTGGCATCCTGCGCGTATCATTTTAGATTCGCATTTCCCCACCTTACTTTCGAGCGATAACGACACCCATAGTACTGCCGAATTCGCAGGATCCACATCTCTTATCAAAGCTGAGAAACAGGGTTTCAAACATTCATATATTTTTTTTCAAATCCAACCGATCTAATATTTTTGTGTATGTATTTCAAAAAAAATTATTTTTCTGTGCACGAATTTCAAAATAATTCGACGATTGAATTTAGAAAAATAGAAATTAAGGTGGGAATCCGAATTGACATCCTCTGAGATTTCTCAAACTTTGCGTTACTTTAGAGAATATCCTAACCGTTTAGTGTCCGTTATTTTTATTAATAACAAAAAAAATATTATTAATAACCAGATCCTCCAATTATTTTTATCCATGCCCAAACCGCCCCCGAGTGGGGCGGTTTACACCCCCCCCAACCCGCCCCCGCAGGGGCGGTTTACTAATTTTTTTTTTAATGCAATGATGTTTATAATTTATGTATTTTGTAATATTATGTATTTGTTTATATTTTTAATACGATGGATTTTATAATTTGTAACTAGTTTAGAACATAAGTGAACAAAATAATCAAATAACGTCTAATCAACATAAAATATAGAAACGAAAACAAAGTGAATAAAATCAGCAAATAACGTCTAATCAACATACAATATAGAAACGGAAATATAAAAATACTACGTCAGGTCTACAATATAAAATATAAAAAACTAACGACGACGACGACGAGGAGGACCGGACAGTGATAGTCTGGGAGCCGGCCCGCACGCCCTCGGCGGCTGCACACGGGTCCTTTGTCGCTGCACACACCTCCTCTGTGGCTGTGGAGGATCCTCGTTATGAGTCAGATCCACATGCATGTCCTCCTCGTCATCAGAATCATCCATATGCATGTCCTCCTGCATTGTGTCCGTGGATCGTCGGTATGAATCGAGCCATGGATCATACTGAGTAGCCTATGATGGATCCGTCTCCCATGGATCGATCTCCCAGTCCCTAGTATATGTGATCGAGGGCTGTGTCCCGAACGCAGCAGTCTCCCAAGCATCAGTGGGCTGCTGTGCCCCACTGCCACTAGCCTCGTGGTCGTGCTGCCTGGGGGGTGGCATCGATGGTGTGGCTCCGGTGAGATCCTCTACACCAGTGGCGGTGAGGCCAAAGTCTCCCGGAGTGAAAGTGGGTTCGGCACACCATATAGGATGACCATCCTGCAGTTATATAATGTTAGTTTTTCTTTATGAAAATAACGAAAATTTATTTTATACAGAGACGAACCAGCTTACCTCGCCAAGTTGCACTGGTACATTATATTTATTGTAGTAGGCGTGCCATTTTTTGTTGTCGAGCACCCAATCGTGGAACGCCAAATCCGGGTTGTCTTCTGCAATATTTGAGTTGAAGTTGTTAAGAACACACTTTGAAAACAAAATTGACGTGTATTATAATTTAACTTATAATACCTTCAGGGGGTCAGTGGTACATCATCGTATACGAGGACCCGTTCTTGATTTGGCTGGTTCGGAGCTTGTGAGTCTTTCTTGATCTCACGCTAGTTGATGTTCTCACCAGCGTCGTGCAACATGCCAATAAGGCGCCCATCGAACTTGAAATCCTCGACAATCGAAGCAGTGTGATGTAGCATAGTACACCCGAACGCCCGAAAACTTTTTTTCACCATGCACACCAAGCTGTGTGCAACTCCTCGGATCCCTGTTAGTACCTATTCATAACGATTAGTTAGAAAATGAGTTGTATGAAAAAAATTAATACTACAAGTAATCTTTATTACTTACCGCTCGAGTATTGGTCGGGCCCCACGGCAAATGGGTCTTACTCTCGTCAACCATCATTCTCTGCCGAAGAGAATCACAGTAGTAGCCCTGTAAGTACACCGAATTCATGCACCACCGCTGGTACCAGACCATATATCGCAATGCCCATGGTCCCGCTCCCAAACTGACGTCTGCCGGGTCAGGCGGGACCCACAAGTGGTTCTCAGGCGTGCGGGCAATCCTATAGTGGCCTAAATGGTGGCCGCTCCAATCCATCTTTGGCTTCTTATGGAAGGTACTGCATTATAAGTTAGTTAGATACAATTTGTTGTTTGAATAACTATTTGTTGTTTGACTAGTGGAACTGAATAACTATTTATTGTTTGAAACGTATCTCAATCGATGCAAGTGAGACACGGTGAAGTCTGTGAGGGACCCACAGGAGAGGACTAAATGTATCTGCACGATGTGGTGCGCCATCCCATGGATCGACACCCTTCGCAGTGGGATCGGCGTGAGCCTGTGAACTCTCGCCGGTCTCCGACGTATCTCGTGGTCGCTCACGTCGAGGTCTAGTCATGCTGCATTTGAAACAATTTCTAACAATTTTATTTAACAATTCCTATGAGATTGTATAACTTAATTTCACTCAATTAAATTTCAACCCTGTTATTTTCTCAAATTTCCATCTAATTTTTAAAACCTAATTTTAATAATAACCAATTCCAATGTAACAATTTCTAACAATTCCAATTAACTAATTTCTAACAATTCCAATGTAACAATTTCTAACAATTCCAATCAAATAATTTCTAACAATTCCAATCAAATAATTTCTAACAATTCCAATATAATAATTTCTAACAATTCCAATCAAACAATTTCTAACAATTCCACTGAAATAATTTCTAACAATTCCAATCAAATAATTTCTAACAATTCCAATATAATAATTTCTAACAATTTGTACAAATTGCTACCATTTTTCAAACATTTCTAACTATTTCTAACAACCCTAAACAATTACAATCAATTTCTACTAAATTCAATAACAACAATTTCAAGCAAATCCCGCAATTTCTAACAATTTCATATAAAACCCGCAATTTCGAATAATTTATACAAAATTCCAAAGAATTTATAAAAAATCTAAATAATTTATAAACAAGTTAAAGAAATAATTTCATACCCGAAAATGAAATCGGAGCGACGGTGCGGCGGCGACTACACACTCGGATGGAGAGAGAGAGAGGGAGAGAGAGGGAGAGAGAGGGTGGCGAGTAGAGAGAGGGAGAGAGGGAGAGGGCGGTAGAGAGAAAGAGAGGGGTCGGGAACGGTTGAGAGATGCGAAATGTCGCGTCCGGAACGAAAAAACGAGCTTTTTTGGCCAAATCCGGCGGTTTGGGGGTGGTTTCGGGTGGGGAGCTGTGGTTGGGGGGGGGGTAGGGTAGGGTTTGGTTTGGGGAGGGAGGGTATTTAAAAAAAAAAAAAAAAATTAGTAAACCGCCCCCTGGGGGGGCGGGTTGGGGCGGGGGTAAACTGCCCTTGGGGGGGACGATTTGGGCATGGATGAAAATAATTGGAGGATCTGGTTATTAATAATATATATATTTTTTTTGGTTATTAATAAAAATAACGGGTTTAGTGTTTTGCACGAATCTCAAGGTAGGAATATGCCCCTGCGCTGATGCGCTATCCTCGAATAGGCACCGAACACGTCGGTCACGCAGAAATTTATTCAGAGGATGCGCAAAAGTTGGAGTAGGATCTCCTGTGGCGGTTGATAAAACTCTCATAGAGAAACGAGTCAGAAAAGGATCGAGACAGACGCAATAATAAATACAATTGTTGTATCTAACTATCTATAGTGAAAAGGGCACATTGGATGCCATTGCCCATCAAGTTGCAGCTTGCAGGTCCGTATTCGCTGTAATTTATTATTACTGCATGAAAAGCAAAATCATGAAATTATTAAGCAATTATAATGCGTGACCAAAACTAAATGTGTTGTCTTCAATATGTTGTCTTCAATATTTCAAAGTAAAATAGTTAATTTTAAGTATTCAATATAATCTTCGTATTATTATATGCACTTGAAGACTAAATTTTTATATATATTTTTTTAAATTATTATTTTTACATAGTTACAATATCATTATTTTTCAAAAAATTCTGAATTCTTCAAAAACAATATTTGTCTACTTAAACAATAGTAATTTTTTAAAAAAATATATGAAATTTGATCTCAAGGTCAATTAATGAACATTGAAAATAGAAATGAAAATACGAGACACAAATAAGACATTTGAACCTTACTCATTAAATTTATTTATATTAAATTTAATGAGAAACTCGATTTTTTTTAACATAACCAAATTTAGATATTTTAACGGAACAAGCATCATTAATTTAGTTTTTTTTTTTTTTAATAAAAACAACTCCACCACAGAAATGCATTTGCTCTATCGATAGACGGATTATAAAATGGCTCCACCGATTCGCTGGATCAGTAGAGCAAATGTATTTTTGTCTCCACCGATCCCGTGCTTCTTTTTTATAAAATGTAAAGCTTGTTTAGCTGAAAATATTAAATTTGGTTCTATTTAAAACAAATAGAAACTCCACCAAAGTAAAAAATAAATATTTTCCAAAGATATTTTTTTTTTGTATCGTAAACAACTATGTTTAGTTTATCAATATTTTTAACACAAGGTAAATCTCGATTCTTTAACAGAGAGATCAGCAACACAGGTGTGTGTATACGACTTGAGTAGAACTAGGATGCTCCAAAGTTCATCGAGCATTTTTGTGAACTCAACTCTAAAATCTATCAGACTGATTTTAAACGACGAATCCAAATTATTGAAATCATTCTACCTTACGAGTGATGCGTTTACATGTGAAAATTTTAAAATTTGAAATTAAATTTGTATAGAATCAGGTGATCAAAAGACATTAAAAAAAATGAATGCATTAAAATTAATTTATAAATCTTCTAATTTTGACCACTTGATTTTATACTAAATTAATTCGAAACTTAAAATTTTCACATGTAGACACATCACTCGTAAGGTAGAAGAATTTCAATAGTTTGGATTCGTTGTTTGAAATGAATCTGATAGATTTTAGAGTTGAGTTCACAAAGAGGCTTGTGAACTTAGGAGCACCCTAGTTCTACTCTATAAGATCATGTTTGGTTGCGGAGTAAAGTTAATGAGGATTCAATTGCTTACTCCATCTTACTCCTCATATTTTACATCTTGTTTGGTGGTTTATGTTATGGATTAAATTAATCCATATAAAGAAGTAAGATATTAGAAAATGAACTCAAGTCTATGATAGTGGGCCCTACAGGTGGATTAAGTGCGGAGTAAGTTAATCCACCTAGAGAGGTGGAGTAACTTAATCCGAATTAACTCACTTCTTACTCCATCTTACTCCTCCTATTTTACTCCTCGTTTGACTTCTTAAGTGTGGAGTAAGGGATTTACTCCACCTCTTACTCCACAACCAAACATGGCCTAAGACTCTTACCATAATAATAAAATCCACGAATTGTTTATTTTCAGTGCCTTCCCAAAAAATTAATGAATTACATTAGATTCTAAATTATTCTAAACTATAAAATAGTTGCATGAATTTTATAAATTAATCATAAATAATGGAGTTGGTTGGCATGCTATGGGTAGTTAACTTATGTATTTCAAATAACGAATTCAAACTGTTTAAATTAATCTACCTCTTTCTAAAAAAAAAAACTCACGAGTGATACGTTTACATGCTAAATATATAAATGTTTGAGTTCATTTAGTACAAAGTCAAATAGTCACAAACTAAGACCTGAACCACTCAATCATTTTAAAATGCCTAGTTATTTACCTGCCTCAATTAGGGGTGTCAATGGGTACGGTACAAGTAGGGTGAAAGCATTTTCATACCCATACTCACTAAGAGTTGACCTTACCCATACTCTACCCTTACCCGTTAAGAATTTGCCTTAGCCTACCCTACCCGTACCCGTTAAGATAAGTGGGTAACGAAACGGTAGCGAGTGAATAACGAATAACACTAATATAATAGTTTTATTATTTTTACAAATATACTATCAAAATTCATCATGTCATACATATGCAATCACAATTACTAATATAAAAATCAAAATACAAATATGCAATTAATTCTAACTAATAACATTTTTATAAAGACATTTTTTTTTTTCAAATATCTCTTCTAACAAATTCAAAATTCAATTCGTTAGTTAAATAATCAAACATTCAAATAAAAAAAGTAATATGTTTAATATTATATTCATCTTACACCAAAATGTATACATTTTCTCATGAATTAATGTTGATACAATGATATAAGAAACATAAAATTGAATAAATTGAATATAATATTTATATATCTATATGCAATTTATTTTATATAATTACCCGTTACCCAATGGGTACGAAATAGCCTTTACCCGTACCCATACCCATTTAGCTAACGAAAAAAAAATCCTTACCCATACCCTTACCCAATAAGCTAATAAAAAAAAATCTTACCCATACCCGTCTTATCGAATACAATACGGGTAGGGTAAATGGGTAAACGGTTTTCATTGACACCCCTAGCCTCAATCATGTCTCGCATTCTTATCTCAATTTTCAAAGTTACAAACATTTGATTTTGAACCACTCAATATGATCTCCATATTAAAATGTGCTTGGAGATCAAATTATTATTTATTTGAAAATTTTGATTTTTTTTTTTATAAATATACATTTTTTTTATTTTTGAATGGTACATAATCTTTTGAAAACAATCATTTTGTACATATCTAATAATTTTTTTTTTGCGAATTAGACAACTCTAATAGTCAAAGACCTTGATAGTTTGACAACTTCTGACGCCTACCGTATTCAAGAAAGTCAGCACCGATCGGATTAAAAGAAATTAACACGAGTGTTCCAATCTTAATAGTGTTTGACCCAAGTCTTAATACTTCTTCTAACAAATCTTAATTGTAATAGTGATATCTATTTTTTCTCCTAATTTGCCTTCAAGCCAAAAAATAAAATATTATTTTCGCCTACTTTTTTTCCCTCCAATAATTCTCGTCTATTTTTCTGACGATATGTGAGAAATTTTGCGAATATAAAACTACAAACGTTTTCTACTCGATTTTCTCTTTCAAATGAAATATGTTATACAATACTTTTGAGTTATACTCATGTTGTTATTTTTTTTTATTTCTAAGATTTTATACCTAAAATTGTAAGTCTTTATAGTGTTTCTTACAAGTCTTACTAGTGTTTTTAGTAATCCTTAATAGTTATTTTAAAAAGTCTTAATAGAGTTTCTAAAAACACTTATTTTATCTTGTAAATCGCCGAGCACGATGAGGTTTGAGGCAGAGGTAGGTGGTCGGCGGTCAGAGAGGCATTTGCGATTGGATATGAGAAGACCAATGAGATGGTGACCGCAGACTGTGATTAAGATCTTTTGCGAGAGGATATCGTGATCGAAGTGGAGGACATTAGGAGACAGAAGGTCTGATGACCATAAACTTTTCTCTTGATAAAATAGTAAAAAGTTCTAAAAAATATAAATTTTGGTCACCAAGTATATTTTAATACGAAGATCATATTGAGAGATTCGTACAAATTGTTTGGATTTTGAAAATAAAAATAGAAAATGTGAGACAAGAGTGCAAAAAACAACGGAGAATTTTAATCCTACTTTTGGACTTTTCACTGAGTAGAGAATATAACTTTTAGAAAATCACAATAAATTTTTCTCTTGATAAAATAGTAAAAAGTTCTAAGAAAATATATAAATTTTAGTCACAAGTATATTTTAATATGAAAATTATATTGAAAAATTCGTACAAATTGTTTGAATTAAAAAAAAAAGGTAAATCAAGAGCGCAAAAAACAACGGAAAATTTTAATCCTACTCCTAAACTTTTAAACCGAGTAGAGAATATAACTTTTAGAAAATCACAATAAAAGTAACCTACTACAACTGTCGTATGTCACTCCCCATGATATTCTTTGATTCTTTGAACAGTATTTATCAATTATATGCAGATTCACTATCATTCATTGAACATAATTTGGCACAACACGGATTGTTTCAAACCAATATAATTACCGGGATTCTCTATGATTCATTGAAGAGAGCCTGTCAATAATAGTAGATTCCCTATGATTCTTTGAATAAACCAATACAATTACTTGGATTTCATATGAACATTTACTCAAAACTGCTGCAATCATCTATGTTATTATTCTTTTAAGGCTTGTTTGGCAATGAAAATTTTTGAATATGGAAATGAACATATTAATTTGTTAATTCTCAAGTTGAAAATATTCAGAAAAAAAAATATAGAATGTAGGTGCAATGAGTACTTGAGATTTTTTAGAAAGCTGTTATTTTTTTCTTTATAATTAAAAGTTTTGTTAAAGAAGTTACATTAGTATAAAATATTATTAAGTGCATTAATAATTAATTATTTTTACAGAAATTGCTCGGTTAATGTTAAATGAAAATGCTTACTATTAATATTCTCTGTAAAGAGCAACAAATAATGATTAATAGTAATTGTAAAGCTATAACTGAACACATAAAATGTATTTTTCAAATTTGATTCCGAGCAGTAAAGCAACAAACAATCATCACTTCTTTTTATTAATTAGAAAGCAACACTGGTTACCTAACATCTCCAGTTCCTAGGAAAAATAAACCAAAGGTGGGAGAAAAAAAAAATCCACAGCTAAAGAGGTTAGGAATAGGAAGAAAAAAAAAATTGATAATAGTTTATGCACTCAAGTATCTGTAAAATTTCCGCAATATAACTACTGTAACTATTTAGTGAGATTGTAAAAATTCTGGCGCTAAATTTTTTTTAAAATATTTATACGTATGCACAGAAGTATGTATACCTATGCATGGATATATTTATACCTCATCAGGTGAACAATTTTTACATAAATAATTGTCTTCCCAACCAATTCTTTCAAGCGTACCCACATTCTAAATACCTGTTGGGGACCACTCAAACTACATGATGGGGGCATACGCGTTTTTAGAGGTAGATTTTGTTTTTCTCCGTTTAATCTTATCAATATTTTTGACGATATATGAGAAACTTTGTGAATCTAAAACCATGAATGTCTTCGAAGTAATTTTCTCTTTCAAATGAGATAGGATGATGTACTTTTGGTCTCGTAGTAACGCAAGTATTTTTTACATATGACACTGAATGTCGACGTCTGAAAGTATCATATCAAATATTGCAAGTATTTATACCTATGTACTGAAATATTTATACCTATGAGGTCAATTATTTTTACTAGAGGAAAGTTGACGCGGAGACGATTGGGGAAGAATACAGAGATATGGGGTTCCCACTACTTTATTAGAGGGAGGTTGACGCGGGGACGATTGTGAGACTGAAAAATTGACGATCATAATAAGTTACGCATCAAAGTATTAATATCTTCTTTTTCAAGTATTAATATATTATCTTTTAAGTATTTATGTCTATGAAGGTTAACGCGGAGATTAGAAAAGAGAGACCATAATACAACATTTCTTTAATGTTACTGGGGGATTTTGGGGGTACTAGAGTGTGGAGACTAATAATTATTTGGAAGAAAACTATTGGGTAGCTTGTGAAATATTATAGTTCGAACAAAAAAAGTGGGGTTTGTGGGAATATTGGGGTTTGTGGGAATATTAGAGTTCGAACAAAATAAAGTGGGGTTTGTGGGAATATTAGAGTTCGAACAAAAAAAGTGGGGTTTGTGGCTCATTCGTTTATCGAACTAGAGTGTGAAACTATACGTAGCTTGTGGGAATATTAGAGTTCGAACAAAAAAAGTGGGGTTTGTGGCTCATTCGCTTATTGAATTGATTTAGAAATGAGCAAGCTGCGAATCGCATGGTTTTTTACCACCCAATTGGCAACAAGCTGAGCTAGACTTAGCTCGTGGCTCATTTGTTTTTAAAATGAGCAAGCTATAAGCGAACGAGTATGAAAATTTGAGTTATAAAAGTGCCTTATGGATAAATTATTTACCCATGAGCCCAATTTTTTTAAAACAAATTTACATATATTGCACCTTTGTTTGCATTTATTCCTTTAATTTTAGATTGAATAATTTATATCAAAGACGATCGTCCTTTGTTTAAGAACAATAATACCAAAGACTGTTGTACAACTAATATTGAGTGTTTTGCACAGTACAAATCAGTCAGTATTTTGACTTCATATATGTATTTTTAAAATTCAAATAACTGATCAAAACCACTCAATGTGATGATCAGTCATGATCCAGGATTTCATTTTATCATCCATAAAATTCATATTAACCTCCTTTTCATCAATGAATAGATTTCGATACTCTGTCCCAAAAAGATTTTATCAATGAAATTTCTTTTGCTTTGTTAGATATAAAAAAAAAAAAATTCAATTTTGATTGGATAACTAAAAAAAAATTAAACAAAGGAAGTTCTCCCTTCTAAAAGGATAGTAACAAAATCTGAAGAAATAATTAAAAAAATAAATAAATAGAAATTTAGAATTCTAATACCAACCCGTCTAATCAATGAGATTTTTTTGTTTCTAGTAAAGGTTGAAAGTCAAGCCACCCAATTATTTAAGAAAAAATTTACATAATGCCTTTCATTTTCAAAACATAAAACAAAACACCCTCCTCTCAAAATTCTAAACAAAATACCCCTGTAGGCCCCATATTTTCCCTCTCTTCACCTCCCTCCCACTCCTTTCTATTTACTCCCCTTCATCCATAACACATTTTTTCAAAGTTTTCTCTCAGGATATATTTTTATTCAACTCAAAAAAGAAAATAATATTTTTGAAATTCTTGTGATTTTCACATGTTATATTATTGACTGAGACTGATGTGTGTAGTTGACGCTTAAAATTAAATTTTAATTTTACTATATCACACTAGCATTTCTATTTTATGTTCTTCTCACCAACATGGTTATATTTTAAAAATATTGTTCTATAAATAACTTAATTAATTATTTTGTCACATCGGTGGTTTGCTTGAAATAACTACAAAAAAATTAGTAAAGTAACTATTAAATATTTATATATAAAGTACTGAATATATGGTCCATAATATGTTAATGAAAAATATTAATGTGTTATTGGAAGATGGAAGAACATTTGCAAAAAACAATGATAAAAATATATATCTAGTTGAAAAAGAATTAGCAGCAAATTTTTGAAAAGAACTTTACATTTATAAAAAATATACTTACATTGTTTTAGTTACATGGAACTAAAAAAATATTTACATAACTAGTAAGTAAAATTTTGAAATATTTATCTAATTATAAAACATAATAGATAAACGTTGATGTGTACACAATAAATGTTAAAGGAACTGTAAATCTAGAAATGTTATAATGACATTGTACTTGTTAAATCAGACAAAAAGAAAAATTTACAAAAAAAGATGAATATATATTGAAATAATTGGGGATGCTAACATTAATTTCGGTTATTTTCATATCCAACCAGTCATTCGTAAGATAAAGTATATTCTCTGCAACAAAAGAAAAAACAAATAACGATTCTTTCTAATTTTAGCAAATAAAATTTTACACTAATTTTTTTATTTCTAAATTAGTTATTAAAGATAAAAAAATGATTCAAATTGTGAATGAGATCATATTTGTATTTTTAATTTAAACAAAGAATAGAGGGGAGTAAATAGGAAAGAGTGGGAGGGGGTGAAGAGAGGCAAAACACGGGATCCACAAGGACATTTTGTTAAGAATTTTTGAAGGAGGGTTTTTTGTTCTATATTTTGAAAAGAAAGGACATTATATAAAATTTTCCAACTATTTAATATTTATAAATAATTATTTTTTGTGGCTTTCGAACCTGCGACCTCCCACACAGAGAATATTGTTTTTGCTACTAGACCAAATATTGGATCTCAATGAAATTTTGTCTTTTAGAAAAAATAAAATGTTTCTTATGAAAAACAAAACCACAAAGGTGTTTTTTATAAAACGGTGGGAGAGTGATATTTCTCACCACACTAATAGTACGGTGGAAAAATTTTCGGACCTAGCCACAATTGTAGTGGTTGAGTGGAAAACTGCCCTCTAATCTCACACCACACTATTGGTACGGTGGAGATTGTTTTTCGAAAATCCATCCGAATGGTTATATTTCTAATAAGATTAATTTTTTTTTTCTAAGTAAAATAAATGCTAATATTGCCGTCATAGATTCTATAAATTGTGCTTGTTAAAGTCACAATAAAAGAGAATCCAAATTGGTCTTTGAAAAATACTGAAAGGAGTTGAGGGTTTGACATCATGTGGCAGGAAAACAAGGTAGAAAAGTACTTCAAAAGATGTAAAATAAAAAATCTATAGCTGTAGTTCTGATGCGTTGAGAAGTCACTTTTATTGATCTTTATCATTTTAAAATCTCACCGACAGATAAGACATTATATAAGTTTCAATTAAATTAAGAGCTGAGCTATACAAATTTATTATTGGTACCTCCTCAACATAGAATTCTTTTGAGTCTCACTGCTTACGTAAGCTAGCCCCATAAATCGAATTCATGGTCGCTTCCATTTTTGTCTCTGCTGCTCCTCCATACTTTGTATGGAGCATTAATGACAAATTATTAATATTTGTCTTTTAAAAGTAAATATTTTCAGCCGGAATATGTGTTTTTCCTTTTATAAATTTTTGTCCAATTTTTCTTTCTTTATATATATCTATATATATATATATATATATATATATATATATATATATATATATATTTTTTTTTTTTTTTTTTTTTTTTTTTGCACCCTTTGATTTTGTAACCGTGTTCATCACAGCCTTCTTAGGATTCTTTAGGGCTCGTTAAGAGACTAAGGAGCCTTAAACTTGCTAAATGTTTGCTCTTTTGTAAAGTTTAAAACTATTTTTTTAAGACTTCTTTTGCCCATATTTTTAAGTAACCATTCTATGTGACTTAAGGATTTGAGGCTCCTTTAAAAGCTAAGCATGTATTTTCTTAACTTTTTATTGCTGAATATCTCTTCTTTAGTGGAGCTTGAAATTTAATCCTATCCAACTTGTCGAACACTACTGTACTGCTTGACTATAGTGGAAAGTGGAAAGTGGAAAGTGAATATAATAAATACAAAGAAATTGCTCAATTCTAAGAAGAGGTAAAATGTAAAGTAAATTTTTTTTATGTTTTATTTGACATTTTCTTTGTATAAAAGTATTTCTAAAGAACAAGATATCACTAATATCATTCTAAAAAATTCCACTGTTTATAAATTATTTCCTTTTCGAAAAAAAATATCACTTTTTTCCCCTATAGGACAATTAATCATAATACCTATAATAAAATACCCTTGTTAGATGTCGTCAAAAATAAAATATCATTACAATAAAATACAATTTATTTTTTTCAGCATGCATTTGATGGATATCAATTGATTTCTAAATTATTCCAATTTTATCCCCAATCTATCTAAAGTATAATTAATACCTGTACAATTTAATCTTATCGGTTGTCACATTTATCATTTTACCTTGAAGGTCGCTTTAATTGAAATATTATGGCATAAGAATTTACCGCTAATTTTTTATCGTCAATTTATGGCTATCTGTGTGATAGAGATTGTCATTATTTTGCTTTGGCCAATAGAATCAACGCAAAATAGATCCAATATTTGATTTTATCCGAATATGTCTTTTCATAACATGTCTAAAATATTTGATTTTATCTGAAACGGACATGTCTAAAATATTTTACTGTTATTAGAGATTTAGCACTTCTCAATTCCGTAATAAAATTGAGCTTGTTCTTCGTCGAGTTTATCCAAAATAATGTGCCATATATGAATGGGTTTGGATAAGAGCACATATTTTTTTAGATAAATTGGATTGGATTAGGCGTATAACAATTCTTATTTTTCTTCTTCTAGGATTTTTTTTAGTGCTCCCACTATTCCGAAACTGTATATATGATTGTTATCTTTTTTCTAAATTTTGGCATTATAGTTTGAGTTCAAAAGCAGGTTCGAATTTGATTTGTTAAGAATTTGAACTAGCTTATTTGGTTGTTTTGTTTAATACTTAATAGCTTATTTTATGTTAATTAACCGATTGTTATAAAATTATTTATCTCGTCTACCTCATTTTTTTGCTCATGAACCCACAACAGAAATTAAAAGAAAAAAAAATTCTATATTTGGGAATTTCTTTTAGTGTGATATTTTTTTCGGAAAACATTCTATTAGTGTTTTATTCTCCTTTTCATTTGATGAAACATTCTATCAATGAATTAAACTACTAAAAGTCTACATCAGCAGTTGCTATTATTCATAATATTCCGAAAAGAGTTGCATCATTATCTTGGCTCGTCTCTTTTTTGGAATTGTTTTCTAAGTAGATAGCGAAAATAGAGAATCTAAAATTTGAAGAATAAAAGTTCTGTATGCCTATTTAATAATTATCCTAAATTTTATATTTATTTCCTTTCATATCAAATTTCGTTACTTTTGGAAGGGAATGATTTTGCTTACCCAGACAATCTCTCCGAGCTCACACACCAACCTCATTTGTGCGAGGGGTGAATCTTATTTAGCCAAGGGCAAAATTAAATGTGGTAAGTAAGATTTAGTGTAAAGTGGTTGGCAAATCGAACATTTAAAAATTAAATGCAAGGTGACAAGGGTAAAATAAATGCATGAACCATGAACGAACAATTTGGTCTTCCAGCGCAGTTTAAAATGGAGATCAATTGTTTAGATTTTAAAGACGAAGATAAGAACATGAGGCACGAGTGAGGCATGACATAAGACATTTAAATCCTAATCTATATACAAATCAATAACTTAAGCTACTAAACTATAATTCAGTGTTCTCATTATTCTCAATTATGGAAATGTAACGCAATGAACACAAAATGTAGGCAGCGGTGCAAAGATCCTTTCCTTTGGACAGCAGCCTGACAATTATGCTCTTTTCACAAAATACATAGGCAATGCTTTAAAATAGCATCTTATTACAAACAGTTGCTTAGGTACTACCTCCGAACTATATAGATTACAGAAGCAACAACTACAAGGCACCACAAATACAAACACTCCATACATGCATAGAAAAAAAAAATATCATGAATGAATAAAAATATCAAGCCTATCTATATATAGCTGCAAAACAAAAGAGAGGTCTAAATTTATTTTATTTAAAATAAATGGTCCTTGCAAAACAATGAAATTGTCAAGGAGACCATGATACAAATTTTCGTGGATTGCTTAGTGTGCAGCATCTCGGCTATAGTACTCATCTAGGGTTTTGGCAGGGATACGATGGAGTAGCTCACGAGGGAAGATGCGTAGCAGCGTCCAAGCCAAATCAAGTGACTGGAAAATGTTACGGGTGTCATATGCACCTTGCGTCACGAATTTCCTTTCAAACTTTTCAAGGAACTCTAGATACAGCTGTATATATAAAAAATACAATTCAATACATGATGACTAAATGACCCGAAGAAAAGAGAAACAAGAGATGCCTGAACAAAGAAGTGTTAAAAAGGCTATGATTACTAGACTTTCACATAAAGCTGCATTTAATAGATGAAATGATTGAAGACAAGGGCAATTTAATGTGAAGTCATAGAAAACCTCTCAAAAAATTTGTACACCTACCACATGAAAGATATCATACATAAACTTGATAATTCTCTGTACTCAGATGGGGTCAAGGAGGGTAAATAGGGTATTATTTGAAAAATAAAACAAGGTAAAGGTGATGGCTTTTGTGTCTTCCAGATCTATGGGAGATATTTCTCGTTACAAAAGGGTGTACATGATATATTTAGGTTCCACTGGTGCATAAAGAATACTTTAGTAAATAAAAGCTGGTAGCGTCTAAATTTAATCCATTCAAATTGGACAGAAAAACTGTATTGGTCAGCTCCCAGCACCAAAATTGTTGGTTTAAGACTGCTATAACTATCATTTATTGGTCACCCATGCATTTCTTGCATGCATGAGCATGTGTGCATGTGCGCACGCACGCGTGTCTGTGTGCATGGACGTGCGTGTGTGTGAGATAACGAGAGTCAGAGAGAGGGAGACAGGAAGAGAGAGATAGACCAGATCCTCAGATGAGAGAGCCTCCTCTCCTACCACAGCTTTCATGGCTTGAACATCCTTTCCAATAGCATAATTAGCATATAACTGCTTTGTTGAATCACCAAATGAATAAAAAGAGTTCTAAAAAAGAATATTTAAATTTAATAAAAAATTAAAATAGTAAATAAATAATTATGAAATTAATAAGACCTGATTGGACACATCAGAATGGTCACGCCGAGTCATGCCCTCACCAATAGCACTCTACAAGCAGAAACAAAAAGTTTTGTTCAGTTAGATATTATTGATTCTTAAAGTCACTATAAAACATACTGAAAAGAAACTGAAATTATCTTATGTTCTTTACAAATTTAATCTCACCTTCATCAACCTGGAGAGAGATGGAAGGACATTGATGGGTGGGTATATCTGAAAATATATATGACCATAGTTATATATTAGCGACTATAAGTAGATTAAAAAAAAAAGGAACCTTACAGGATACTGCTGACCTGAATGAGATAATTATGAAAAAAATAAGAGAATTGAACAATGAGGAAGAGTACCTGTCTGTTCTGAAGCTGCCTATCAATGTAAATTTGTCCTTCAGTAATGTAGCCAGTCAAATCGGGAGTTGGATGTGTAATATCTATTCAATAAAATAGTTTTTCAGCACATGCCTAGTGTTCAGCTTTTTGCACATCCTATACAAATCTAGCAATTTAAATTCAAACTGCAAAACCATCTATTTCCTGTACAAGCAAGGACCGGTGTGTCCAATAAAAAATTGACACATGCTCATTTTAAGGTAAATTTCAATAACTCTCCACAATGATTTGATGATTAAAAACTGATTGCAAGAAGCCTTTCATGATACATAATAATTAATTAAGATTAACTCCAAAAAGAAAATCTTCTGTATGAATCAAGTTATACATCTAAAACAAAGTGTTATCATCTAAAACAAACTTTTATAAGCCTAGCTTTGCGTGTGTAGTGTTTCTCATAATATCGATAAAAAGAGTCTAATCAATTAATACTACAGAATAAAGAGTCACTTCTAATCTTGCTACATATGAAGGGGCGGGGCCAAGTACGGTTAGGGGTGGGTGGCAGATGCCACAGCAGGGCTCATTTTTTGTTCAAAAATGTTCCTCCTTTGGAATGATTTTCTTAGAAAGAACTGTAAAATTATGCTTGTAGTTCAAATAATGGTAAAGTTATGCCCCAGCCTGAATTTTTGCCCAATCCTATGACACATCCTGGCTCTGCCCCTTGTGCATATGAAAAAAAGACATCACATACATTTCCTTTCCAGATTTTATAAATAAGAAATAGGAAAATTATACTGAGATTCTTTTATCATATCAGTTTACATCACCCTGCCTAATTTGAAAAAACTATATTTTTCTTATCTCTCCTAAGAAGAAACAGAAAGATATGTACCATCATTAGGCATTGTAAGAATGGGGATCTGGGTAATGGAGCCACTTCTTCCCTCAATACGACCAGCTCTCTCATATATGGTGGCCAGATCAGTGTACATATACCCAGGATATCCACGCCTACCTGGCACCTCTTCTCTTGCAGCAGAGACCTATATATAGTAGTTTAGATAAACATGCATTAGGGATAAAGGAAATCTGCTCTGGTCAAGCAACTAAAAGACTGAAAATATGCTAATAGGAATTAGGAAATCATTATGACAACAGAAGCTTTGTTTTACTAGTAGCAGAAACATCAAAAGTAATGATGTTTCTTTTGCTTATATTGATATTGTCGATTTAATACTGCACAAATTAGTTACCAATGCATACTTGGCTGCCTCTTAGTCTAATAAATGTATCAGGGCTTAAATAAGGTACCAAGAGTTTAGTTACAGACTTAGATATGAACTGTCAATTAGAAAAAACATTGACAGCAGTACCATCCTTCACAGATACAGTACAAGTTTGGTCCAGTATCAGTATCCATAAGCTGGTATGGAAATGTGGTAACAGAGATCTTTCTTTTGGAGCTAACAGAATTTATATTGTCTAAAAGCAAGAACTAATGCACATATGCATACAGAACCTACGAATAATAAACAATAGGAACATAGCAAGCAATCCATCCTAAGCAATTATGTCAATTAAAACTACATTCATGGGGATTTTTGACAGAGTTATGCATCTAGTTACACACCTATAGATATATCAGGAGGAATTAAATGGATCAATAAAAACAACAGCTTGACAATTTAGTACCTCACGAAGAGCATCGGCATAAGAGCTCATGTCAGTCAAGATCACAAGAACGTGCTTCCCGCATTCATATGCTAGATACTCGGCCGTAGTCAGAGCAATACGAGGTGTGATGATACGCTCGATGGTAGGATCATTAGCCTAGAAATGATGCATCAAGACTTTATCTTGCAAACTTTCTCCAGTTTTGATCTTTCCCAGGTTATAACTTATATAAGCAGTAAACTTCAGTAGGGAAAGTGAGCTGTAGTAACCCCATTCAAAACAATACTGGGTTCATCGTCCAACCAATTTGTGGTACACACTCACACAGTATCGGACTTGACTGGTAAGGCAATGGGGTTTCATTGAGACCTAAAGCTTCCATTTTACATCTTGAGAAACCCCAAGCTCCTAGTTTGATTCTTCTTCTTTTTTTCCATTTTAAACATTGGCAGAAGCTGCCAAGTGATAGTTTGCTTCTTAAATCCTGTTTATTTTTTTCTCAAAGTGTAAAGCTCAATTACCAAAAAAACTCAAAACAAGCAAACACAAGCTCTAAAAAGACAAAAAATAACGGTGCCTTTCTGGTAAAATACCTGATTGGAACCAAGTCAGTATCAGGCATGCAAATTGATGGTTGTTTGTAAAAAATGGATTACCAGATTCAAGAACAGTGTGACTCTCTCCATGGATCCATTCTCCTCAAAGTCACGCTTGAAGAATGTAGCAGTTTCCATGTTAACTCCCATGGCCGCAAACACAATAGCAAAGTTGTCATCCTCTCCCTTCTGCTTATCCAAAACAAAGAACAAACAGATAATAAAAGATGAAAGTGCAAAAAGTTAATCATAAAGAGGGTTTATTGTAAAGAAGTGCAGACTTCTCAAAACACCTGGAATTAATAAAAATTATGAGAATTTGGTGATACTTAGTAAATTACCTCAGCACTGGTGCTGGATTTATCGAGTCTTTTGACGAGGCCAGCCTGGCGGCAGATTTGAGCAGCAATATCATTATGGGGAAGCCCAGATGCAGAGAAGAGAGGAATTTTCTGGCCTCTAGCAATGGAGTTCATCACATCTATGGTTGAAATTCCTGTCTGGATCATTTCTTCTGGGTAAGTTCTCTCACTAGGGTTGATTGAACTCCCTATATTCCAAAATAGAGCATGGCAATGAGACGGTCTCTTCAGCAAAGATAATAACAATGCTTGCAACCTAATCTCATTTTTTTTAAATACATCATTGACATAACCATATACAGTATAGACCTGTGCCTACACCAGTACAGATTGTTTAACTTGGTTTCTACTTTCCCTTTTAAAACAAACAACATATGCACCTTAGGCAATTTGCATATTCAGAATTTTGAAACATAGAATAGAGTTCAGTGGTTCTCTCAGTAGTCAGTACATTGCTGGACATCAATAAGAAAAGCATTAATCTCAAGTATCAATTGACTAGAACAGTTACCAGAAATATCCAAGTAAGCCTCAGGTAGAATTGGAGGACCGTTATCAATGGGCTTTCCAGATCCATTAAAAATGCGTCCAAGCATGTCAAGTGAAACAGGTGTTTTCAACACCTAAAAGATAAAAGAAAACATAAATTAAAAAAATGTCAGTTCCAAATTAGCATAACATTTATAAAACAAGATACTTGTACTCATAGCAAAAGGAAGGACAGATAACCTCGCCAGTGAATTGAACAGTGGTAAACTTGTTGTCAATTCCAGAAGTGCCCTCGAACACCTATAAGCAACAAAACAGCTCAATATATATAACTCATGCTTATACGAAATTGAACCTCAGGCAGCCAAGACATTTTTCTTATCTAGCAGACCTGAACAACAGCTCTTTCTCCATCTACTTCCAGCACTTGACCACGTCTGGTGGAGCCATCACCGAGCCTGATATTTACAATTTCCTGATATTTTGGGCCCTGAAGCAAGAATTACACATTTAAAGAATGTTATAAAGACAGATGTTTATGCAATCTTTTCTGCAATTATTAAAGTTAAAGTGATAACTATACTGAAATTTAAATTTTCCTTCTAGCAAAGTCAGATGGTTATGTACCTTGACTTTTTCCAAAATAACTAGGGGTCCAGCAACACCAGAAACAGTCCTGTACTCTAAAACAAAAAAAAAGGAATAATTAGACAAATTTCTGCATAAGGCATCTCTTAAAGAAAAAAATAACATAGATTAGAAAATAGAAAAAGGATAACTCAAATTCAGAACTTACCCATGCCAATCTCCAAGGTTCCTTCCCCCATGTCAACACCACTCTTGGCAAAACCCATTTTTCAACGATAACCTAATATGTAATTTAACCACTTTGTGTTAGTTCTTAGATAAAAATATCAAATTCTAGCTGAGTAAATGAGTTTGTCAGTTAGAACTAACAGACTCGAATTGGGAACAACAAGTTTTCCAAAATTTATATATGGTGCCTAGCTGGTACTGATACTAGAAATCATTGCAAGACATTTTAAATCATCAAACATGTCTTTTTACTGGTTGGAAATATCATTAGCTTTGAAATAGCACCAGTAACCATTATTTTGTAAAATTTGGCCAAAATCGAATAATCCCAATTTATTTAAGACAGTCAAAACTCTGTTAGATGTCACATTGAAATTGTTTACCAAAGCCACATAAATTAACAAAAATTTATATCAATATTATTTTGGAACCAAAATCACCATATGGGAAAATTTGGTCATAAATGCAAAATTTCAATTTCATGCAGAAATTCCAAAATTGAGATAGACTCAGTCGGGAACAGTTCAAGGATCATGATAATCCCATCAGAACAGAAGTTGGGCAATAATTGCAATATAAACCACAAGAGGGGTGGGTTCGGCCAAGACAAACACCCACCAAAATTAAATCAAGTTTCAAGACCATAAGCTCCTTCGACTCCCCCAATTTACTCAACCATACCCCCAACAAGGTTCAATTCAGCCATTAATGGTGGATTCAAAGGAAATTGGAACAAAGAAGGGGATTAAAAAAAAATAGAGATCATATACCACGATACAAGGAATCAAGCAAGAGGCCTCAGGTCTCGTCGCCGGACACCACCAATGGATCAGCCTTATCCTCCGTTTACCTTCGTTCAAAAGCTTCTTAGTACCCAGGAGGAAAAAAAAAAAAAGGGTTCCGATGAGTGCGCTAAAGGAGATGATATATAGTGAGAGACTTGAGCACCACTAGATGGTATAACCAGAGGAAAGAGAACCAGCTGGTGGTCAAAAGGGAGAAGAGATGGCGCAGAGGGTTGCAGGCTTGCAGCGACAGGAACGAGAGAGGGCGTGTGAGACAAAGAAAGAGAGAGAGAGATGCTACCAAAATTCCAAAGATTTAAAAGAGAAAATCCATGTCCGATCAAAGATGGAGCTTACCTCAGATTCAAGGCAGACAGCAACCTGGAGATGTGTGTGAGAGAGAGGAGAGAGGAGAGAGGAGAGATCGTGGACAACAAAAATTAGCACTGCAATTTAAAAATAATAAGAAAATAAACATAGAAAATAGGAAATAAAGATATTTTCACAGGGAAGTAATGGTGTCGCAATTATGTGTCAAAACTCAAAAGTATCACAACATTAATTTTCAGATTTAATTAATTATTCTTCTAATTAAATTATATGCCTTCTTTTGATTGAATGCATTGTTTTTACGTGTAAAAGTCTCAATTTAGTTAGAGATGTACTCGCCATACGTATTGTCACACGTAATACCAAGAATTGAGAAAATAAAATTAGCATTAAATTTTTGTTACTATATCTCTCTTCAGTTTTGATTCTAACATATCTTTCTTCAATTTTGATTGGCACATAAAGAGATTAATTTTCAATTTTGACAGATAACACATCTCATTTTCGAATTGTCTACCTCTTATTTATTTTTGGAAGAGAACAAAAAAAAATATTATTGATTTATTTTCTAGCAGCTTTTCACATTTAATTTAATTGAATTTTAACGCAAAAATTGATGAGGACATTTTTTTTATTTTCATTGTAAAGAATGTTGTTGAATTAAAACAGTCATTTGTTGTGTTTTCTTTTATTATTATTTATTATTTGTCACTCTGTTCAATCTTAATGTTAAATCTTATAATATATTCTGTTGCAACACACGGGAACAGTATTTATTTAAATTCAAAATGTGCAAGTTATTTCATATGTATCACAATTTAATTTCTTATTTATACCTTAAATTCAAATGTGCAAGTTTCCTTTATTAATTAGAAGTTTTCAAATACCTCATACCTTTCACGTATCTTGTGCTTTATATTTTATATTTCTATTTTTAAAATTCAAATTGTTCAATATAATATTTATATTAAAACATATTTGGAGATCAAATTTTATAATTTTTGAAACTTTTACTATTTTATTTTTTTAGATTGATACAAAATAATTGTTTTTTGATGGTCGAGTAATATTTATTTTGTTTTCATCTTAAAAAATTGTAAAAATATTTCAAAAAATATAAAATTTAGTTGTTAATATGAAAATCATGTTGAGTAGTTAGAATTGACAGTTTGGACTTTGAAACAAAGATCTCGAATGTGAGACACAATAAAATATGAAAGAGACATTTGAACTCTCTTCTTTGTTAATTATGTACACAAAAATGTGTTAATGCAACATTTTATAATTTTTAAATTCCATTATTTATACTACATTAAGATATAAAAAACATATTAAAATTATCTAACATATTCAACGAGTCCAGATAATATCATAATGTTATAATTCCAGCCTAAGTTATAACGAGTCAATTTTTGCAATTTCAAAGTCCAAACAGTTGATCCGAACCACTCAACATGATCTCTATATTAAAATGGACTTGGAGACCAAATTTTATATTTTTTTACAATTTTTTTACAATTTTTTAGATAGGTACAAAATCATTGGATGGTCTGAATATAGTGATTTTGCACTTATCTAAAAAAATAGTAAAAAAATTTCAAAAAATATAAAATTTGATGTACAAGTCCATTTTAATATAGATATCATGTTGAGCGGTTCAGATTGACAGTTTGGACTTTAAAATCACAAAAAATGACACGTTATAACTTAGTTTGAAATTATAACATTATGACATCAGTCGGATTTTTGAATTATAATAGTGTGGTAACTAAAAGCATTTCGGTTGATTTTGCACCTATCTAAAAAAATAGTAAAAAAATTTCAAAAAATATAAAATTTGATCTACAAGTCCATTTTAATATAGATATCATGTTGAACAGTTCAGATTGACAGTTTGGACTTTAAAATCGCAAAAAAATGACACGTTATAACTTTGTTTGAAATTATAACATTATAACATTAGCTGGATTTTTGAATTATAATAGTGTGGTAATTAAAAAATTTCGGATGATTTTGCACCTATCTAAAAAGATAGTAAGAAAAATTTAAAAAATAAAAATTTGATCTTCAAGTTTATTTTAATATAAAGATTATGTTGAGCAGTTCACAACGACTGTTTGTTTGGAGTTTGGAGTTTGAAATTGCACGAAATCGTCGATCAAGCTAAAAAATTTGGGTCCCCACTTCCCCGTCTCCGTCTGCTGAAAAAAGTTTCCATCTCCGCCTCCGCCTCTGATCAATTAAATTCGCCACTGCCTCCGCAGCAACGCCATCCTTGTGCCCCTCCCTCCACTCTCAAGTTCGAGCTAAAATTTCGCACCCTGCTTTCCCGCCGCCGTCGCTGCTGAGCTTAAAATTATGCGATGTGGACTTGATTGTTGCGCGGCGGAGGGATTGAAAGTCATTGGATGGAGAGGAGAGTTCAGCAACGAGATGAAAGTTAGCATGTGCGTTCAGCAACGAGGTGAAATTGCTGGTACTATTTCAGTTTACTATTTCTTTTTGGTTCATTGGTTTTGATCGGGTATATTGCTGGTACATATGTGGAACTTGAATTTGGGTTGTTTCACAAAAAGCAGTACATTGGTTTTGTTGATGAAATGGGAGCAATTTGAGTTTCCTTTGGCCACATGTGCCAGTATTACTAGTGTTGCATAAAATTGTTATGTCTGAATTAACATGTGCATACGGAACAAAGGGCAATTGGCAATTAGTTTTCAATCATAGATAATGCTCCTGTTCTTCTTCTTTGAGCTTTAAGTTTGAATGCAATGTGTTCAGACTGAACATGAATTCGACTGGGTCAGACTGTACACCAATTTTGAAATCTCTTTTTACTGGCCTTCATAACAGCCTGAAGAAACTAATGGCGACTAACCTGGACAGTATCATATACGTACAAGTCTGAACAGTTCACAGGATCTAATGTTCCTATCTGGGAGTAAATTCCCAGGTATTGCATTCATAATTTGATGATACTTATTATTGATAATATTATGAATTTATGATGCCACCTCTATCTAACATGTACTGAGTATAGAATATTGCTGCAACCTTGCCACATCTCTATGATATCCTTATCAATATATTATGTCTAAAGTTCAAAACGGGCCCTCTATAGTTTTTATGTGCAGCTAGCGGATTAACTTTGGTTCGTCTTGAATTAATCTGATCCGTCTGTTAGTAATTTACTACGGATTCATAGATACATCAGTGGTTCTCGTATTGTTTTGTTTGTCTTGTCGCAGGGCTGTTTCACGAGAACGGAGTGGGTCCGATGCCCATCGGACCTACTTTTAGGTTCAACGAGCTCCATGACCGTCCAATCTATTATAAGATTTGTGCACACGAAAATCCAAGCAGATGTGTACGAATCTTAAAGCATATCGAACGGTGATTGAACCCGTCCAACTAAAGAAGGTCCGATGCCCCTCAAGTTCTGTCTCACCGGGTAAATATTTGACAGAGTAGTTTTTAATAAAATATGGCACACACAATGCCAATTTATTTATTAATAGTATTATAAGAAAATTAAATTAAGCTATATAGCATTGATTCTGTGAAAATTTCAAATAACACACTCGGAACAATAGTCAATCCCGACCCCAAACATATTTGTGTTCTAATTTTAAGTAATAAACAGGGTGCTGAAGATACGAAAGATAAAGTAAAATATACAAATAATAAAAAGTCGTAAAACAATAAACATAATACATTGGTAAAATGTAAGAAATAGCAATCATACATAATGTAAAAATCAAGAAAGTAATAACCGTATGTAACATAAAAAGCAAGTATGCATCTTTTAAAAAAAAAAAAAAAAAAAGACTCTAATGCGTCTTGAAATAAAATCAGAAGTGATCATTACAATATATCTAAGTTTACTTAATTAAATGATACTCCGACATGAACATCAGTATTTTTTGCTTAAATATCACCGACCTTGTTGCTTGGTGATGTCCCTGTATAATTTTAAAAATATTAATTATTTCACTAAAATAAAAATAAATTTAATTAATTTGAATCTTTTTCAGAACTTATTTTATTTTGAATAATTTGTACTAAAAAATAAATCTAAGTAAAAGAATCTAACTTGGTAATTACATTAATTAAAACAATTAGAGAAAATAAAAAAAAATATTCTGGCAAAGAAAGGAAGAAGAGAAGGCCGTAATTGGAGCTGCCCGGGATTATTCCTTTCCTACTTTTAGCTAAAACAAAGGAAAATCATGTTACTGGCAGTAGTGTTTTTAGTTTTTGCATTTAGTTGAAAAATGTTACAGTGAATCAGGGTACTTACTTTTTCTGGTAAAGAGTTGTAATCTTGTCTAAGGGAGTTAACAATCCAAAAAAAAAAAATAGACTTAAAAACTTTCACATTAATTGCTGTACTTTCACCCGGCCGTTAGTACTTTCTACATTATTTTAAGGGATTTCAAATTCTGTTTTGATGGAGATATTAATTCCGATATTTGTGGGATATACTATATGTTATCTTTATTTGTAGGGGGCATATGGAATTTAAAATCTATTTTATGCATGGACTATTTTATTTTACCATTATTAGTTATTTGTACTTGCTTTTTATTATTCAATTTATATTCTAATGCATATGTACTCTCTGATTGGTAGGATAGATTATTTTTTGTTGAAAATAGTATTAATAACTTTTCTTAAATATGTTAGTTCATACAGACTATATAATACATGAAAAATTATTGAAGTGCACTGATATGTTTGGTCTATCAGTGTATCAACTATTGGTATTTTCATTAATCAGTTCAGTCCTCGTAGCCATATATACAATTATAAATCAAGACAAATACTCATGAAATAATACAGACAATATGCATGCACAATAAATTAGTTTGTGTTCATCAAATAATTAAGTTCATCCAAATTATGCCGATTTTAATAGTTCATGTGGGTTAAAACTTTATGAGAAGGGCTCAAATGACCCATTGCTTCATGCTCCAATCGTACCCCAACATGTTTATTATCAATTTCAAAGTTCAAATAGACGATCTGAACCCTCAACATGATATAAATGTTAAAAAATAATTGGAGACCAAATTTTATATTTTTTTGAATTTTTTTACTATTTTTTAAGATAGGTACAAAATCAATGTTTTTCAAGAAATTGTGGACCATCTAAAAACAATGATTTTGTACATATCTTAAAAAAAAAAAAGTTTCCAAAAAATAATATAAAATTTGGTCTCCAATTATATTTTAACGTGGATATTATGTTGAGCGCGGTTCAGATCGTCTGTTTGAACTTTGAAGTTGACAATAAATATGTTGAGGGTAGGATTGGAACATGAAGCAATGGGGGGTTTTTCTCAAACTTTATACATCTCAATAAAATATATGCTAAAAATGTGCTAGAAATATCAATTTTCAATCATATAAATAATTTGAAGTTGGAGTTTAAAAGAAAACTATATCAAGTTTAAGAAATATTCTAAAGATGTATAATAAAGAGACACGTGTGAGCGTCATTGGATTATTGGATTATTCAAGCTGTTTGTTCCCTGATAGATATCAAAACATAATAAATTAAACAAATATGCTCAACGGAAAGGAACCGAAGAGGAGTGACATCTAACTAGGAGTGTAAACGGATCAGATTAAACTGTAATTTTATCCGTTATAATTTTTTCGATATGAATACATATAGTTTGGGTATGGATACAAATATAGATATGAATTGAATGTTAAATGGATATAGATACGAATTATATATCAAATGAATACAAATACATATATGAATATAATTCAGATAATTAAAATTAAATTACTAATGTACATTATGGGAAAGAAATATATCTAAATATGATTTTTTTTCTTTATTTATAAATTAGACCTAATATTTTCTATAATTAGTTAATTGGTAACAAATATATATCTTGTTAACAAATTAATATTCATTAATTGTGTTATGTTGTCATATTGTTCATCAAAATATACCAACACAAGTTTAATAACATTCTTTCTAAATATATGGGATATAAAACTAAAATTACCTTGAACCAACTGCATCGACGATGTCAATTCATGTAACTTCATCTTCTTCTGAACTAGCTGCATCTTTTGTTTCCACTTTCTCAGCAAGATCTTGGTATGTTATGTAACCTAAAATTATAAGTAATAAATTATTGGTATGTATATGTAGTTTAATAAACCAGTTTAAGTACAAATAGTATCTCTGTTGTGGCCTAGGGGTGTAAACGGATCGAATACAGATGGACGGTGATCAAACTGTATTCTTATCCATTATAATTTTTCAGATACAAATATGAATACGAATAGTCTAGGATATGGATATAGGTCGGATAACTCAAATAATTTTTCAGATTGAGGTCCGATAAAATTGAATAAAATCCGATCCGTTTACACCCCTAGTTTTAACTGGAGGAGGTTAAGTATTGGAAACTACTATTTTTTTTTTTCTCTTAAGCATGGCCCTAGTTCCAAGCACAGTCATGATGAAAAATGAAGTGTTTGCTTTCAAGTGCTCTGATACCGCATAATGCACAGTATCAAGAGAAAGGAAGAGAAGGATTAAAGAGAAAGCAATTTGAGAAAATATCTTCATTCATGCATGCAATAACTTATTTACTCATGCAATAATGCAAATCCTTTATACAAGTAAGGAACCCTTCGCATACATCAACATATCAAATTAACCCGATCAACAACCATAAATCAGTCTTTTTAGCCTTACCATATGTGTCAATTGTCAAGTTTTTGTCGGCCTGCAAGCGCTCCTCAATTACCTCAGGCAAAGGTACATCTTTGTTGTTCGTTAATAACTCCATTTTCTTGAGATTGGGAAACCCTCCTGAACAGAGAGAACCTAGGAGCAACTGGTCATCGACACACATATCTAGGTCATCGACACACATATCTAGACATCCAACTGTGCAAAAGGTCGATGGCAACTTCTTTAGTTTTGGGCACATTATTATGGTGAGCTTGTAAAGGCTTGGGAAAGATTCAAGCCCAGCAGCCACCTCATACCACTCCTCTAGCTCCGGCATGCCGGCCAGTTCTAGCTCAACTAATCGTGTGAATGCCACATCACCACCGTAGAACTTGCAATCCAAGCACTTAACCAAAGGTAAGAGGCAAAGCTTTAGAACCTCCAAAGAAGGAACTTGTCCGATTGAATTTAGACTCTGAACTCCCGTGAGTCCATTTAGTTCAAGTGTTTTAAGGGATCTAAGCTTCTCGAATCCTGAAAGGGTTTCACAATTGAAACAAGATTCTAGTGTTAGGTGAACCCGATTGGGTAATTGCAAGTGCATCAGCCACTTTGGGAGTATTTTTCCTAGATAACCTTCAATCTTTAAATTGGAAAGCATATTTGGTGGTTGTAAGTTTTCAAGTATTTGCTCAATGAGTGCAACAATATCAGTATTGTATTCTTGTTTTGCGAGAAATTCACAAATTTCGTACATGCTTTTCTCTTCTTCCTCTGTATCACTTGTATATTCTTCAAAATTTATATAAGCATGTAAATTCCAAGATAGCGTTAGATACCGCAAATCATTTTTAAGAATAAGATTAGCCTCTTTTGCCTCTTCTTGTGTTTGCACATCTTCTAAGTTCATTATTACTAGTTTATCCTTAAGATCAAGTTTACCCAACTCTGCTATGCTACATTTGGTCTTGCCACCTAGCACAAAAATTGGCATACTACGGAGATGACAAAGATCTCCAATCCCACAAGGTATGCACTTGAGGGTTGGTTCTAAATCAAGATGTACGAGGCTTCTCATCTCCCTTATTTTGCTCAGGAGTTCATGTATAAAGTAACAATATTTAAGTCGGAGTGACTTTAGGTTAATGAGTTTTGCAATAGATTCAGGTAAACATTCAATATGTCGGCAATCGGTAAGATCTAAGTCTTGTAAACTCCTACGTTGACCGACAGAATCGGGCAAAGAGCAGAGGTTCATGCAAAAACTAAGATCTAGGTCTTGTAAACTCCTACGTTGACCGACAGAATCGGGTAAAGAGCAGAGGTTAATGCATCCACAAAGATTTAGTTTTATTAGGTTGGAAAGTTCTCCAATTGAGTCTGGTAGAGTTTTGAGACGACTACAACTCACCAAAAATAGAGTTGTTAAATTCTGGAGGTGACCTATATCTGGTGGCAATTCTTCAAACTGAGCACCTGACAAGTTAAGGTACCTTAAGTGTGCAAGTTTTCTCAAAGAGGTGGGCAATTCT
The DNA here is from genome assembly GCA_024447775.1 of Carex cristatella. Lineage (NCBI taxonomy): Eukaryota > Viridiplantae > Streptophyta > Magnoliopsida > Poales > Cyperaceae > Carex > Carex cristatella. Next base: position 501,362 of record JAJHPF010000021.1, on the reverse strand, counting down.
ATTATATGGTAAGAACTAAGATGGAGTGCTCTTAGGAGTATTAATTTAGAGAATACATAATCAAGGAAATTCTTTTGATGCTCATCCTCATAGCTGATGTTGTCTGCTGGTGGAATTAGATATAAGGTCCTTAGATTTGAGGGAATTAATTCCAAGGATTTCAGAGTATCAATTACTGGACAATTTTTACAAACAAAAGACGAGTATCGTGTGTTTTCTGTGATGTTAGTTATTCCACTGGTATCAACAATCGAGCATTCTTCACCAGCTACATAGTTAGCCAAATCATGAATCAAGTCATGCATCAGAATATATACTATTTTGTCATCAAATGGCAAGCCAACTTGAAAAAGGGATCTAGACAACAATTCCTCAACATACTCCATGCCAACATCTTCTAATTTCTCTCTACTGCCACTAGGCTGAATAAAACCTTCTGCAATCCAAAGTTTGATTAAATCAGAAGTCCATATGGTCTCATTCTTTGGTAATAGGGCACAATATGTGAAGCACATTTTTAGACGAGATGGTAAACAAATATAACTCAACCTTAAAGAAGGAAGAATTTCATTCTCCAAATTAGCTATGTTCAAGATATTATTATCTCTAATTGCCAGCCATTCACTTTCCCTTCTCTTAAATCGCATCAAACTTCCTAAAACTTTTGCTGCTAAAGGCACCCCACCACATTTTTTAACTATCTGTTTTCCTATAGTCACCAAATTTGAATTGGCCTCACTCTTTCCTTGTGTAAATGCCCTTTTCTCAAACAATAGCCAGCAATCCTCCTCCGATAGGCCAGCTAAGATGTATGGCGATACTATACCCATTATGGAAGATACTCGGGTGCTTCTAGTTGTTACCATGACTTTACTCCCCTGACCACCAATTGTTAACAAAGCCCTCAAGCGATCCCATTTTTCGCTATTCTCATTCCACACATCATCTAGCACAAGCAAAAATCTCCGGCCTCCTAGCCTTTTCTTAAGCTTGTGCTGCAACAACTCTAGATTTGAATCAGAGTTGCTCTCTGTTACCGATTCCAATAGCAATATGGAATTGATAATCCTTCGAATATCAAAGTTATTGTTGACACTAACCCATATCGAGTTCTCAAAATGTTTTTGTACTCTCTCGTCATTGTAAACTAATTGGGCGATCGTGGTTTTTCCAAGGCCTCCCATCCCGACAATTGAAATAAACCCGATATTGTTTTCACTTCCCGTATTGATTAACAAATCAATTATATTATTTTTATCTTGCTCTCTTCCAAAGACCTCCGACTCGATCACAAATGAACTGGATTCCCTCACCATGCTATCATCCCCATTACCCTCTGTTGTTATCTTTTCTTGTAAATGGAATTTGGATCTCTCTGCAGCGATCTCATCTAATTTTTCCCTAATGGCCTTTGCCTTGTGGGCAAATTTGGATCTGACCTTAATTGAGTGGGGAACCGATGAGAGCTTACATACCTTTCCCTTTATGCCAGGTATTTTGTTTTTTTCTGACCTACGAACCTCTGAGTCTGCATCATCTAGCAAATCATCTATTTCGAAGGCCACATCTTTGAGCTTCTTCAGCCACTCTCGAAGTGCCTTCTCCTTCTCTTGCCTCGCCTCGGCATCTTCTAGTACATCTCGGATCGTCTTAAGGGTGCCTTCGAGCTTCTTTAATTCCTTGTTAGCCCCACTGAGGAGACCATACTCTTTTATTAATTTGGCTCCCATCTTGTCACAAACCAGCCTTACCAGACTGGAAGCAACAACTCCAGACATTGCTACAGGTATCTATCACTTATCAAATATGATTAATTTTTCTCAATGTAAATGTGGATTTGAAGATGAACTTTTGCAAACTTGATATGCGAAACTAAAATAGTTTAAGGAATAAAGTGGAAGAAAATTTCGAAGCACATTCTGGGAAAATGGTCAGACAGTGGCTTTCAAAATAAGGTCAATCTAGTCTTTGATATACAATTAAATTTGAGATGTGACCGAAGTTAGCTCAAGGAATGTGATGGAAGGAAATTTCGAAGCACATTATGAGAAATGGAAGGAAAGTTGCTTCCGGATGCAAGTATTTGTCTTTGATTTTTAATTTATTAGCTTTGATAACTTCAGGATTTTTCACTTTATTAGTGCAGTGAGGGACCAAGTCGGTAAGATGCTAAACTTTTTAAGAATATTGTAACGCGTAGTGGATGCAAAACTTGGAATTATTATGTAGCATGAAAGTGACTTGAACTAGCCATTATTTAAACTAGCTCTACTGCTCTAAGGACCTTGTATATATTTTCAATTAATGGCTTAGATTTCTGATATCTGTTCAACTATGTTCAGGAAAACAATTTTAGAATACCATAGCTAGCTGGTGTATGGTCAAAACTTAATTTCTCTCTCTGAAGAAATTAGCAGCTGAGATTTCCTCTATGAAAAATAAAGCTTGATATTGAGTGAAAGTCTCAATGTCTATAGTAGTAGCCAACTGTGTCTTATGACAATAGAAAATGGAAGAAGAAACAAAATATGTTTGACAATAAGTTTGTTATTTATCTGTTTAATATATATATTATTCTTTTGAAAAATAAATTAATCATTTTACTTTTTTAAGGTGATCACTTTAAATGGCATCATCAAGCAGGTCTATCGAAAGCGAGACTAATTTTGTTAATTAGAGATATATTTGTAATGACGTAACAAATTTAACATGAGAAAATTATTCTGTTCACCATAACAATCGAATATTCAAATTATATGTGTATATTTTGTTGTTTTAATTTTCTAATGAGAAAAATAATTTGTTGAATAATATGTTAATTTTATTACAATATCCGAATTATATTCGTATCTGTATCCGTTTACAATCGGATCCATATCTGTCTCTGTTTAATATTCGATCTGTATCCGTATCTGAAAAATAAAAGCGGATACGGATATGAGTAGGGGTGCAAATGGATCGGATAATATCCGACCGTATCCGGATTCGTATCCGAAAATTTGATACAGATATTCGATATCCGAATATCCGTGCGGATACGGATACAGATATGGTATTGAATTTTAATTATCCGTATCCGAATATTAGATATATACTATATAGTTTAATGTATATTATAAAAATATTTATGTTTATATTTACGGATGTCCGATATCCGATCCGTATCCGCACGTATCCGTCTAATATCCGATCCGTATTCGTATCCGAAAAATAAAAGTGGATACGGATATGGTTTTACCACTATCCGATCCGTATCCGATCCGTTTGCACCCCTAGATATGAGTTTACAATATCGGATACGGTATATCCGATCCGTATCCGATCCGTTTGCACCCCTACATGACAAAGGGTTCTAATGCATCAGAGCAGATTTAAAGTGCTCTTAAGCTTATCATTTTTTTTTAATGAGTTTAATTAACTTTAAAATTTATCGGAATAATTTAAACAACAAAGTCAAATAATTGAAATTAATTGACTTCACGAGTGATCTATTTACATGTAAAATTTAAAAATCTTTAACATAATTTAATATAAAATCAAGTAGTAAAAAATTATAAGTTAGTTTAATGCTTTCAATTCTCATCGTTTTTTTACCGTTTAACTTTATACTAATTTAATTTGAAAATTTATAATTTTGAAATGTAAACGCAGTACTCATCAAGTAGATTGATATCAATAATTTGAATTCGTCGTTTGAAGTTAATCCGATAAGTTTTGAAGTTAAGCGAGCTTAAAAACACCCTAGTTCTACTTAAAGATTCAAACTAATTCGTTTTTGTCCTTGGTATTACTGCCTTTGTTGCGTATCAATTTACCTGGTGTAGTATATTTGAAGGATGAAATACAAGTACTTTAATTACCGATCAAACATTTAATTTGGCAGAAAATACAAAATAAGATCTTTTGTGTTTTTTGATGGCTGAATCAAGGTAATTTCAGAAAAATAAGCCAACCACGCCTGGAACTACAATCTTGCGAGTTGAGGCCTTCATTTAATTTACAAGTTGATTTGGGGCTCTACGATCCTCATAATTGGTTTGGTCTGTATTTCATTGATAATTGTTTGTTGCACAACGGGTATAACTGGTAAAGAAAAATAAAAGTTAAAAAGCTCAAAACAGTTGAGCGAATTTGTTAAATAAAAAGAAATACCAGTAAACAGTAAAAAACGCAAAAGCATAAAAATGAAAACAAGTAAACCAGAGAAAAGATGAAATTAAAAATTGTAAGTCTTCCCAGGGTGTTGTTCCTTCTCCTTGATTGCGTTCTCTCCCAATTAGTTATTTGCCCCATTTACTCATATAATCTCATGTTCCAAGCAATTTCTGGCATCAGTTCAGCCATGTCCTTGCTTTTGCCTGAAACATCAAAACACCTTGCGCATCTCTCCCTCCATACAGTAAATTGCAATACCAGCGTAGAAAATTGCAATCCCAAAGTTCAAACAGACAATCCGAACCACTCAACATGATATCCACGTTAAAATATGATTGGAGACTAAATTTTATATTTTTCTGGATTTTTTTACTATTTTTAAAAATAAGTATGAAATCATTGTTTTTACTTGGATCATCCAAAATTTCCTGAAAAACAGTTGAACAAATATCAGAAAGCTAAACCATTAATTGAAAATACAAGGTCATTAGAGTTAGTTTAAATAATGGGTAGTTCAAGTCACTTTCATGCTACATAATAATTTCAAAGTCTGGCATCCACTACTCGCGATCGTTACAGTATTCTTCAATTATGGAGCATCTCACCCACATGGTCCCACGCTGCACTAATAGTGTGCTAGGAAATCAAAGATTACAGTTTCATTCCAAACCAACTTTTCTTTCACTGTTCATAATGTGCTAGGAAATTTCTTTCCACCTCATTCCTTCACTAAGGGTCTGATCGGAAGGAGTGAGATTCTTCAAAAATAAGACTACACTACTTTTTGAAAGCCACTTTCTAACCATCTTCCCAGAATGTGCTTCGAAATTTTCTTCCACTTTATTCCTTAAAATCTTTTAGTTTCGCATATCAAGTTTGCAAAAATTCATCCTCAAATCCACACTTATATTGAGAAAAAATATACATATTTGATAAGTGATAGATACCTGTACGTGGTAATGTCTGAAGTTGTTGCTTCCAGTCTGGTAAGGCTGGTTTGTAACAAGATGGCAACCCAATTAATGAAAGAGTATGGTCTCTTCAGTGGGGCTAACAAGGAAATAAAGAAGCTCGAAGGCACCCTTAAGACGATCCGAGATGTACTAGAAGATGCCGAGGCGAGGCAAGAGAAGGAGAAGGCACTTAGAGGGTGGCTGAAGAAGCTCAAAGATGTGGCCTTCGAAATAGATGATTTGCTCGACGATGCAGCCTCAGAGGCTCGTAGGTTAGAAAAAAAGAAAATACCTGGCATAAAGGGAAAGGTATGCAAGCTCTCATCGGTTCCCCACTCAATTAAGGTCAGATTTAATTTTGCCCACAAGGCAAAGGCCATTAGGGAAAAATTAGATGAGATCGCTGCAGAGAGATCCAAATTCCATTTGCAAGAAAAGATAACAACAGAGGGTAATGGGGACGATAGCATGGTGAGGGAATCCAGTTCATTTGTGATTGAGTCGGAGGTCTTTGGAAGAGAGCAAGATAAAAATAATATAATTGATTTGTTAATCAATACGGGAAGTGAAAACAATATCGGGTTTATTTCAATTGTCGGGATGGGAGGCCTCGGAAAAACCACAATCGCTCAATTAGTTTACAATGACCAGAGAGTAAAAAATCATTTTGAGGACGTGATATGGGTTAGTGTCAACAATAACTTTGATATTCGAAGGATTATCAATTCCATATTGGAATTGGAATCGGTAACAGAGAGCAACTCTGATTCAAATCTAGAGTTGTTGCAGCACAAGCTTAAGAAAAGGCTAGGAGGCCGGAGATTTTTGCTTGTGCTAGATGATGTGTGGAATGAGAATAGCGAAAAATGGGATCGCTTGAGGGCTTTGTTAACAATTGGTGGTCAGGGGAGTAAAGTCATGGTAACAACTAGAAGCACCCGAGTATCTTCCATAATGGGTATAGTATCGCCATACATCTTAGCTGGCCTATCGGAGGAGGATTGCTGGCTATTGTTTGAGAAAAGGGCATTTACACAAGGAAAGAGTGAGGCCAATTCAAATTTGGTGACTATAGGAAAACAGATAGTTAAAAAATGTGGTGGGGTGCCTTTAGCAGCAAAAGTTTTAGGAAGTTTGATGCGATTTAAGAGAAGGGAAAGTGAATGGCTGGCAATTAGAGATAATAATATCTTGAACATAGCTAATTTGGAGAATGAAATTCTTCCTTCTTTAAGGTTGAGTTATATTTGTTTACCATCTCGTCTAAAAATGTGCTTCACATATTGTGCCCTATTACCAAAGAATGAGACCATATGGACTTCTGATTTAATCAAACTTTGGATTGCAGAAGGTTTTATTCAGCCTAGTGGCAGTAGAGAGAAATTAGAAGATGTTGGCATGGAGTATGTTGAGGAATTGTTGTCTAGATCCCTTTTTCAAGTTGGCTTGCCATTTGATGACAAAATAGTATATATTCTGATGCATGACTTGATTCATGATTTGGCTAACTATGTAGCTGGTGAAGAATGCTCGATTGTTGATACCAGTGGAATAACTAACATCACAGAAAACACACGATACTCGTCTTTTGTTTGTAAAAATTGTCCAGTAATTGATACTCTGAAATCCTTGGAATTAATTCCCTCAAATCTAAGGACCTTATATCTAATTCCACCAGCAGACAACATCAGCTATGAGGATGAGCATCAAAAGAATTTCCTTGATTATGTATTCTCTAAATTAATACTCCTAAGAGCACTCCATCTTAGTTCTTACCATATAATAGAATTGCCCACCTCTTTGAGAAAACTTGCACACTTAAGGTACCTTAACTTGTCAGGTGCTCAGTTTGAAGAATTGCCACCAGATATAGGTCACCTCCAGAATTTAACAACTCTATTTTTGGTGAGTTGTAGTCGTCTCAAAACTCTACCAGACTCAATTGGAGAACTTTCCAACCTAATAAAACTAAATCTTTGTGGATGCATTAACCTCTGCTCTTTACCCGATTCTGTTGGTCAACTTAGGAGTTTACAAGACTTAGATCTTACTGATTGCCAACGTATTGAATGTTTGCCCGAATCTATTGCAAAACTCATTAATCTGAAGTCGCTCTGACTTAAATATTGTTACTCTCTACATGAACTCCCGAGCAAAATAAGGGAGATGAAAAGCCTCGTACATCTTGATTTTGATCTAACCCTAAAGTGCATACCTTGCGGGGTTGGAGATCTTTGTCATCTCCGTAGTATGTCAATTTTTGTGCTAGGTGGCAAGACCAAATGTAGCATAGCAGAGTTGGGTAAACTTGATCTTAAGGATAAACTAGAAATAAAGAACTTAGAAAATGTGCAAACACAACAAGGGGCAAAAGAGGCTAATCTTATTCTTAAAAATGATTTGCGGGATCTAACGCTATTGTGGAATTTACATGCTTATATAAGTGATACAGAGGAAAAAGAGAAAAGCATGTACGGAATTTGTGAATTTCTCGCAAAACAAGAATACAATACTGATATTGTTGCACTTATTGAGCAAATACTTGAAAACTTACAACCACCAAATATGCTTTCCAATTTAAATATTGAAGGTTATCTAGGCAAAATACTCCCAAAGTGGCTGATGCACTTGCAATTACCCAATCTGGTTCACCTGACACTAGAACATTGTTGCAATTGTGAAATCCTTCCAGAATTCGAGAAGCTTACATCCCTTAAAACACTTGAACTAAATGGACTCACGGGAGTTCGGAGTCTAAATTCTATCGGACAAGTTCCTTCTTTGGAGGTTCTAAAGCTTTGCTTCCTACCTTTGGTTAAGTGCTTGGATTGTGAGTTCTATGGTGGTGATGTGGCATTCACCCGATTAGTTGAGCTAGAACTGGACGACATGCCGGAGCTAGAGGAGTGGTCTGAGGTGGCTGCTGGGCTTGAATCTTTCCCGAGCCTTTACAAGCTCACCATAGGAATGTGCCCAAAACTAAAGAAGTTGCCATCAACCTTTTGCACAGTTGGATGTCTAGATATGTGTGTCGATGACCAGTTGCTCCTAAATTCTCTCTGTTCGGGAGGATTTTCCAATCTCAACGAAGATGTACCTTTGCTTGAGGTAATTGAGGAGCGCTTGCAGACCATCAGAAGCTGGGGAATTACCACATATGGTAAGGCTAAAAAGGCTGATATATGGTTGTTGATCAGGTTAATTTGATATATTCATGTTCATGTATTGTGAAGGGTTCCTTTCTTGTATAAATGATTTGCATGTGTAAATTAGTTATTGCATGCATGAATGAAGAAATTTTCTCAAATTGCTTTTTCTTTAATCCTTCTCTTCCTTTCTCTTGATACTGTACATTATGCAGTATCAGAGCACTTGAAAGCAAAAGCTTTATTTTTCATCACGAGTGTGCTTGGAACAAGGGCCATGCTTAAGAAAAAAAATAGTTTCCAATACTTAAACCTCCTCAGCTAGAAGTAGGGGTGTAAACGGATCGGATTTTATTCAATTTTTTCAGACCTCAATCTGAAAAATTATTTGAGTTATCCGACCTATATCCATATCTGAGACTATTTGTATTCATATTTGTATCCGAAAAATTATAATGGATAAGGATACAATTTGATCACTACCCATCTGTATTCAATTCATTTACACTCCTAGACTACAACAAAGATACCATTTGTACTTAAACTGATTTATTAAACTACATATACATACTAATAATTTATTACTTATACTTTTAGGTTGCACAAAATCTATATATGATCTTATATATGATCTTGATGGGGAGTAGAAGCAGAAGATGCAGCTAGTTTAGAAGAAGATGAAGTTGCATGAATTGACATCGTCAATGCAGCTGGATGAAGGTTATTTTTTTTTTTTTATCCTATATATTTAGAAAGAATGTTATTAAACTTGTGTTGGTATATTTTGATAAACAATATGACACCATAATATAATTAATGAATATTAATTTGTTAAAAAAATATATATTTTGTAACCAACAAACTTATTATAGAAAATATATATTTTGACACCATAAAATTGGAAGTTACTGTTGGATCAGCAATTTTTAAAGTGATTTAATAAATAGTAAAAAATTCTAAAAAATGTAAAATTTGCTCTCCAAGCACATTTAATATAGAAATCACATCTAACGTTTTGGACTTTGAAAATTGAAAAACAACTTAGTTACACGGGACCTCAAGAACGATCGTATTTGATATTAGCCTCAACCTCTGGGTGTATTTTTTTTTTTGAAAACTTGGAGAGTGGCTGCACAAGGGGTTGGATTGCATAAACATATAAATTGTTACATCAGTCTTCCGAACAAAAACTTCCACAAAAACACTGGGACATCTACTCTGTGCTCTAAAAGCACCTCTGATAAAAAAAATAAAAACAAGTAATGTCTTAATCATAGAAAAAACAGAAAATGAAAAATAGGAAATAACAAACTTAGACCCATTTCAGCCATAGTATTGAATCGTCCTGAACCCTTTCCATAAGTTCCCCAGCCGGCATTCTTCTTCCTCCAAAAACAATTTCATTTCTCATCTTCCAGATGTGCCAACACACACAACAGAACTGTGTAGTCCATTCCTTTAGAGTTGCATTTCTTGCCTGCACCACCCTGTCCCTTGGAGCTGCTCCAAATTTGATGAACCAAGGTTTTGGGTCGTCAACAATTTGGTAACCTAGTCAAACGAGACAGAAGGTTAGCCAACAGAACTGGTGGAGGATACATTTTACAAGTTAAATGCTTGGTTTGTTGAGTGGCATGCTAAAGCCACTGTATTAGCGAGTAGGGACCAACTATTCTCAGATAGAGTACAGGAGAAATTAAGAAAACACAGAGAAAAATGTTCTGTCATGCACGTTGTAACATATGGCAGCACAGGTACGGAATATGAAGTGCTGGTTCCAAGTGAGATCATTCCACCGATGGTGGGACAAAGTGGCATTATACAAACTCATGAACGCGCATGCAAGTACAGAGTCGTTTTAGGCGCGAACAATCAAGTAATGTGCGAGTGCCAAGGCCCCCAGTTAGTTCGCATTCCGTGTTCTCATGTTATGGCAGTTTGTCGAAAACGGAATTTCCTTGAAGTTGTCTTTTTTGACAACTATTACCGTACCGATTGCCTTCTGAACACCTGGGGAGAATCATTTCACAGCTACCCCAACCAGTACCAGTGCCCATACTACCTTGGACCTACGGTGGTTCCTGATAAGAAATGAATCAGGAAGGGGAGGAGGAAACACAAGCGGCGCGTAATGGAAATGGACAGGATGCAAGGTCGGCGAGTGGGACATGAGGCTCACCGTTCGACTACTGACAGGCAGATTAGAGGTATGTAGATGATCGTACACAACTTAAAAATGATTTGAAATTAAATTTAAATATTGATACTTAATGTTCAATGAAATGCATTGCATAGGCAATAAACGAAGCCAACGAAAGAGAGAATGCTAGAGTGGTTGCCGATGCGGGACCTTCTGGAAGCAGGCGACCCAGTCAGGGAAGCCACTCAGGGAGTAATCAGGGCTCTACAACTGCTAGTGTCGCACCGTCATCCACTTCCAGAATCCTAAGAAGTAGACTTGGTCTGTTCGGACACAGGAATAGTTAATTCAATAAATATTGTATTTATATTTGTAAGTTATTCAATTAACTTATGTTGTGAACCATTTTCCTTAGAAATTGCGGACTTGGGCATATATTGTTATGTATCCATCATCGCATTAAAAAAAAAAAATTGCGGACTTCTCTTTCTGTGCATGAAATCAGGTTGAACTGACATGTCGTAATTGTTATGTATGTGGGCCTGATTCTAGGAGTATGCAGGGGGTGGCAGGGGGGCGGCAGCCCCCTGCTCACTTCAGTCTGGAGAAAATTATTTATGAGAAGTCAATTATGCATGAAAATCCTTTTGCCGACGGTCCAGATTAGTCAAGTTACCCATTTATTTCATATCTATAATTTCAAAAAAAATACATTCATTATTTAGATTGAAAATTCAAATCCTAAAAAAAAAAAAAAAAAAAAAATCGGACCGCCCCACGGGGGCGGTTTGGGTTGCGATACGATGGACCGCCCCACGTTTGGGCGGTCTGGTTATGGATAAAATATTTTTTAAAATTTGGTTATTAATATTATATTATTTAATTTTTTGGTTATGGAAAAAAATGCCGGATTTAATTCGCGAAGTACAATAGCCCATCTCTCTCTCTATATATATATAGAAGTTGGCTAATATACAAACGTTTGTTCGTGGGCTCAGGAACAAACGGTTCGGTTCTCCGATTTTCAAAGACCAAACGGTCGATCCAAACCGACAGATGTTTAATCTATATTAAAATGTGCTTGGAGACCAAATTTTACATTTTTTTGGAATTTTTTTACTATTTATTAAGATGGTTTGAAAATTGCTGTTTATAGTAAAAAACAGTAAAATTTTCTGGACCATTGGATCAGCAATTTTCAAAGTGGCTTAATAAATAGTAAAAAAATTCAAAAAAATATAAAATTTGGTCTCTAAGCACATTTTAATATAGATTAAACATCTGTCGGTTTGGATCGACCGTTTGGTCTTTGAAAATCGGAGAACCGAACCGTTTGTTCCTGAGCCCACGAACAAACGTTTGTATATTAGCCAACTTCTATATATATATATAGAGAGAGATGGGCTATTGTACTTCGCGAATTAAATCCGGCATTTTTTTCCATAACCAAAAAATTAAATAATATAATATTAATAACCAAATTTTAAAAAATATTTTATCCATAACCAGACCGCCCAAACGTGGGGGCGGTCCATCATGCAACCCAAACCGCCCAAACGTGGGGCGGTCCATCAGGCAACCCAAACATTTCAATATGGATAAAATGTTGAGCGGTTCGGATTGGTTGTTTGAATTTTCAAAATAAAATATGAGCGTGAAGTAAAAATGACCTCTTACTTCACAACTCATGATAGCCCATCCCTATATATATATATATATATAGAGTGGGGTTAAAATGCACCATTGGTTTTGTGCTCCAACCATGTTCTATGTCTTTATCTTTGTTCTCGAAGTTCAAATAGTCGTTCCGAACCGCTCAACATGTTCTCCATATCAAAATGTGCTTAGAGACCAAATTTTATATTTTTTGAAATTTTTTTATTATTTATTTAGATAGTTACAAAATCACTGTTTTTGGATGGTCTAGATGTAGTGATTTTGTAACTATCTAAATAAATAGTAAAAAAAATTCAAAAAATGTAAAATTTGGTCTCTAAGCACATTTTAATATGGAGAACATGTTGAGCGGTTCAGATCAACTATTTGAACTTTGAGAACAAAGATAAAGACATGGGCATGGTTGGAGCACAAAACCAAGGATGCATTTTAACCCCACTCATATATATATATATATATATATATATATATATATATATATATATATATATATATATATATATTATATGATTTTATGAATACAAAGGAATAAGAATCATCCTTTGCACGATAGCATCATTAATACCGGATAAGGAAGGTTGAATTTGGATCGAATAAATAATTCCATTTCAATTGGGATTATTTTTAGTTGGAGGTAATTGGATTCGAATTATATTTGATGTAGATCATTCGACTTAGAAATGTATCTAATTTGCCTCCAAGCATATTTTCAATTGTAAACAAATTAACAAAAATGTAAAATGTAGTCCCAAGGTTTATCCCTCATTTGTGTGATTGTTTTTCTTTCAAAAATAATTAGCTCGAATTTGATTCTTTGGATTTGGATATATAATTCAATTCCATTATAATATTGAACATAGAAAATATTATTCGACTTAAGAATGTTTCAGATTTGTATTGCTTTGGCTCGTGACATTTGGATTTTAAGTGGGGTAGATTTGGATTTTAAGTAAATCAATTTGGAGGCTCAGTTCTTTTTTATTTTCTTTTTTCCGTAGCGGTTGAGAGTTTTTATTTTTTGGGGGGTTCAGTCGGATAAAGTGCTTCATTGATAGAGGTATTAATTGGTGGTCAGGTCGGATTTGGGTTAAGTCTGTATTGGATTCGTACCATATTGAGTCAGATCGAAATCGGATTTTAATTTTAGATTGTTTTTTAAATTGAAATTTATAAATTATTATATTAACATCTCAAAAAATAATAATACAATTAAACCAGAGTTTGAATGGTATTAAGAATAGTGATCAGTTTGAAATTAAAAAATAATTTGATGATTAAAATTTTATGATATGACGTACTACAATCTGAAAAAAATAGTTTGCTTTCTTATAATGCATTTAGATATGTCAAAACAATTTAGGGAAAAAAAAGTGCAATAAATTGGTCGTAAAATTGGCGATTATCCCTTTAAATTTGTTGATAATTCAAGAAATTTTCGTTAAAATCTGTTTAATTCATCTATATATTCATTTAAAAAGATGCTCAGAAAGAAAAAAAAAATTCCGCAAACCTTGTCACCATGATATACAACACCATTATTATTCTTAAAAAAAAAATCACTTTCATGAAAAGCAATAACATGTTCTAGTTGTGCATGGCCCAGTTCCTATAACTGCCAAGTTCTCGCCAAACGTAGCTGTAAGCTGGCTAAAGGCATAGATCATACGCTAAAATATAATAATGTGCAATATGCATTACACAATGGTGTGTTTTTTTAGGTAGAGATAATGGCAGGTTATTTGGAGAACTTTACTTTTGTTCTAGTACTGTTCAATCCTTGAATGCTAAGTTGCTAACCAAAAACAGACATAAATCGTCGTAGGACCATCTCGTGCTTGAATATAAACTAAAGTGCGGAAGCATATTTTAATTCATGACTATCTTGTGCGAAAGAGCGTCATCGATTCGGTTCTTTCATAATAGCAAGATCGTTCGAGAGAGTCTCATTTGTTATGTTTCCTCCAAAGTCTTTCACACTCTTATCTAATGAGATAATGAGAGATAAATTCAAATTGACCTTGTATTATGGGGACCAAATAATAATATACAGCTGAAGACATCCTTAGTTGTTTAATGTGATACTTATTCAATTCAACGCATCATAAAATTGAATATTAGCTTCTTAACTTCTACACATTAAAAGTCCACACCTTATATAACACAATAAAGCTCAATAAATTATATAACGCATATGAACACTTTTAATAGAGCATAAAATTGACAGTATATAATACAAAATTATTTTACATATTAGTTCAGTGTTGGATTAATGATCAACAACCTCTTCCATATTTGAACCCCTTTTTATTTAATATTTTTTCTTTTGTTTCCTTACTATTTTTGCTGAAATAAAAAAACCCTACCTAATAACCTTGATAGTAAATTAAATAAATTTACTGACTATTTTGAAATATTATTAGATGAATTGTTCTACGTATTAAAATCTTTCCAATAAGAAAATTTCAATTCAAAATTGTTTCTATTGAATTGAATTGAAGTTGTATATTATTGGCATCATAGTGAAACAAAGAGAAGAATAGAAGAGGTTAGTTTCATCTCTTCAATGTTATAATTAAAATGCGATTTCTATGCGGTATACGGAAGGCCACCGCATACCGCATATACGGTATGCGACCGCATATGCGGATTTTTATGCGGACTTGTATATACGGATTTTAAAATAAGAATTCATATATATATAAACCAGTATGCGGTAATATGCGGTTATATGCGGTAATATGCGGTAATATGCGGTAATATGCGGTAATATGTGGTACTATGCGGTATGCGGTACTACGCGGTATGCGGTACTATGCGGTATCATACAAATAATATGCGGTATTATGTGACCGAATATGCGGTCAAATATGCGGAACCGCATATATTGACCGCATACATATTTCTATGTGGATTGCAACCTCATACACATATGCGGCCGCATAGACCTCATTTTATTACACTGCATCTCTTACTTCTTCTTAGAATAGACTTATACCTACTTAATTTTATTAAACAAATAAAAATAATATCAGACAGAGAAAATAAAAAACGAAATAATAGAAATACAAACACAAACTAACATGAAAAGATGAAGAATGAAATGAAAAGAACTCGTTTGATTTTTTTCACCGGTTGTGATTATATTGTTCTTTTTGTATTTATGCTGATAAAATATTTCATAGTGATGAACTGGTTATGTGTGTAAGATATTTAACAAAAGAGTGTTTGGCCAGAAGAAGACATAAAAAAAAAGAAAAAAGAAAAGAAAAAGAAAAAGAAAAAGAAAGGAAAAACAAAAGGAAAAGGAAAAGGAAAGAAAAGAAAAGAAAAAGAAAACATAAAAAAACCATTACTTAATAACGCGGCACTAAAAAGAATCTCACCCACTTGGTCCCACATTGCACTAAAAATGTGCAAGGAAATCAAAGATTACACTTTCATTCCAAAGCAACTTTTTCTTTCACTGCTCATAATGTGCTAGGAAATTTCTTTCCACCTCATTACTAACTTCGTTCACATCTCATAATTAATTGTCTATCAAAGACTACTTTTTCAAAGCCGCTTTCTAATCATCTTCCCAGAATGCGCTTCCAAATTTTCTCCACTTCATACCTAAAACTCTTTTAGTTTCGCATATCAAGTTTGCAAAAGTTCATCCTTAAATCCACACTTATATTGAGAAAAATTAAACATATTTGATAAGTGATAGATACCTGTAATAATGTCTGAAGTTGTTGCTTCCAGTCTGGTAAGGCTGGTTTGTAACAAGATGGCAACCCAATTAATGAAAGAGTATGGTCTCTTCAGTGGGGCTAACAAGGAATTAAAGAAGCTCGAAGGCACTCTTAAGACGATCCGAGATGTACTAGATGATGCCGAGGCGAGGCAAGAGAAGGAGAAGGCACTTACAGGGTGGCTGAAGAAGCTCAAAGATGTGGCCTTTGAAATAGATGATTTGCTAGATGATGCAGACTCAGAGGTTCATAGGTCAGAAAAAAAGAAATTACCTGGCATAAAGGGAAAGGTATGTAAGCTCTCATCGGTTCCCCACTCAACTAAGGTTAGATTTAATTTTGCCCACAAGGCAAAGGCCATTAGGGAAAAATTAGATGAGATCGCTGCAGAGAGATCCAAATTCCATTTGCAAGAAAAGATAACAACAGAGGGTAATGGGGAGGATAGCATGGTGAGGGAGTCTAGTTCATTTGTGGTCGAATCGGAGGTCTTTGGAAGAGAGGAAGATAAAAATAATATAATTGATTTGTTAATCAATACGGGAAGTGAAAATAATATCGGGTTTATTTCAATTGTCGGGATGGGAGGCCTCGGAAAAACCACAATCGCCCAATTAGTTTACAATGATGAGAAAGTACAAAAACATTTTGAGAACGTGATCTGGGTTAGTGTCAACAATAACTTTGATATTCGAAAGATTATCAATTCCATATTGCTATTGGAATCGGTAGCAGACTGCAACTCTGAGTCAAATCTAGAGTTGTTGCAGCACAAGCTTAAGAAAAGGCTAGGAGGCCGGAGATTTTTGCTTGTGCTAGATGATGTGTGGAATGAGAATAGCGAAAAATGGGATCGCTTGAGGGCTTTGTTAACAATTGGTGGTCAGGGGAGTAAAGTCCTGGTAACAACTAGAAGCACCCGAGTCTCTTCCATAATGGGTGTAGTATCGCCATACATATTAGCTGGCCTATTGGAGGAGGATTGCTGGCTATTGTTTGAGAAAAGGGCATTTACACAAGCAAAGAGTGAGGCGAATTCAAATTTCGTGACTATAGGAAAACAAATAGTTAAAAAATGTGGTGGAGTGCCTTTAGCTGCAAAAGTTTTAGGAAGTTTGATGCGATTTAAGAGAAGGGAAAGTGAATGGCTGGCAATTAGAGATAGTGATATCTTGAACATGGCTAATGTGGAGAATGAAATTCTTCCTTCTTTAAGGTTGAGTTATATTTGTTTGCCATCTCGTCTAAAAATGTGTTTCACATATTGTGCCTTATTTCCAAAGAATGAAAAAATATCGACTTCTGTTTTAATCCAGCTTTGGATTGCAGAAGGTTTTATTCAGCCTAGTGACAGTAGAGAGAAATTAGAAGATGTTGGCATGGAGTATGTTGAGGAATTGTTGGCTAGATCTCTTTTTCAAGTTGGCAGGTCATATGATAGCCCAATAGTAAAGAGTATTAAGATGCATGACTTGATTCACGATTTGGCTAACTATATAGCCGGTGAAGAATGCTCGATTGTTGATACTAGTGGAATAACTAACATCACAGAAAACACACGATACACGTCTTTTGTTTGCAAAAATGGTCCAGTAAATGATACTTTGAAATCCTTGGAATTAGTTCCCTCAAATCTAAGGACCTTATATCTAATTCCACCAGCAGACAACATCAGATATGAGAATGAGAATCAAAAGGATTTCCTTGATTATGTATTCTCTAAATTAATACTCCTAAGAGCACTCCATCTTAGTTCTTACCATATAATAGAATTGCCAACCTCTTTGGGAAAACTTGCACACTTAAGGTACCTTGACCTGTCACGTGCTAGGTTTGAAGAATTGCCAGCAGATATAGGTCACCTCCATCATTTAACAACTCTACTTTTGGTTAGCTGTAGATGTCTCAAAACTCTACCGGACTCAGTTGGAGAACTTTCCAACCTAATAAAACTAAATCTTAGTTTATGCATGGACCTCTGTTCTTTGCCGGATTCTGTCGGTCAACTTAGGAGTTTACAAGTCCTAAATCTTACTTGTTGCCAACGTATTGAAAGTTTGCCCGAATCTATTACAAAACTCATTAATCTGAAGTCGCTCCGACTTAAATATTGTTATGTTCTACATGAACTCCCGAGCAAAATAAGGGATATGAAAAGCCTCGTACATCTTGATTTAGAAACAACCCTCAAGTGCATACCTTGCGGGATTGGAGATCTTTGTCATCTCCGTAGTATGTCAATTTTTGTGCCAGGTGGCAAGACCAAATGTAGCATAGCAGAGTTGGGTAAACTTGATCTTAAGGGTAAACTAGAAATAAAGAACTTAGAAAATGTGCAAACACAACAAGAGGCAAAAGAGGCTAATCTTATTCTCAAAAATGATTTGCGGGATCTAACGCTATCGTGGAGTTTACATGCTTGTACAAATCATGAAGAAAATAGCAGTGATACAGAGGAAGAAGAGAAAAGCATGTTCGAGTATTATGAATTTCTCGCAAAACAAGAATACAATACTGATATTGCACAAGTTAGGCAAATACTTGAAAATTTACAACCACCAAATATGCTCTCCAATTTAAAGATTGAAGGTTATCTAGGCAAAATACTCCCAAAGTGGCTGATGCACATGCAATTACCCAATCTGGTTCACCTGACACTAGAACATTGTTACAATTGTGAAACCCTTCCAGAATTTGAGAAGCTTACATCCCTTAAAACACTTGAACTAAATGGACTCACGGGAGTTCAGAGTCTAAATTCTATCGGACAAGTTCCTTCTTTGGAGGTTCTAAAGCTTTGCTTCCTACCTTTGGTTAAGTGCTTGGATTGTGAGTTCTATGGTGGTGATGTGGCATTCACCCGATTAGTTGAGCTAGAATTGGCCTTGATGCCGGAGTTAGAGGAGTGGTCTGAGGTGGCTTCTGGGCTTGAATCTTTCCCGACCCTTTACAAGCTCGCCATAGGAATGTGCCCAAAACTAAAGAAGTTGCCATCAACCTTTTGCACAGTTGGATGTCTAGATATGTGTGTCGATGACCAGTTGCTCCTAGATTCTCTCTGTTCGGGAGGATTTCCCAATCTCAAGGAAATGAATTTATCAAGGAACAACGAAAATGTACCTTTGCCTGAGGTAATTGAGGAGCGCTTGCAGACCATCAGAAGCTGGGGAATTACCACATATGGTAAGGCTAAAAAGGCTGATATATGGTTGTTGATCAGGTTAATTTGATATATTCATGTTCATGTATTGTGAAGGGTTCCTTTCTTGTATAAATGATTTGCATGTGTAAATTAGTTATTGCATGCATGAATGAAGAAATTTTCTCAAATTGCTTTTTCTTTAATCCTTCTCTTCCTTTCTCTTGATACTGTACATTATGCAGTATCAGAGCACTTGAAAGCAAAAGCTTTATTTTTCATCACGAGTGTGCTTGGAACAAGGGCCATGCTTAAGAAAAAAATATAGTTTCCAATACTTAAACCTCCTCAGTTAGAAGTAGGGGTGTAAACGGATCGGATTTTATTCAATTTTATCGGGGATCTCAATCTGAAAAATTATTTGAGTTATCCGACCTATATCCAGAGTCTATTCGTATTCATATTTGTATCCAAAAAATTATAATGGATAAGGATACAATTTGATCACTATCCATCTATATTCGATCCGTTTACACTCCTAGACTACAACAAAGATACCATTTGTACTTAAACTGATTTATTAAATTGCATATACATACTAATAATTTATTACTTATACTTTTAGGTTGCACAAAATCTATATATGATCTTATATATGATCTTGCTGGGGAAGTAGAAGCAGAAGATGCAGCTAGTTTAGAAGAAGATGAAGTTGCATGAATTGACATCGTCAATGCAGCTGGATGAAGGTTATTTTTTTTTTTTATCCTATATATTTAGAAAGAATGTTATTAAACTTGTGTTGGTATATTTTGATAAACAATATGACACCATAACATAATTAATGAATATTACTTTGTTAAAAAAATATATATTTTGTAACCAACAAATTTATTATAGAAAATATATATTTTGACACCATAAAATCGAAGCTACTTGTTGGATCGAAGCAATTTTCAAAGTGGTTTAATAAATGGTAAAAAATTCCAAAAATGTAAAATTTGCTCTCCAAGCACATTTAATATAGAAATCACATCTAACGTTTTGGACTTTGAAAATTGAAAAACAACTTAGTTACACGGGACCTCAAGAACGATCGATTTGATATTAGCCAACCTCTCTCTCTGTTTTTTTTTTTTTTGAAAACTTGGCAGTGGCTGCCAAGGGGTTGGATTGCATAAACATATAAATTGTTACATCAGTCTTCCGAACAAAAACTTCCACAAAAACACTAGACATCTACTCTGTGCTCTAAAAGCACCTCTGATAAAAAAAATAAAAACAAGTAATGTCTTAATCATAGAAAAAACAGAAAATGAAAAATAGGAAATAACAAACTAGACCCATTTCAGCCATAGTATTGAATCGTCCTGAACCCTTTCCATAAGTTCCCCAGCCGGCATTCTTCTTCCTCCAAAAACAATTTCATTTCTCATCTTCCAGATGTGCCAACACGCACAACAGAACCGTGTAGCCCATTCCTTTAGAGTTGCATTTCTTTCCTGCACTACCCTGTCCCTTGAGCGCTGCTCCAAATTTGATGAATCGAGGTTTTGGGTCCCATAATTTGGTATCCTAATCTCTCAGCCAGAAGGTTAGCCAGCCTCTCTCTACCTCTCTCTTTTTTTTAAAAAAAAAACTTGGCAGTGGTTGCCAAGGGGCTGTATTGCATAAAAATAAAAGTTGTTACATCTGTCCTAGACATCTACTCTGTGCTCACAAGCACCTCTGATAAAAATCAAAACATGTCCTAATCATAGGAAAAAACAGGAAAGTAAAGAAAGACAGGAAAAACAGACACAAAATAAACCCATTTCAACCATAGTCTCGAATCGTCCTGAACCCTTTCCATAAGTTCCCCAGCCGGCATTCTTCTTCCTCCAAAAACGATTTCATTTCTCATCTTCCAGATGTGCCAACACACACAACAGAACTGTGTAGTCCATTCCTTTAGAGTTGCATTTCTTGCCTGCACCACCCTGTCCCTTGAGCTGCTCCAAATTTGATGAACCAAGGTTTTGGGTCTCATAATTTGGTAACCTAGTCTCTGAGACAGAAGGTTAGCCAACCTCTCTCTCTCTCTATAGTAAACCATGCAAGCTAAAGAGACTTGAACATAATTTTGGACCAACTGGTTTGTCCGTGTTTAGATGCATCTCTGGTAATGAAAACATCTGGCATAATATGCCGATTTTTTTTTAATAACATTAAAATAAAGTAAAATTATATTTATATCACCTATTTTGTGAAAAGTTTTCAGTAAAATAGACTATTGTGGCTCGGGACCGTAATAGTCTATTTTTTTTGGCATTGTTAACGCCCTTAGACAAGATTACAACTCTTTATCAAAAAAAGCAAGAACCCTGATTCACTGTTACATTTTTCAACTAAATGCAAAAAATAAAAGCACTACTACCAGTAACATGATTTTTTTGTTGATAAAGAATTTCTAATGGAATTTGATTTTCTAATCTTGAACTTGGTAATCGATTAATTAAGTGTGTCGCACAAAGTATGGCATCTTACCAAAATATTTTTGGAACGTTACTTTGAAACATTAAGGTACGTGTCATTTCTAACAAATGCCTATTTTTTCTTTCCGATACTCCATTTTGCTCGGGTGTGTTTATACAAGTGGTTTGATGTATAATTCATTTTTCTTTAAAGAAGGTTGTAAAGTTTTTGTTTACAAATTCCGTCCCATTATCCGATCTAAAATTTTTTAATTTTGCATTAAATTGATTTTCTATAAGGCACAAAAATTCTTTGAATCTACTAAAGACTTCATCTTTGGATTTGAGTAAATACAATCAAGTGGTTCTTGAAAAATCATCAATAAAAATAACAAAATATTTAAATCCATTATATAATTCAATTGGGGCCGGTCCCCATACATCCGAGTGAATTAAATCAAACCTAGCTCCACTTGTACTAGTAGAGTGAGAAAAATGTAGCTTAGTTTGTTTTGCCAATTTACAAACTTCGCAATTCATACAATTAAAATTTTGACAATCCAAAATACGACTTAAAATTTTGTCGGAGGGATGTCCTAGTCTTCTATGCCATAGATCAAAATTAATGGCCTTAGCAGAAGCACAAAGATAGTTTTTTTATTCTAAAAAATAATGCCCGTTTTCAAGAATTCCTTCACCAATCTTCGTTCCGGTTTCCCGGTCCTGGAATACAACATTTTTGCAAGAAAAAATTATATCACAATTTAATTCTTGTATTAGTTTTTGTACCGAAAGTAGATTTATAGGAAATGTTTCTATATATAACACGTCGCAAATTTTTTTGTTACAAAGGTTAATATCTCCTTCACCGTTTATTTTAGCCTTCATACCATTAGCTACCAAAACAAATTGATTATTTTTGGTCAGGTTTAGGTTTTCCAAAAAAAATCGGTTACCGAACATATGGTCAGTGGCACCACTGTCAATTATTATCCGATCTAATAAATTTAAATTATTAGAGTATGCAGATATACCAGAAAAACAATTGTTATTGTTTTGTTTGGCTAGCAACACAGAGAGCTGCTGAAGGACTGTCTGTAATTGATCCCCAGTCCCAATAGGAGCTAACCCAGTTCCCTCTGACCCGGTTCCGCCCTTTGAGTTGGTTGCATCGGTTTGGGTTTGAGCTTGAGTCACAAACCCCCGACTTTTCCCATTTCCGCCTCTGTCTTTCGCCCCGTTGCTCTCTTTTCCCCTTTCTTCAAATCCTCCGCCAGCTCTCCCCTTCTCCTTGGTTTTCCAGTGCTTTGGTTTGAGATTTGGATGAAGGAACCAGCATCTCTCGTGAGTATGCCCTTCTTTTTTGCAGTATGAGCACACTTCGATTTCTCTCGGATTTTGTCGGAATTGAGGGTTAGGGTTTTTGCCGAAGTTTGAAGGATTTGATTTTTTTATTGTTGCAAGGCCGAGGGTCTGTTGTCCCTCGTCAATTGAGACTTGTGGACCGGCCATGGTCTCTCTCCTGCTCTCTTCCTGTTGGATCATGTTTTGAATTTGGGGATAAGATGGAAGAGGGATAGTGTTCATGATTTGAGCTCGTACTGCCTCATAATTGGGATTAAGGCCTGCCAAGTACTCAAAGATGTCATCTTCCTCTTCTCGCTTTCGGATTGTTGCCAAATCGGTGGTTGGTGGCCGGTATGTTCGAAGCTCATCTTTCTTCTTTTTGAGAGATCCCGGTACTCGATATGCTTTCTCATGCCTTGCTTTTCTTGTTGGATCTCTTGTTTGAGCCGATAAATGCGTGAGTAATTATTCTTTGCCCGTACATGGATTTCACTTGCTTCCCATAATTCAAAAGCGTGATCGGAGGAAAGGAATAAGTCTGAAACTGAGGGTTCCATGGAATTCATTAGCCAGGTGATAATCTTGTCATTGGCTGTTCTCCATTTTCTCATTGCCTTTTTTTTCGGGTTCTGTTGGGAGTTCTGGATTTGTTGGCTTTGGTTCTTTATTTTCTCCGGTGATGTATTCTCGCATCTCTCGACCGCTAAGTGCCCTAGATGCTGCCTTTGCCCATGACAGATAGTTTTTGCCATTAAGCAGAGTATTTGTGAACTTGGAGGTATTGGTAGCCTCGTGTTGCCCCTCTTGAGCCATTTTGCTCTATTGTCGGAATTTTGCCTTTGGTTGCAATTCCCAGTTTATTGGTATGATGTTTGTGAGTGTTTTTGCGGTCACAGAACTTAGAGCTCTGATACCATGTTATTTTCTGAGAGATGCACAGCTGAGGAGAAAAAATATCAAATTTTCTATTGATCTGTCTTTTTTACACATTCTCTCTCCTATTTATACATTTTGTATCAATGTTACCATTGGAATCTATTTCTACTGTTTACACAGTGTCTGTTACACTTTTATACATTAACCCCCTGACCTATGATGAAATATAATCTGAGGTCATCCTATTCTTCAACATAGTCTCTGAGACAGAAGGTTAGCCAACCTCTCTCTCTCTCTATAGTAAACCATGCAAGCTAAAGAGACTGGAACATAATTTTGGACCAATTGGTTTGTCCGTGTTTAGATGCATCTCTGGTATTGAAAACATCTGGCATAATATGCCGATTTTTTTTTAATAACATTAAAATAAAGTAAAATTATATTTATATCACCTATTTTGTGAAAAGTTTTCAGTAAAATAGACTATTGTGGCTCGGGACCGTAATAGTCTATTTTTTTTGGCATTGTTAACGCCCTTAGACAAGATTACAACTCTTTATCAGAAAAAGCAAGAACCCTGATTCACTGTTACATTTTTCAACTAAATGCAAAAAATAAAATCACTACTACCAGTAACATGATTTTCCTTTGTTTTAGCTAAAAGTAAGAAAGGAATATATCCCGTGGAGCTCCAATTACGGCCTTCTCTTCTTCCTTTCTTTGCCAGAACATCTATTGTTTTCTCTAATTATTTCAATTAATGTAATTATCAAGTTAGATTATTTTACTTGGATTTATTCTTTAGTACAAATTATTCAGAATAAAATAACTTCTGAAAAAAATTTGAATTAAATTTCTCTTTTATTTTAGTGAAATAATTAATATTTTTTAAATTATACAGGTACATCACCAAGCAACAAGGGTGGGTGACATTTAAGCAAAAATTACTGATGTCCATGTCGGAGTATCATTTAGTTAAGCGAACTTAGATATATTGTAATGATCACTTTTGATTTTATTTTAAGATGCATTAGAGTCTTTTTATTTTTTTTAAGATGCATACTTGCCTTTTATGTTACATACGGTTATTACTTTCTTGATTTTTACATTATGTATGATTGCTATTTCTTACATTTTTACCAATGTATTATGTTTGTTATTTTACGACTTTTTATTATTTGTATATTTTACTTCATTTTTCATATCTTCACCACGCTGTTTATTACTTGAAATTAGAACACAAATATGTTTGGGGTCGGGATTGACTATTGTTCCGATACCCATTGGACCAAGTCCAATGGGCAGCTAGATCATCCGATTACGCATCAAGATTCGTACTATCTTCTCCGTCAGACAAGTACCCATGTCCTCTCTCTCCTATAACCCTCTTCAACGAATCATAAAACCCCGGAAATTTGCCTCCGCTTCCTCTTTCGTGGCCTTGAACTTCTCCTTCAAGTCTGTTTCGTTCGCCAGAGAATACGCCTCTAATCCCTTCTCCTTTGACACTCTTTCGTGTGGAGACCAAAATGTGAGGTACTAAAGAGAAAGAAAAAAAAGGGGGCTAGAATATCTTGGCACTTAATTGCTGCTTAGAGTCCTTATTTTCACAAAACAAATGCTCTATAATTTACATGAGTTTTTAATTTTTCTAAACAATACTGAAAGTATGGAACCATATTTGATTGCACAATACCAAAATCTTATTGATAGCATTATTAACAATATGTCAATGAAGCCTTTCTTCTTTTTCTAGGTGGACCCAGAGTGCCACGATTCTTAATTGGAGCCTAATAATTCATAAACTACATGTAAATTCCAAAACAGAAACCAAGCATGATAAAACAGAACTCATTAGATATACATGCAATACATTAATTGTACATCTCTTGTGGGTGGGAACCACTTCTTAATTCTCTCAAACTGAATAATTCCTTGAACGGGTGTGACAGGAATTGTGAAGAAAACTGTTAGCTGCAACAAAAACCCCAATCCTGTGGATAAGGAGGCATCGATAAGGTATACCTAGATTATGCCAGATGACATCTTTTGGTTCTGGGGCATATGTACTCTGTGGGAGTGGTTAGCGACAACAAATTTGCATGTTGTTGTGCTTCTGTGGCTAAAGTAGCACCAACGCAAGACTTAAATGTGACAAAAGCAACAAGCAAGTCCTGAAAACAATCAATAATACAATTAAGAAATCATTTTAACATTTTTAAGTAAGAGTTCTTTAGGCATGAAATTGTCTATATGACGTACTGGTACGTACTAGCTAGCCCCTATAAAGTGGACTGATACCCAATATTTTGTTGTTCCCTTTCTTTCTAAGTTTAGCCTCATTCATAGAAAGTACACACCCATCAACCCAACAAAAAGGAGCTATTTTAGTCTCAGCCTCAAGTTGCCAATCCTCATTTTTGACATACCATTACTTGAAATTTAGGGTATAAATTACCTTCAAATTATACTGGAAAAAAAAACGCATCAATTCCAGTTCTGACAATTCATTGATTTTTTTCCAATCGGTCCCCCCTATTTGTGTATAATCTGTACAACACTATTTCAGTGGATTGGAGAAGGTTTAGGGGCAGGTTCAAAGCACAAAGTATTTTATTAAAAGATGTATTTTGTACCATCTCTCTATCAGGTGGAACAATTAAATGGAATAACTGGTTAAACTATGTTGGATTTTCATAAAACTTAACTATTGTAATTGGCACAAAATGCTGGATATGTAAGAATTTTTACAGTGTGACCCCCAAAATGACAATTAATTTTAGTATAAAAGATGCCACTAAAACCATTGTTTTAAAAATGCAATATTCATATTCAATGAAAGGACATTCATACGGATCGTGCACATAGGTTGTCATTCTCTGTGGCAGACTCGTCAAGGGAGTCGACAGGATATTGCTCCACCAACAGCTTACCAGTAGCTAGGCTCAACTCAACCTGTTTTCTAGCCAGGAAACCCTTTGAGCTACTCATCTATAGTAACTCCTGATAAACGTCCCCCAAGAAGAGCACATGTATCAGTTTCTTATTTTTATCAACAAATTAACTAACTGTGATTTCTTTACTGACGTATATTTAAATATAAAACAATCAATTCAGAGAAATTAATTAATTGGTAAATTACCTAGGATAAGGGGATCCTTTGATCGGCTTCTGGCGGTATTTCTGCTAAGCCCACAAATCAGATGGTGGAGCACACTCGCTAAGGCCTTTTGGCCAGTCCATCGGCATCTAGAAACAGCACAGAGACTACTCTCTTTTGCACTGACCTCCAACTGCTACCCTTAAGCAAACCTCCATCATTAATTTGTGAATTAATTAAGAAATTTTAATTAATTAGCTCTGACGTCGGGATAGTTTAAGAAGATAATAAGAGGAAGAAAAGAAACACTAGGAAGGAGAAAAGAAACACTCAAACACAATTTTAATTTCCAAAATCTGTCTTTCTTACAACAAGAGGAAAGTATAAATAATAAAACATGATTATATTTTCTAGGTTGCTATTAAAGCAAAACTAATTAAGCATTTAACATAAAGAGAAAACCAAAGCATCACAGTCAAAGATGGTTGAATTCACACCCCTTGACCACCTATTTTAATTACCAAATCAATAAACGAAGCATCCAACTTAATTACAGAATTCATTGAATTCTGTTCCGAATTCTGTACCGTCGTCATGCTCCCCTGGTTCATTGAAGCTTGTCCTCAAGCTTGAATTCTCGTCATGATTGAGCACGTTCGAGGTGATCAAATTGTTGGGTATTTTGACACGGGAGGAGCTCTTCATGGGTAACACTCGGATCGATGCATTCTTGCGCTTGTGCTTGCGATTCGATGTGTAGAAGCACTTGCGCTTGCGCTTTCGTGATCTTAAACTCTGCTCGAAGGCTTCTATCATGTCGACACCGTCTTTGATATTGTCATATGGTTCCCAAGTATTGTCGGTCTCTGGGTAGTTAGCCCATTTGATGCGATACTGGAGCTGTCCCTTACAATATCGCTTCTTGCGAATGGCCTCAACTTCGTAGAAAACCTCAGACAGTTTTGGCTTTTCTTGAGCTTCCCCTTGCTTGCATGTGGATCTAACGAAGATCCCATTACCGGGATTCTTTTGGGCGTCAACAGGAATGATGCCATGATAATCTTTCTCGTGGTCTGTGCATTCTTCACAGTACCACTGCTCAGGGAATTCATAGTGAACATCCTTCAAGCAATACAGATGTGTAGAAATTGACTTGCACTCATGGCAATTGACCAGGAGGTCTAAATTGCCGGTTCCACCACACGTGTGGCAAATCTCACCCTTCTTCAGTACCATGACGGCAACTTCCTTTGCTTCATCGGTAACTTTTTTTGACACTTGCGGGAAATTCAGAGTGTCAGACGGTGGGGTTTCTGTGCCGGTGGTGTCAAAGAGTTGTGGGTTTTCAATCGTTTCAAGTGTAGGAGATGGCTCGGTTGATACCTGGGGAGATGACCAAGTTGCATTTGGTTCAGGAGCGGGTGATAGTTCGGTTGTTGCCCGTGGAGATGACCACGATGCTTGTGGTTGAGGAGCAAGTGTGTGGTTTTGGAGTTGGGGCAGCGAAGGTGTAAAGATTTGGTTGTTAGGGGGTGAAAGGCGTCCACTTGATTCTAGACGTTCGACTAGAGTGGTGAGGAGTTGCACGGTTTGCGCATGTTGCTGCTGTTGTTGCTCGAACATTTCGCGAAGGGTCGGTTCATCAGCCATTTGATTCGGAGTAGGGAGCTTCCGCAGACCTAGCTCTGATACCAATTGACGTCGGGATAGTTTAAGAAGATAATAAGAGGAAGAAAAGAAACACTAGGAAGGAGAAAAGAAACACTCAAACACAATTTTAATTTCCAAAATCTGTCTTTCTTACAACAAGAGGGAAGTATAAATAATAAAACATGATTATATTTTCTAGGTTGCTATTAAAGCAAAACTAATTAAGCATTTAACATAAAGAGAAAACCAAAGCATCACAGTCAAAGATGGTTGAATTCACACCCCTTGACCACCTATTTTAATTACCAAATCAATAAACGAAGCATCCAACTTAATTACAGAATTCATTGAATTCTGTTCCGAATTCTGTACCGTCGTCAAGCTCAGTCTGGTGTAATCATAGTAGCACACAGTGAATCAAAGTACCTTCTCTTGGCTGGAGGGTGGCTCGGAGAAAAGGAAGGGTAAGAGGTGAGCAGGCTTACTCTCACAGGGCGGCGTAGAAACCATCGCCTAAGGAGTGGCAATTGGGAGAGGGAGGAAGGGAGCATGAGAGAGGGCAGGCAGTGAAGAAAAAAAAAAGTGAAACGACAAGAGAGACGGACTGATAACGGAAGCGCTCCGTGAGATCTGGTGGTACGAACGGTCTAGATACCCATCAGCGCTTCCTGTTCGGAGTGTGTTATTTGAATAATGCTATTAATAAAAATCAGCATTGTGTTGTGTGTGCCTATGCCAGCACAAAAAATTAATAGTTCGTGATTTGATTCAAGTATGATTCGAAAAAATTTGTAAAAAATTCGATTCGAAATAGTTCGAAATTAATTCAAACCAAACTCAAACTGGACCTGGTTTGTTCGAAATAAGTTTGCAAACTATTCTAGTTCGAATTCTAAAGTAACGTGAGCCGTTGATTTTCGCTGATGACTTATGTTCAATGATGACTTAAAATATAAGGCCGCCTAGCCATAAATCATAACTTGTAAATTGTAACCCTTGCTCTCAATTTTGAAACCCTAGATGACTTATATCTCTCGCTTTCGACGACTACAATCACTCTTCCTTGTAGTAAAAAAGTTCGTAAAAATTCAAAATTGAGTTCGTAAAAAGTTCGATTCGAAATTAATTCAAATCAAACTCAAACTGGAGTAAGTTTAATTCGATTCGATTCGTTTGCAGCCCTACATGTGCCATATTTTATTAAAAACTACTCTGTCAAGTATATATCCGGTGAGACGGTGGCTGCGACGAGACAAACGAAAGAATAGAAGCGTTGATGTATCTATGGGTGTTCATTGGGTCTGGTTTAATCGGTTTTGGACCGAACCGAATTAGATCGGTTCAAACGGTTCGGTTTTTTCGGTTTAATGGTTCGGTTTGCTTTTTAAAACCGAATTATAACTTCGGTTCGGTTCGGTTTGCTTTTTAAAATCGAATTATAACTTCGGTTCGGTTCGGTTTGAAATTTTGAAAACCGAAATAACCAAACCGACCGAACTTTTATATATTATGAATTTGGTTCGGGCCACCCCGATTTATTTCTTAACATTCCGGTTTATTTCTTAATCAATTACTTTAAATACTTCGGCTTATTTCTTAATATCCCGATTTATTTCTTAATACTTAATTTATTTATTAATATACTTCGGTTTATTACAAAATAATTGATATATTTCGGTTTGAACCGAACAAACCGAACAACCCGAAATAAAAATTTGGTTCGGTTCGGTTTGGTTGCAATGCTAATTCGGTTCGGTTCGGTTCTATTTTTGAAACTGAATTAAAACTTTGGTTTGCCTAGTTCGGTTCAAACTAAACCGAACTGAACCGATGAACACCCCTAGATGTATCTATGAATCTATAGCAAATTAGTAACAGACGGCTCAGATTAATTCTAACTGAACCAAAGTCAATCTGTAGCAAATTATCTAAGAATGGTCCGGATTGCATAATTTTGAAAAAAATTCCCGCCGTCCAAGATAAAAAAACAGAAAAAATGTAAAAAAAATCCGGTCTCCTCCGACCCGCCAACCCATGCGGGCAAGGGTAAAAGGACGGGTAGGATCGACTTTTAAAATTTTGATCCGTCTGAACCTGGCCCGTTTAACCCGCCGAACCTGCCAAACCCATCCCAGCCAACCCGTGAACCAGCGCGGGTTGGACCGGTCTGGCTCAGCTACCCGTTATAAGAACACTAATCTGCTGCACAAAAACTATAGAGGGCCTGTTTTGAGATTCGTGTTAAATTAAAAGAACTAATATGGGCCATCCATTTGTAATTTGCTGATACCTGGGGTGATCCGAATTCATGGATCTATACGGTTCATTTTTTTTTTTATTTAACCAGAGCCTGTTTGGCGAAATTTTTATTAATATACAAATTAATAAATTAAGTAACAATCTACACAATTTTTATAAAGAATTTGAAAAGTATCCAAACTGATGACAGTGCAATCGGTTCCAGAAGATCAAACCGATCACAAACTCATTGGTCATAGGAAATTAAAACTGCTGACAATGTCACCCATTCCATAACCGGTTTCAGAAGTTAGAACCGACAACAATTTCATCGGTTTTCATCCAAATTTAAAAAAATATAAAAACAATTTTTTATTTAATTAGAAAATATTATAATTTTTTTTATTAAAATATTAGAAATGTTTTTATATTTTTTTAAATTAGATAGAATACCATATAATTTAATTTATTAGAAAGACTTAAACAAATAATCCGGATCAATATTTTTCAGATCAGATTTTTCGTGGCTGTAAGAAAAATTAAAATATTTTTTTATGTGTTATTGGAAAAAAATAAAAATGCTTTGAATCTGAATTATTGATCTCGGTTCAAAAGTCACTTCTAGGTAAATACAGAAAAATTATGGTCTTTCTATTTTTGAAAAAATTTAAAATTTAAGAAAAAATTTCCGCAACTATGTAATCATTACCAAAAAGTATTTTAGTCTGAGTCGTTCGTTGTTTTAATCTGATATAATTCTCGCATTAAAAAGTATGCATTCTTCATCAAAAATCGTGCATATATATATTATGCAAAGTTTGTTCGCGGAATTGGCTGAAACCGATGACATTGTAATCGTTTCTAGTTTCTGAAACCGATGACAATGTCATCGGTTTCAATAGATTTCGAATTTAATCAGAATATTGTATAGATCGTTAAATTTATTATTTCTTTTGTATATTAATAAAAATTTTGGGCCTGTTACTATGGTTTGTGTAAACAATATTGTATGATTTTTGGAAGAAAGCAAATTAAGATTTGGGAATTCTCATTATCTTAGACGTCATATATGGTTACCATAGTTACAACTTAATGATTCGGAAAAAATTTCATTGAATCAAACTTTTGTGATTCGGAACTAATTCGGATATATTGAATTCAGACCAGAAATTTTAGTTCCACAAAAGAGCCCAAAAAAAGGGATTTTTTTTGTCCAAGGAATAATTCAGACGAATTTTTTTTTGTACCAACCTCAAAATCGGTTTAAAATTAAAAACCACCCGGAGCAACTTTTTATCAAAAATACCACTCCCGCAGACTGAATCCGCATATCCAGATCAACCGAATCCGCAGACTGAGCACCCGGATCCGGATTCGCAAACTAAGAACGCGGACCTGCAGATTCGCGGATTGAGTCCGCGCATCCAGCCATAAATTAATGGAGTGACTTTTTGGAATATATTAATTGTTCAAATACTTTATGCATGAATCTCAACTCTCAAATAATATTTATGCACGAATCTCAACACTCAAATAATACTTCTCAAGCTGACACCTCATTTTCTCTTGTGGGGATTCGCATCCTCTGAGTCAAACTTTGCTGCGTGACTTTTTGGAATATATCAACCGTTCAAATACTTTATGCACGAATCTCAACTCTCAAATAATACATTATGCACGAATCTCAACACTCAAATAATACTTATCAACCGTTCAAATTCTCATAGTTTAATCTTTTCTTCCGTCATTTCATCAAACTTGGGTACGCAGACTGAATCCGCAAATTTGCGGTTCCGCCGATTCAGTCCGCGGATCCGGATCCGCCTGCTCAGTCTGCGAATCCGATCGATCTGGATACGGGATTCAGTCCGCGGGAGTGGTATTTTTGATAAAAAGTTGCTCCGGGCGGTTATTATTTTTAAACCCTTTTTGAGAGTGGTACAAAAAAATCCGTAATTTAGATATAATTAAAATATAATTTATAAAATTAGCGAATAATTCAGATAGACCAAATAATACACATATTGATTTGCCAACGGCTCAAATCTAAATATTTCGCGAATAATTCACGAATTATTCGTAAAATTTTGTTACTATCATATCAACTACTATAGTTTTTCAGAAGTGAATTGGTTCAATATGTAATCAATATATGTATATATAGAAATGGGCTACGGTGCTTCGCAAAGTAAATGGTCTTTTTTACTTCAGATTTTGAACCATCCGATTCACTTTAAATCTCGTATAGATTGAATGGCTGATTGGTAGAAAAAATGCGCTGAAACCCTTCTCCAGCGACGAATTTTTTTCTTCAAACTCTCCTCTGGACTGGAGGCGTCCATTCTAAGTAAAAACCCTCAAACCCCCCCCGTCTTTGCAGATTCCCCGGAGCCCCTCCTTCCTACCACGCTCTCCTCTCTTTCGGTGAAATCGCCAAGCCCCAAGCGAACCCTAGTCTCCGCATTCGCCTCTGTACCCTTCTCCGGCGATCAAGCTATGGTATGCCTCACTGCCGCTTTCTCCTTTTCCGCACAGGGGATGTCGATCTCAGAGTGGCACTGACCTAGAAGCTATCCTCCGTAACCTTCTTGCGAAATCAGGCGAACTCACCTTCGATCCTAGATCAGTGGCGCTGGAGAACTCACTAGGTCTTTCTCTCTCTAAAACTTTTGACGATAAGGCACCAATTTAGCTTAGATTATTTCAATTGGTGCAAGTGAAACAATTAAACTGTTATTATGTTGAATTCAACTTTACAAAATTTCAGTTATTGATTCTGGTACAGATAATTAATTTAAGTGGTGGTAGAAGACAGCCAAGTATACTAGTAGAAAAAATTCTGATTGAGGCACAGCTCTGGGCTAAACACTGCTCGGCTATTTCGCTTGTTCCGGTGCTAGTTTCTGTGCTTTATTGTTCTCATGTAATTTTGCTAGTTTGTGTTATGTTGATTGCTATGTACAATGAGAGAGCAACTCATTGAATGATGTAGCTTATTTATCTGATGCAATATATTATAAATCTGGCATGTTTTTGTCAATGCGTTTGTGGTTGATGTAACTTTTTATAGTATGTATCAGTAGCTAAGTGGAGGTTAGAGATAGTGTAATTGAGATACAGTTGAGGGAGAATGTAATTAGAATGTAAAATTTCTTTTTCATCAATAAAACTAGTGGAGTTATGTCACTTTAGAATTCAGATATATGCTACCAAACTGTCACTTTCGAATTTTTTTGCTGATTATGGTTTGATTTCTGTTGAACTTCATATGGTTTGATTTTTGTGATAGTTTTGTATCAAAAAAAGATTGCTTACAAATTTTGTGCTTTCAAAAATTGCTATGTTGTTATACGTTATATAAAATTCAGTTATTTGTAAATATTAAGTTTTTGTAATTGTTGCTTTGTTGTTATATATTGATGTGTGCATTAAGTAATTATTTGTAAATATTAAGTCTTTGTAGTTGTTGTTTTGTTGTTATACATTGCTATGTGCATTAAGTAAACAAATTTCCAGACTTCATGGAGCAAATATTTTTATAACAGAACCAACAAAAATCTATGGAGACTAGCACATTTAATCCCAAGTGGATGACAATCACCACAGAATTTCAACGCATGTACATTAATTCTAAGTTACACTAAGATTCTTCTAATTCTTCAGATTCTTCCAATTCTTCAGAGTCTTCCGAGTCTTCTAATTCTTTCTCTTCGGTATCATTATCATCATTTGCACTTTTCTTCCCTTTTCCAGAGATTTTTTCTCCCTCCTAATATAAACAATAACCAATGGTCAGCAATTAAGCAATTAACATGAGAAAGAATAGTAAAAAAAAAAAAATACATAGTACATGACAAAATTAATCTGTGGGCATGTTCTTGCGTTATGACCCTCTTTTGCATTACATATGCTACATGTTCTCCTTTTCTTTGCATTCTTTATGGATGCTGGCACAAATCGCGTAGCCTTTTTCTTCCAACCTTTACATTGTGCTTCTGGTGGGTCAAGATACAAGGACATTTTTGGTACTTTTACAATCTCCAACCCTTCTTTCTCACTACATCCAGTGAACTCCTCTTTTCGTACTACATCCAACAACTCCTCTTTCTTGCTTGAAATCCAATTCTTTAATTGGCTGAAAGCATCTGAAGTGGTCGCACCTATCTTGCCAAGCTCCATCAAATCTGATTTGACAGAAGCAAACCTCAATGTTTGTAATTCTGCCGATTCTCCCGAATCCATAGCTCTCTCACTAGCTGATCGTTTGACACTTGCATTAGCATCTTTGGTCCACCGTTTCATAATATAGTGGTCAGGTAGTTGGGTCATACCAACATGGTTCATTACTTTGATAGCGTGCGGGCAAAGAATTCCATTGACGACATAGCCTTTGCAATTGCACGAAACCCTATATAATTCTTTGTCCACCTCAACCTTGTATGACTCGGGAATGAAATGAGAAATAAATGGATGGTAATCAATGCTAACTTGGTAAGATGCATCTCTCTCAATTTCATTAACTGTACCAAGTGTACTCTCTTTAACAATCTCTTTGAACAAAGAAAACACATTTCGGGTATAAAGTTGTCGTGCTCTAACTTCCATCTGATAGTTGGACCATAGGTTTGGTATCTCATTCAAAGTTTTCAAATCCTCGTCACTCTCTCTTTGCCAAATGCTCTCAATTAACTTATCAATTTGCAAGACAAACTGAAAAACAGATTTATGATTATTTACTAACAACTTAAAAAGGGCGTTCATACTCTCGCTCCTTTGTGTGGTGGACATGTCAGCAAAGAAGGTGTCTCTAAAGAAGACTGGAACCCATTGCATTCTAGTATTGTAAAGTACATTCACGTAGTTGTTTTCATGCAAGTTGTACCTATCGATCATTGCTATCCAGCCCTTCTCAAAATATGCAACAGTCAGGCTACGGATGATGACCATCCCTAGTTCTTCACCAAACCTTGGCATCTGATGGTAAAGATGTCCCAAATGGTCCTTTGCCTTTCTCATGATATGCCATTGACAGCATCTATGGACGGTTTTTGGGAATATCATCCCAATTGCCTTCCTCATTGCTAGATCTTGGTCTGTAATTATAGACCGAGGGTGTTTCCCATACATTGCCACCAACCACGTTTCGAAAAGCCAACCAAAATTTTCTGCCGTCTCACTTTTTAAAAGTGCCATGCCGAATAAAATTGATTGTCAGTGGTGATTGACACCAATGAACGGTGCAAAAGGCAAGCTATACTTATTGGTTTGGTAGGTGGTGTCGAATGTCACGACATCACCGAACTCTTGGTATGCGCGTCTTGCTCTACCATCAACTCAAAAGATATTCTTCACAACACCATTTTCGTCAGCCTCTATTGAATAAAAAAATTCGGGATCTTCTTCCTTCTTCTTGAGAAAATACATCAAGGTAGTATGAACATCCACTCCTTTGAGCCTTCCGTTATCCGCTGCTATCAAATTGCTTATATCTTTCCTCTTAAATTGAATATTTTTTTTACCTTCATGTTGGACAGCTAAATATTCAAAGATTTGCGATGTTTCCACATTTTGAGCACTCATGTCACGAATAACATCCTTATCACTTGTTGTCATGTGTTTGTGGGACCGTAGATTTCTCTTCTTCGAAGGGCTTGTGATCAGTTCATGATTGTGATCCTTCTCAAAAACACTAACTTTCCAAATCCCAGATTTTACAAGCTTGATCCTAAACGAAGCCTTACAATCGATCCTTGTCACCCCATGCTCTTTCTCAGGTGTAGCTATATTTGTCAAGCTTCCGATAGGTATTGCTTTTTTTTTTATGCCACCTCGATAATCCTTCTTTAGAACATACGAATCTGATTGATGATACGCCATGCCTGTTCTTTGAATGAGTTGCTTTGCGAACACTAAATCCGGCACGACATGCATAATCATTGTAGAAAGTGTATGCCTCCTCAGACGTATTGAACTCCATGCCGACATACGGCTTACCTGCAATGTCTGGCACATCCTCTTCATCTTCAATGGCTAATTCTTCCGTCACATAGATGTATGAATCAGTAACATCTAACTGTTACAAAGAAGTAAAGTCAATTACTAAACAACCCTTCTTTATTGGAGGTGTAAAGTATAACACAAGCAAAAGAAATAAAAATTACCCGCAGCTGAATTTTGGGAGCATAATCATCTTCATCGACCGATATATTGGTTGAGCCTAATGACATTGTTTTTTAATCAATCCCTATAAAAAAGAATGCCAGTTCAATTTTATTAGACAACAAGA
Source organism: Carex cristatella (assembly GCA_024447775.1). NCBI lineage: Eukaryota > Viridiplantae > Streptophyta > Magnoliopsida > Poales > Cyperaceae > Carex > Carex cristatella. The sequence continues at coordinate 464,468 of JAJHPF010000021.1, read as the reverse complement.
TAATGCATAAATTTTATCAGAGAAGCTCAGAGAAGAGGTGCGAAGTTGATATCAATTCAAGAACAGGAGCTACAATAAGAACTGGGCAATATATACACCTAAAATGAGCAACTCAGTGCCATATGTTCAATTGAATAGATGATATTACTCGTGCATGATAAAAGATTAACTCAAAAGTGGTTAACCATATTTCTTGGTCGTTGCATTTCTTGAAAAAATAAATCGATAGAGTAAATCAAATAATTCTTATATGAGAATCAATCTATAAAGAATAGCTCCTACCTTTATCTGATTCAAAGAGCTTCAGAGGAGGTGCGATTGACGAAAGGGAGAGGCGCGATTCAATATCTGAGAATCGAGCACTGGGTCGGACAGTGCGAAAGGTGCGCTGACAGAGAAACAACAATGAGGAGAGAGGAGAGAGGAGAGTGCGAGATGAGAGGAGACTTAGGGTTAAGCGATTTCAGAGAGAGAGAGAGAGAGAGAGGGTGGAGGGGAAGATCGCAGAGACAGACGGGGGTCAAGGGTTTTAGTTAGAATGGACGTCTCCAGTGATTACATGAGAACAATTTTGTAACTGGAGGTGCCTTTGGCCAAATATTTTCGCTGATCCGGAATTCAATCGTGCACGAGATTTAAAGCGCATCAGAGGGTTCAAAATCTTAAGTACATAAGACCATTTAATTCCCGGCATTTTTTTCCATAACCAAAAAATTAAATAATATAATATTAATAACCAAATTTTAAAAAATATTTTATCCATAACCAGACCGCCCAAATGTGGGGCGGTCCCATCTGTGACCAAACCGCCCCAGGGGGGCGTCTCAAATTTTTTTTTTTTTTTTGTATTTTGTGTATAAAATGATTATTTTCTCTCCAAAGTCACAATAATCCACTCACTCTTCTTCCAAACTGACTTCTGCTCTCAAACAGTGCTACGAGGTGATTCTGAGGCGATTGCGATCAACAGTGCGCTCAACAGTGACCGAGGTTTTTTTAATTTTTTTTAAATGTTAAAAATTTCATAAATAAACAAAAAAACTAATATTGAACGACAAATTTCTTTTCTAATGTCAGAAAAAACTCAAAAATGTTCATTGCATTGTACTTGGGTGGAAAAATCACGAAAGGAGAGTTCGGATGCCAATACTCGAAAGATGCGACTTACGGCTTCCAGGTGAATGCCAATACTTCAATTTATGAAGTAAAGGAATTAATAATGCAACAAACCGGTTGGGACCGTGTCCAATTTACCGTACAAATCAGTACCCGAATTAACAATCAACCCCCCGGTGCCAAACCTTACTATATAAAATATCCTATAGAAGAGCAGGATATATGGAAAGCTATATACGGATTTTTTGAGTCCAATTTAATCCCGGGTAATGGACCTATTTTGCAAAAAAGTTTCGATTCAACCAGTTGGTGTCTGGAGAGAACCTTCTACCCAGAACAACCTGGATACTGGGGCTGGACCTTCTACCCAAAACAACCTGGATTATGATCACAACCTGGATTATGATCACAACCAGGATTATGATCACAACCAGGATGTGAACTCACCCCCTCGTGAGCCTATAAGACGAGATAGGTATTTGCAAGTACCTAAGTATAGTGTTGCACCCCGGGCTGAAACTAGAAGACGGTCATGTGTTGGTCGGGTTGAATACCAATCAGTACCTGATCCATTACCTAACTACAGCCCCCCTGAACCTAGAAGACAGTCCACAGTCGATCGAAATGATAGAGGCATTGATTTTGATGATATTGATGAGATACTGACAAAGGAAATTGATAATGGTGATGATTGGGATGGGGATTGGGGTTCAGAAAGATTATCAGAGGGCGACGACGAGGAGACAAGCACCCGGTAAGGACATTCAATGACACTACTTCTTTTGAAGAAGCATACATTTCTTTTTTTGGGACACGCGTTGTATACAACGAAGAGATTAGCCCGGGCCAGCTTTACACCAACATAGAAGAACTGTCGACCAAAGTTAAGCAGTTCCATTTGAAGGGTAATTGGGAGTTTACAGTGGCCAGGTGGGACAAGAACCGGTATGTTGTAATTTGCAAGGATACAAAGTGCAAATGGAAAATGTCTGCCGCGCCTAAAGGCAAGGGAGAGGCATGGAAAATTAAGAAGGTCGAAGGACCACACACTTGCAAGAGTGCGTCAAGAAGATCAGATCGCAGTGTGCTGACGGCAGCACTTATTGCCGATGTAATTATGACAGACATTAAGGAGGACCCTGCGATGAGCATTAAGGAGGTCGCTCGTGCGGTGAGACGAGTCTATGAACATGTAGTCCCACATTACAATAGGTTGTGGAGGGGTCGGGAACTTGCAGTATGCAGATGCTTCAGAACCTGGAAGGGGTCGTACAATCTCCTCGCACCATTGCTGATGGCCATAACAAGTACAAATCCGGGAACCAGGTTCGAGCAGTGGCATGTACCAACTGATACATCCGGTGAGGTACAATTCAAGGGCATAGCATGGGCTTTCGGTCCATGTATTGAAGCATTTCAATATGTTAGACCTGTGATCAGCATCGATGCATGCTTCATGTCCGGCCGGTATGGTAGGGCTCTGCTTATAGCATGTGCATATGATGCTGAAAACCAGCTGTTACCCATAGCTTTTGCCATTGTTCAACAGGAGAATGGTCCAAATTGGGGTTTTTTCATGTCATTTATGAGAAAAGAGGTGATAGGGAACAGGTTCGTCTGCGTGATATAAGACCAGCACAAGGGCATCAAGCATGTATTTAATAGCCTCAACTATGGGTGGAACACGAATACGGGAGAGTCTGTGCACATGTACTGCATGCAACACATTTCAGAGAACCTGTGCAAATATACCGGCGGCGGAGAATGGGTTGCTGACAGGTTCAAAATTGGCTGCAAGAGGAAAAAACCACGACGAATGGAAGAGATGTTCAGAGATTTTGCCAGAGTATGTATGCATTATTATTATTATTATTATTTTTTTTACATTTGCACGACTTGTATCACTGAGGTATATTTCTATTTTTTGTAGACATTTCCAGAGGCAAATGCCTACTTAGCGAAGGCGGGCAAGAGACGTCCGCACGATCCGATGGAGCCGTCAGCATATGAGAAGATATTTCAATCATGTGATGGAGGTTGGAGATGGGGAATTATGACCACTAATGGGTCAAGAGTCGTTAAACAATGTCTTCAAACATAGCCGTATGTTACCCGTGGTTTCACTGGTGGAGGATACATTTTACAAGTTAAATGCTTGGTTTGTTGAGTGGCATGCTAAAGCCACTGTATTAGCGAGTAGGGACCAACTATTCTCAGATAGAGTACAGGAGAAATTAAGAAAACACAGAGAAAAATGTTCTGTCATGCACGTTGTAACATATGGCAGCACAGGTACGGAATATGAAGTGCTGGTTCCAAGTGAGATCATTCCACCGATGGTGGGACAAAGTGGCATTATACAAACTCATGAACGCGCATGCAAGTACAGAGTCGTTTTAGGCGCGAACAATCAAGTAATGTGCGAGTGCCAAGGCCCCCAGTTAGTTCGCATTCCGTGTTCTCATGTTATGGCAGTTTGTCAAAAACGGAATTTCCTTGAAGTTGTCTTTTTTGACAACTATTACCGTACCGATTGCCTTCGAACACACCGGGAGAATCATTTCACAGCTACCCCAACCAGTACCAGTGCCCATACTACCTTGGACCTACGGTGGTTCCTGATAAGAAATGAATCAGGAAGGGGAGGAGGAAACACAAGCGGCGCGTAATGGAAATGGACAGGATGCAAGGTCGGCGAGTGGGACATGAGGCTCACCGTTCGACTACTGACAGGCAGATTAGAGGTATGTAGATGATCGTACACAACTTAAAAATGATTTGAAATTAAATTTAAATATTGATACTTAATGTTCAATGAAATGCATTGCATAGGCAATAAACGAAGCCAACGAAAGAGAGAATGCTAGAGTGGTTGCCGATGCGGGACCTTCTGGAAGCAGGCGACCCAGTCAGGGAAGCCACTCAGGGAGTAATCAGGGCTCTACAACTGCTAGTGTCGCACCGTCATCCACTTCCAGAATCCTAAGAAATAGACTTGGTCTGTTCGGACACAGGAATAGTTAATTCAATAAATATTGTATTTATATTTGTAAGTTATTCAATTAACTTATGTTGTGAACCATTTTCCTTAGAAATTGCGGACTTGGGCATATATTGTTATGTATCCATCATCGCATTAAAAAAAAAATTGCGGACTTCTCTTTCTGTGCATGAAATCAGGTTGAACTGACATGTCGTAATTGTTATGTATGTGGGCCTGATTCTAGGAGTATGCAGGGGGTGGCAGGGGGGCGGCAGCCCCCTGCTCAGTTCAGTCTGGAGAAAATTATTTATGAGAAGTCAATTATGCATGAAAATCCTTTTGCCGACGGTCCAGATTAGTCAAGTTACCCATTTATTTCATATCTATAATTTCAAAAAAAATACATTCATTATTTAGATTGAAAATTCAAATCCTAAAAAAAAAAAAAAAAAAAAAAATTCAGACCGCCCCACGGGGGGGCGGTTTGGGTTGCACAGTGGACCGCCCCACGTTTGGGCGGTCTGGTTATGGATAAAATATTTTTTAAAATTTGGTTATTAATATTATATTATTTAATTTTTTGGTTATGGAAAAAAATGCCGGATTTAATTCGCGAAGTACAATAGCCCATCTCTCTCTCTATATATATATAGAAGTTGGCTAATATACAAACGTTTGTTCGTGGGCTCGGGAACAAACGGTTCGGTTCTCCCGATTTTCAAAGACCAAACGGTCGATCCAAACCGACAGATGTTTAATCTATATTAAAATGTGCTTGGAGACCAAATTTTACATTTTTTTGGAATTTTTTTACTATTTATTAAGATGGTTTGAAAATTGCTGTTTATAGTAAAAAACAGTAAAATTTTCTGGACCATTGGATCAGCAATTTTCAAAGTGGCTTAATAAATAGTAAAAAAATTCAAAAAAATATAAAATTTGGTCTCTAAGCACATTTTAATATAGATTAAACATCTGTCGGTTTGGATCGACCGTTTGGTCTTTGAAAATCGGAGAACCGAACCGTTTGTTCCTGAGCCCACGAACAAACGTTTGTATATTAGCCAACTTCTATATATATATATAGAGAGAGATGGGCTATTGTACTTCGCGAATTAAATCCGGCATTTTTTTCCATAACCAAAAAATTAAATAATATAATATTAATAACCAAATTTTAAAAAATATTTTATCCATAACCAGACCGCCCAAACGTGGGGCGGTCCACTGTGCAACCCAAACCGCCCAAACGTGGGGCGGTCCACTGTGCAACCCAAACATTTCAATATGGATAAAATGTTGAGCGGTTCGGATCGGTTGTTTGAATTTTCAAAATAAAATATGAGCGTGAAGTAAAAATGACCTCTTACTTCACAACTCATGATAGCCCATCCCTATATATATATATATATATAGAGTGGGGTTAAAATGCACCATTGGTTTTGTGCTCCAACCATGTTCTATGTCTTTATCTTTGTTCTCGAAGTTCAAATAGTCGTTCCGAACCGCTCAACATGTTCTCCATATCAAAATGTGCTTAGAGACCAAATTTTATATTTTTTGAAATTTTTTTATTATTTATTTAGATAGTTACAAAATCACTGTTTTTGGATGGTCTAGATGTAGTGATTTTGTAACTATCTAAATAAATAGTAAAAAAAATTCAAAAAATGTAAAATTTGGTCTCTAAGCACATTTTAATATGGAGAACATGTTGAGCGGTTCAGATCAACTATTTGAACTTTGAGAACAAAGATAAAGACATGGGCATGGTTGGAGCACAAAACCAAGGATGCATTTTAACCCCACTCATATATATATATTATATGATTTTATGAATACAAAGGAATAAGAATCATCCTTTGCACGATAGCATCATTAATACCGGATAAGGAAGGTTGAATTTGGATCGAATAAATAATTCCATTTCAATTGGGATTATTTTTAGTTGGAGGTAATTGGATTCGAATTATATTTGATGTAGATCATTCGACTTAGAAATGTATCTAATTTGCCTCCAAGCATATTTTCAATTGTAAACAAATTAACAAAAATGTAAAATGTAGTCCCAAGGTTTATCCCTCATTTGTGTGATTGTTTTTCTTTCAAAAATAATTAGCTCGAATTTGATTCTTTGGATTTGGATATATAATTCAATTCCATTATAATATTGAACATAGAAAATATTATTCGACTTAAGAATGTTTCAGATTTGTATTGCTTTGGCTCGTGACATTTGGATTTTAAGTGGGGTAGATTTGGATTTTAAGTAAATCAATTTGGAGGCTCAGTTCTTTTTTATTTTCTTTTTTCCGTAGCGGTTGAGAGTTTTTATTTTTTGGGGGGTTCAGTCGGATAAAGTGCTTCATTGATAGAGGTATTAATTGGTGGTCAGGTCGGATTTGGGTTAAGTCTGTATTGGATTCGTACCATATTGAGTCAGATCGAAATCGGATTTTAATTTTAGATTGTTTTTTAAATTGAAATTTATAAATTATTATATTAACATCTCAAAAAATAATAATACAATTAAACCAGAGTTTGAATGGTATTAAGAATAGTGATCAGTTTGAAATTAAAAAATAATTTGATGATTAAAATTTTATGATATGACGTACTACAATCTGAAAAAAATAGTTTGCTTTCTTATAATGCATTTAGATATGTCAAAACAATTTAGGGAAAAAAAAGTGCAATAAATTGGTCGTAAAATTGGCGATTATCCCTTTAAATTTGTTGATAATTCAAGAAATTTTCGTTAAAATCTGTTTAATTCATCTATATATTCATTTAAAAAGATGCTCAGAAAGAAAAAAAAAATTCCGCAAACCTTGTCACCATGATATACAACACCATTATTATTCTTAAAAAAAAAATCACTTTCATGAAAAGCAATAACATGTTCTAGTTGTGCATGGCCCAGTTCCTATAACTGCCAAGTTCTCGCCAAACGTAGCTGTAAGCTGGCTAAAGGCATAGATCATACGCTAAAATATAATAATGTGCAATATGCATTACACAATGGTGTGTTTTTTTAGGTAGAGATAATGGCAGGTTATTTGGAGAACTTTACTTTTGTTCTAGTACTGTTCAATCCTTGAATGCTAAGTTGCTAACCAAAAACAGACATAAATCGTCGTAGGACCATCTGTGCTGAATATAAACTAAAGTGCGGAAGCATATTTTAATTCATGACTATCTTGTGCGAAAGAGCGTCATCGATTCAGTTCTTTCATAATAGCAAGATCGTTCAGAGAGTCTCATTTGTTATGTTTCCTCCAAAGTCTTTCACACTCTTATCTAATGAGATAATGAGAGATAAATTCAAATTGACCTTGTATTATGGGGACCAAATAATAATATACAGCTGAAGACATCCTTAGTTGTTTAATGTGATACTTATTCAATTCAACGCATCATAAAATTGAATATTAGCTTCTTAACTTCTACACATTAAAAGTCCACACCTTATATAACACAATAAAGCTCAATAAATTATATAACGCATATGAACACTTTTAATAGAGCATAAAATTGACAGTATATAATACAAAATTATTTTACATATTAGTTCAGTGTTGGATTAATGATCAACAACCTCTTCCATATTTGAACCCCTTTTTATTTAATATTTTTTCTTTTGTTTCCTTACTATTTTTGCTGAAATAAAAAAACCCTACCTAATAACCTTGATAGTAAATTAAATAAATTTACTGACTATTTTGAAATATTATTAGATGAATTGTTCTACGTATTAAAATCTTTCCAATAAGAAAATTTCAATTCAAAATTGTTTCTATTGAATTGAATTGAAGTTGTATATTATTGGCATCATAGTGAAACAAAGAGAAGAATAGAAGAGGTTAGTTTCATCTCTTCAATGTTATAATTAAAATGCGATTTCTATGCGGTATACGGAAGGCCACCGCATACCGCATATACGGTATGCGACCGCATATGCGGATTTTTATGCGGACTTGTATATACGGATTTTAAAATAAGAATTCATATATATATAAACCAGTATGCGGTAATATGCGGTTATATGCGGTAATATGCGGTAATATGCGGTAATATGCGGTAATATGTGGTACTATGCGGTATGCGGTACTACGCGGTATGCGGTACTATGCGGTATCATACAAATAATATGCGGTATTATGTGACCGAATATGCGGTCAAATATGCGGAACCGCATATATTGACCGCATACATATTTCTATGTGGATTGCAACCTCATACACATATGCGGCCGCATAGACCTCATTTTATTACACTGCATCTCTTACTTCTTCTTAGAATAGACTTATACCTACTTAATTTTATTAAACAAATAAAAATAATATCAGACAGAGAAAATAAAAAACGAAATAATAGAAATACAAACACAAACTAACATGAAAACATGAAAAGATGAAGAATGAAATGAAAAGAACTCGTTTGATTTTTTTCACCGGTTGTGATTATATTGTTCTTTTTGTATTTATGCTGATAAAATATTTCATAGTGATGAACTGGTTATGTGTGTAAGATATTTAACAAAAGAGTGTTTGGCCAGAAGAAGACATAAAAAAAAGAAAAGAGAAAGAAAAAGAAAAAGAAAAAGAAAGGAAAAACAAAAGGAAAAGGAAAAGGAAAGAAAAGAAAAGAAAAAGAAAACATAAAAAAACCATTACTTAATAACGCGGCACTAAAAAGAATCTCACCCACTTGGTCCCACATTGCACTAAAAATGTGCAAGGAAATCAAAGATTACACTTTCATTCCAAAGCAACTTTTTCTTTCACTGCTCATAATGTGCTAGGAAATTTCTTTCCACCTCATTACTAACTTCGTTCACATCTCATAATTAATTGTCTATCAAAGACTACTTTTTCAAAGCCGCTTTCTAATCATCTTCCCAGAATGCGCTTCCAAATTTTCTCCACTTCATACCTAAAACTCTTTTAGTTTCGCATATCAAGTTTGCAAAAGTTCATCCTCAAATCCACACTTATATTGAGAAAAATTAAACATATTTGATAAGTGATAGATACCTGTAATAATGTCTGAAGTTGTTGCTTCCAGTCTGGTAAGGCTGGTTTGTAACAAGATGGCAACCCAATTAATGAAAGAGTATGGTCTCTTCAGTGGGGCTAACAAGGAATTAAAGAAGCTCGAAGGCACTCTTAAGACGATCCGAGATGTACTAGATGATGCCGAGGCGAGGCAAGAGAAGGAGAAGGCACTTACAGGGTGGCTGAAGAAGCTCAAAGATGTGGCCTTTGAAATAGATGATTTGCTAGATGATGCAGACTCAGAGGTTCATAGGTCAGAAAAAAAGAAATTACCTGGCATAAAGGGAAAGGTATGTAAGCTCTCATCGGTTCCCCACTCAACTAAGGTTAGATTTAATTTTGCCCACAAGGCAAAGGCCATTAGGGAAAAATTAGATGAGATCGCTGCAGAGAGATCCAAATTCCATTTGCAAGAAAAGATAACAACAGAGGGTAATGGGGAGGATAGCATGGTGAGGGAGTCTAGTTCATTTGTGGTCGAATCGGAGGTCTTTGGAAGAGAGGAAGATAAAAATAATATAATTGATTTGTTAATCAATACGGGAAGTGAAAATAATATCGGGTTTATTTCAATTGTCGGGATGGGAGGCCTCGGAAAAACCACAATCGCCCAATTAGTTTACAATGATGAGAAAGTACAAAAACATTTTGAGAACGTGATCTGGGTTAGTGTCAACAATAACTTTGATATTCGAAAGATTATCAATTCCATATTGCTATTGGAATCGGTAGCAGACTGCAACTCTGAGTCAAATCTAGAGTTGTTGCAGCACAAGCTTAAGAAAAGGCTAGGAGGCCGGAGATTTTTGCTTGTGCTAGATGATGTGTGGAATGAGAATAGCGAAAAATGGGATCGCTTGAGGGCTTTGTTAACAATTGGTGGTCAGGGGAGTAAAGTCCTGGTAACAACTAGAAGCACCCGAGTCTCTTCCATAATGGGTGTAGTATCGCCATACATATTAGCTGGCCTATTGGAGGAGGATTGCTGGCTATTGTTTGAGAAAAGGGCATTTACACAAGCAAAGAGTGAGGCGAATTCAAATTTCGTGACTATAGGAAAACAAATAGTTAAAAAATGTGGTGGAGTGCCTTTAGCTGCAAAAGTTTTAGGAAGTTTGATGCGATTTAAGAGAAGGGAAAGTGAATGGCTGGCAATTAGAGATAGTGATATCTTGAACATGGCTAATGTGGAGAATGAAATTCTTCCTTCTTTAAGGTTGAGTTATATTTGTTTGCCATCTCGTCTAAAAATGTGTTTCACATATTGTGCCTTATTTCCAAAGAATGAAAAAATATCGACTTCTGTTTTAATCCAGCTTTGGATTGCAGAAGGTTTTATTCAGCCTAGTGACAGTAGAGAGAAATTAGAAGATGTTGGCATGGAGTATGTTGAGGAATTGTTGGCTAGATCTCTTTTTCAAGTTGGCAGGTCATATGATAGCCCAATAGTAAAGAGTATTAAGATGCATGACTTGATTCACGATTTGGCTAACTATATAGCCGGTGAAGAATGCTCGATTGTTGATACTAGTGGAATAACTAACATCACAGAAAACACACGATACACGTCTTTTGTTTGCAAAAATGGTCCAGTAAATGATACTTTGAAATCCTTGGAATTAGTTCCCTCAAATCTAAGGACCTTATATCTAATTCCACCAGCAGACAACATCAGATATGAGAATGAGAATCAAAAGGATTTCCTTGATTATGTATTCTCTAAATTAATACTCCTAAGAGCACTCCATCTTAGTTCTTACCATATAATAGAATTGCCAACCTCTTTGGGAAAACTTGCACACTTAAGGTACCTTGACCTGTCACGTGCTAGGTTTGAAGAATTGCCAGCAGATATAGGTCACCTCCATCATTTAACAACTCTACTTTTGGTTAGCTGTAGATGTCTCAAAACTCTACCGGACTCAGTTGGAGAACTTTCCAACCTAATAAAACTAAATCTTAGTTTATGCATGGACCTCTGTTCTTTGCCGGATTCTGTCGGTCAACTTAGGAGTTTACAAGTCCTAAATCTTACTTGTTGCCAACGTATTGAAAGTTTGCCCGAATCTATTACAAAACTCATTAATCTGAAGTCGCTCCGACTTAAATATTGTTATGTTCTACATGAACTCCCGAGCAAAATAAGGGATATGAAAAGCCTCGTACATCTTGATTTAGAAACAACCCTCAAGTGCATACCTTGCGGGATTGGAGATCTTTGTCATCTCCGTAGTATGTCAATTTTTGTGCCAGGTGGCAAGACCAAATGTAGCATAGCAGAGTTGGGTAAACTTGATCTTAAGGGTAAACTAGAAATAAAGAACTTAGAAAATGTGCAAACACAACAAGAGGCAAAAGAGGCTAATCTTATTCTCAAAAATGATTTGCGGGATCTAACGCTATCGTGGAGTTTACATGCTTGTACAAATCATGAAGAAAATAGCAGTGATACAGAGGAAGAAGAGAAAAGCATGTTCGAGTATTATGAATTTCTCGCAAAACAAGAATACAATACTGATATTGCACAAGTTAGGCAAATACTTGAAAATTTACAACCACCAAATATGCTCTCCAATTTAAAGATTGAAGGTTATCTAGGCAAAATACTCCCAAAGTGGCTGATGCACATGCAATTACCCAATCTGGTTCACCTGACACTAGAACATTGTTACAATTGTGAAACCCTTCCAGAATTTGAGAAGCTTACATCCCTTAAAACACTTGAACTAAATGGACTCACGGGAGTTCAGAGTCTAAATTCTATCGGACAAGTTCCTTCTTTGGAGGTTCTAAAGCTTTGCTTCCTACCTTTGGTTAAGTGCTTGGATTGTGAGTTCTATGGTGGTGATGTGGCATTCACCCGATTAGTTGAGCTAGAATTGGCCTTGATGCCGGAGTTAGAGGAGTGGTCTGAGGTGGCTTCTGGGCTTGAATCTTTCCCGACCCTTTACAAGCTCGCCATAGGAATGTGCCCAAAACTAAAGAAGTTGCCATCAACCTTTTGCACAGTTGGATGTCTAGATATGTGTGTCGATGACCAGTTGCTCCTAGATTCTCTCTGTTCGGGAGGATTTCCCAATCTCAAGGAAATGAATTTATCAAGGAACAACGAAAATGTACCTTTGCCTGAGGTAATTGAGGAGCGCTTGCAGACCATCAGAAGCTGGGGAATTACCACATATGGTAAGGCTAAAAAGGCTGATATATGGTTGTTGATCAGGTTAATTTGATATATTCATGTTCATGTATTGTGAAGGGTTCCTTTCTTGTATAAATGATTTGCATGTGTAAATTAGTTATTGCATGCATGAATGAAGAAATTTTCTCAAATTGCTTTTTCTTTAATCCTTCTCTTCCTTTCTCTTGATACTGTACATTATGCAGTATCAGAGCACTTGAAAGCAAAAGCTTTATTTTTCATCACGAGTGTGCTTGGAACAAGGGCCATGCTTAAGAAAAAAATATAGTTTCCAATACTTAAACCTCCTCAGTTAGAAGTAGGGGTGTAAACGGATCGGATTTTATTCAATTTTATCGGGGATCTCAATCTGAAAAATTATTTGAGTTATCCGACCTATATCCAGAGTCTATTCGTATTCATATTTGTATCCAAAAAATTATAATGGATAAGGATACAATTTGATCACTATCCATCTATATTCGATCCGTTTACACTCCTAGACTACAACAAAGATACCATTTGTACTTAAACTGATTTATTAAATTGCATATACATACTAATAATTTATTACTTATACTTTTAGGTTGCACAAAATCTATATATGATCTTATATATGATCTTGCTGGGGAAGTAGAAGCAGAAGATGCAGCTAGTTTAGAAGAAGATGAAGTTGCATGAATTGACATCGTCAATGCAGCTGGATGAAGGTTATTTTTTTTTTTATCCTATATATTTAGAAAGAATGTTATTAAACTTGTGTTGGTATATTTTGATAAACAATATGACACCATAACATAATTAATGAATATTACTTTGTTAAAAAAATATATATTTTGTAACCAACAAATTTATTATAGAAAATATATATTTTGACACCATAAAATCAGAAGCTACTGTTGGATCAGCAATTTTCAAAGTGGTTTAATAAATGGTAAAAAATTCCAAAAATGTAAAATTTGCTCTCCAAGCACATTTAATATAGAAATCACATCTAACGTTTTGGACTTTGAAAATTGAAAAACAATTTAGTTACACGGGACCTCAAGAACGATCGATTTGATATTAGCCAACCTCTCTCTCTGTTTTTTTTTTTTTTTGAAAACTTGGCAGTGGCTGCCAAGGGGTTGGATTGCATAAACATATAAATTGTTACATCAGTCTTCCGAACAAAAACTTCCACAAAAACACTAGACATCTACTCTGTGCTCTAAAAGCACCTCTGATAAAAAAAATAAAAACAAGTAATGTCTTAATCATAGAAAAAACAGAAAATGAAAAATAGGAAATAACAAACTAGACCCATTTCAGCCATAGTATTGAATCGTCCTGAACCCTTTCCATAAGTTCCCCAGCCGGCATTCTTCTTCCTCCAAAAACAATTTCATTTCTCATCTTCCAGATGTGCCAACACGCACAACAGAACCGTGTAGCCCATTCCTTTAGAGTTGCATTTCTTTCCTGCACTACCCTGTCCCTTGAGCGCTGCTCCAAATTTGATGAATCGAGGTTTTGGGTCCCATAATTTGGTAACCTAGTCTGTTATTTCCTAAGAGATGCACAGCTGAGGGAAAAAATGTCAAATTTTCTATCCTGACATCTACTCTGTGCTCACAAGCACCTTTGATAAAACAAAACATGTCCTATCTAAAAACTACAAAAAAAACTATTTATACCATTTCAACCATAGTATCGAATCGTCCTGAACCCTTTCCATAATTCCCCAGCCGGCATTCTTCTTCCTCCAAAAACGATTTCATTTCTCATCTTCCAGATGTGACACACACAACAGAACTGTGTAAACCATTCCTTTAGAGTTGCATTTCATCTAACCACCCTGTCCCTGACCTGCTCCAAATTTGATGAACCAAGGTATAAGGTCTCATAAGGTAATCCTATTCTCTCAGACACAAGGTTACCAACCTCTCTCAAGCTAGGATGAAGCTATAGATACTCGAACATAATTTGGCCGACTGGCTTGTCCGTGTTTAGATGCATCTCTGGTAAGAAAATCTGGCATAAGATGCCTTTTTTTTTAATAACATTAAAATAAGTGAAAATTTTATATCCACTAGTTTGGAAAAGTTCTCACTCCAAACAACATGGTGGCTCACCTATTTTTTTTGGCTTTGTTAACGCCCTTAGAACTTTTACAACTCTTTATCAAAAAGTGGCAATCAACCTCTGATTCACTGTTACATGGTTTTCAACTAAATGAAAAACATAAAACACTACTACCAGAACATGATTTTTTTGATAAAGAATTTCTAATGGAATTTGATTTTCTAATCTTGAACTTGGTATAATTAATTAAGTGTGCCACAATATGGCATCTTACCAAATTTGGTTGGTAAAATAAAGATTCGGTCATGTCTTTGAGCAATTGCTTTTTTTTTAAGCCATTTGATCTATAATTCATTCTAAAGTGGTAGATGCCATGGCATTATCGATCTAAAATTTTTAATTTGCATTAATTGATTTTCTAAAGGCACAATTGAATATACTAAAGACTACAACTTTGGATTTGAGTAAATACAATCAAGTGGTCTTAAAAATCATCAATAAAACAAAATGTGTAACCATTAAATAATTCAATTGGGGCCAATACAAATGAATTAAATCAAACAGCCCACGTACTAGTGGATTAAAGTTCGTTTTTTGCCAATTTACAAAGCTTCGGCCAATTCATACAATTAAAATTTACAACCAAAATCGACTAAAATTTGTCGGAGGATCTAGCTCTATGCCATATATCAAACCTTAGTTAGACTTGTTATTTTTTCTAAAAATAATGCCCTTTTAAGAATTCCTTCTTTCCGGAATTTCCTTTTTCAAAAAAAATTATATCTCAATTTAATTCTATTTAGTTTTTCTAAGTGTGGTGTCTTTGGAAATGAGTGCATAAACTTGCTAATTTGACTTACGGAAAAAGAGATGATTTTTCCGGACGGGTTAAAATGGTAAACGTTAGGTAAATCAATTTTCCGACAAGTCTTTGAAATTGGCTAACATTTTTGTAATGGTTCACCATCTTCACCATTTAATTTATATTTATTGTCAATTGGAGTAGACATGGGTTTGCATCCTAATTTACCGGTTTCCTTTAATAGATCAAGTATGTATTTCCTTTGTGAAATAAATAGTCCTTTCTTTGAGAATGCTATTTATATTCCTAAAAAATATTTTAGATACCCTAAATCTTTTATATCAAAATTTTCTTTTAATTGTTTTTAGAATTTTTTGATGTGTTCCAAATTATTTCCGGTGACTATGATATCATCTACATATACTAAAATTAAGGTGGTGTTGGTCCCATCACAATTAGCAAATAACGAATGGTCGGCATTACTCATTTTAAAATTACAAGAAATTAAATAGGAGCTAAGTTTGCCATACCATGTCCGTGGAGATTGCTTTAATCTATAAATTGATTTATTTAACCTACAAACTAGGTTAGAGGTATTTTCCATTTTATGGCCGGGGGGGTAGAGTCATGTATACCTCTTCTTCAAACGTTCCTTGAAGAAAGACATTTTTAACGTCCATTTGGTATAGATTCCAACCATTGTTAACCGCAACCGATAATAAAACCCTAACGGTATTCATCTTTGCAACCGGTGCAAATATTTCATTGTAGTCTATTCAGTAGGTTTGCGTGAAACCTTTGACTTTTTATACCGTTCTATGGTACCATCATAATTATATTTAATTTTGTAAACCCATTTGCAACTAATGGGTTTTTTATTTTTTGGTAATGGAACAATTACCCATGTTTTATTTTTTTCTAGAGCTTGTAGCTCTTCTTCCATTGCTTTATCCCAAATAGAGCTTTAAATGGCCTCTTGATAAGTTTTTGGTTCTATGTCATTTTCAATAGAAGTGAGAAAAGCTTGGTATGAAGGCGAAATTTTTTTATATGAAACGAAATTTTGTATGGGATATTGAACCGTATAGGTTGTTATATAATCTCTAAGTCTACTTGACGGTCGTGATATTCTAGATGTTCATCTAAGACTCAAATTATCCCCTATTTCGGTTTCATTTATTTCATAATTGTTTTCATCTAATTCTTCTTCGTGATCACTTATGTTGTTATTATTATCCTCATGCAAATTGTTTTCATCTATATCTTTTTCTTGATTTTCAATGCAAGGGATCACGGATTTTATTTTTTCATTTAGGCAAGGCATTTTTTCAATTTGAATTTCTCCCCCTTTTTTGAAATAGGGATCATTTTCAAAAAATATAACATTTCTAGAGATAAATACATTTTTATTAATCGGATCATAACATTCATACTCTTTTTTAAAAGATGAATATCCTAAAAAAATTGTTTTTGTTGATACAAAGTCTAATTTATCTTTTCTTTTAATATGTACAAAACTTGTACATCCAAATATTTTTAAGGGATCAAATATGATTTTTTGTTGATAAAGAATTTCTAATGGAATTTGATTTTCTAATCTTGAACTTGGTAATCGATTAATTAAGTGTGTCGCACAAAGTATGGCATCCGACCAAAATATTTTTGGAACGTTACTTTGAAACATTAAGGTACGTGTCATTTCTAACAAATGCCTATTTTTCCTTTCCGATACTCCATTTTGCTCGGGTGTGTTTATACAAGTGGTTTGATGTATAATTCATTTTTCTTTAAAGAAGGTTGTAAAGTTTTTGTTTACAAATTCCGTCTCATTATCTGATCTAAATTTTTTTAATTTTGCATTAAATTGATTTTCTATAAGGCACAAAAATTCTTTGAATCTACTAAAGACTTCATCTTTGGATTTGAGTAAATACAACCAAGTGATTCTTGAAAAATCATCAATAAAAATAACAAAATATTTAAATCTATTATATGATTCAATTGGGGCCGGTCTCCATACATCCGAGTGAATTAAATCAAACCTAGCTCCACTTGTACTAGTAGAGTGAGAAAAAGGTAGCTTAGTTTGTTTTGCCAATTTACAAACTTCGCAATTCATACAATTAAAATTTTTACAATCCAAAATACGACTTAAAATTTTGTCGGAGGGATGTCCTAGTCTTCTATGCCATAGATCAAAATTAATGGCCTTAGCGGAAGCACAAAGATAGTTTTTTTATTCTAAAAAATAATGCCCGTTTTCAAGAATTCCTTCACCAACCTTCGTCCCGGTTTCCCGGTCCTGAAATACAACATTTTTGCAAGAAAAAATTATATCACAATTTAATTCTTGTGTTAGTTTTTGTACCGAAAATAGATTTATAGGAAATGTTTCTATATATAACACGTCGTGAATTTTTTTGTTACAAAGGTTAATTTCTCCTTCACCGTTTATTTTAGCCTTCATACCATTAGCTACCAAAACAAATTGATTATTTTTGGTCAGGTTTAGGTTTTTAAAAAAAAATCGGTTACCGAACATATGGTCAGTGGCACCACTGTCAATTATTATCCGATCTAATAAATTTAAATTATTAGAGTATGCAGATATACCAGAAAAACAATTGTTATTGTTTTGTTTGGCTAGCAACATAGAGAGCTGCTGAAGGACTGTCTGTAATTGATCCCCAATCCCAATAGGAGCTGACCCAGTTCCCTCTGACCCGGTTCCGCCCTTTGAGTTGGTTGCATTGGTTTGGGTTTGAGTTTGAGTCACAAACCCCCGACTTTTCCCATTTCCGCCTCTGTCTTTCGCCCCGTTGCTCTCTTTTCCCCTTTCTTCAAATCCTCCGCCAGCTCTCCCCTTCTCCTTGGTTTTCCAGTGCTTTGGTTTGAGATTTGGATGAAGGAACCAGCATCTCTCGTGAGTATGCCCTTCTTTTTTGCAGTATGAGCACACTTCGATTTCTCCCGGATTTTGTCGGAATTGAGGGTTAGGGTTTTTGCCGAAGTTTGAAGGATTTGATTTTTTTTATTGTTGCAAGGCCGAGGGTCTGTTGTCCCTCGTCAATTGAGACTTGTGGACCGGCCATGGTCTCTCTCCTGCTCTCTTCCTGTTGGATCATGTTTTGAATTTGGGGATAAGATGGAAGAGGGATAGTGTTCATGATTTGAGCTCGTACTGCCTCATAATTGGGATTAAGGCCTGCCAAGTACTCAAAGATGTCATCTTCCTCTTCTCGCTTTCGGATTGTTGCCAAATCGGTGGTTGGTGGCCGGTATGTTCGAAGCTCATCTTTCTTCTTTTTGAGAGATCCCAGGTACTCGATATGCTTTCTCATGCCTTGCTTTTCTTGTTGGATCTCTTGTTTGAGCTGATAAATGCGTGAGTAATTATTTTGTTGCCCGTACATGGATTTCACTGCTTCCCATAATTCAAAAGCAGTATCAGAGGAAAGGAATAAGTCTGAAACTGAGGGTTCCATGGAATTCATTAGCCAGGTGATAATCTTGTCATTGGCTGTTCTCCATTTTCTCATTGTCTTTTTTTCGGGTTCTGTTGGGAGTTCTGGATTTGTTGGCTTTGGTTCTTTATTTTCTCCGGTGATGTATTCTCGCATCTCTCGACCACTAAGTGCCCTAGATGCTGCCTTTGCCCATGACAGATAGTTTTTGCCATTAAGCAGAGTATTTGTGAACTTGGAGGTATTGGTAGCCTCGTGTTGCCCCTCTTGAGCCATTTTGCTCTATTGTCGGAATTTTGCCTTTGGTTGCAATTCCCAGTTCTCGGTATGATGTTTGTGAGTGTTTTTGCGGTCACAGAACTTAGAGCTCTGATACCATGTTATTTTCTGAGAGATGCACAGCTAAGGAGAAAAAATATCAAATTTTCTATTGATCTGTCTTTTTTACACATTCTCTCTCCTATTTATACATTTTGTATCAATGTTACCATTGGAATCTATTTCTACTGTTTACACAGTGTCTGTTACACTTTTATACATTAACCCCCTGACCTATGATGAAATATAATCCGAGGTCATCCTATTCTTCAACATAGTCTCTGAGATAGAAGGTTAGCCAACCTCTCTCTCTCTCTATAGTAAACCATGCAAGCTAAAGAAACTTGAACATAATTTTGGACCAATTGGTTTGTCCGTGTTTAGATGCATCTCTGGTATTGAAAACATCTGGCATAACATGCCGATTTTTTTTTAATAACATTAAAATAAAGTAAAATTAAGCAAAAATTACTGATGTTCATGTCGGAGTATCATTTAGTTAAGCGAACTTAGATATATTGTAATGATCACTTTTGATTTTATTTTAAGATGCATTAGAGTCTTTTTTTTTTTTTAAGATGCATACTTGCCTTTTATGTTACATACGGTTATTACTTTCTTGATTTTTACATTATGTATGATTGCTATTTCTTACATTTTACCAACGTATTATGTTTGTTATTTTACGACTTTTTATTATTTGTATATTTTACTTCATTTTTCATATCTTCAGCACGCTGTTTATTACTTGAAATTAGAACAAAAATATGTTTGGGGTTGGGATTGACTATTGTTCTGAAGGAAGCGGGGGCCTCCGATACCCATTGGACCAAGTCCGATGGGCAGCTAGATCATCCGATTACGCATCAAGATTCGTACTATCTTCTCCATCAGACAGGTACCATGGCCCTCTCTCTCTCTCCTATAATCCTCTTCAACGAATCATAAAACCCCGGAAATTTGCCTCCGCTTCCTCTTTCGCGGCCTCGAACACTTCTCCTTCGAGTCTGTTTCGTTCGCCAGAGAATACGCCTCTAATCCCTTCTCCTTTGACACTCTTTCGTGCGGAGACCAAACTGTGAGGTACTACAGAGAAAAAAAAAAAAAAAAAAAGGGGCTAGAATATCTTGGCACTTAATTGCTGCTTAGAGTCCTTATTTTCACAAAACAAATGCTCTATAATTTACTTAAGTTTTTATTTTTTCTAAACAATACTGAAAGTATGGAACTATATTTGATTGCACAATACCAAAATCTTATTGATAGCATTGTTAACAGTATGTCAATGAAGCCTTTCTTCTTTATCTAGGTGGACCCAGAGTGCCACGATTCTTAACTGGAGCCTAATAATTCATAAACTACATGTAAATTCCAATACAGAAACCAAGCTTGATAAAACAGAACTCATTAGATATACATGCAATACATTAATGGTACCTCTTGTGGGTGCGAACCAAATCTTAATTCTCTCAAACTAAATAATTCCTTGAACGGCTGTGACAGAAATTGTGAAGAAAACAGTTAGCTGCAATAAAAACCCCAATCCTGTGGATAACGAGGCATCGATAAGGTATATATAGATTATGCCAGATGACATCTTTTGGTTTTGGGGCATACTCTGTGGCAGTGGTTAGCAACAACGAATTTGCATGTTGTTGTGCTTCTGTGGCTTAAGTAGCACCAACACAGGACTTAAATGTGACAAAAGCAACAAGCAAGTCCTGAAAACAATCGAGAAAGAGGAGGTAGCATAGTTGGCTATGAGAGAAGTTCTAGGATTGTTAGTTATTCAAAAGTCGAGAATTCAATTTTTCCTCACAACTTTGCAGCTTCTGCGAAGATTTCAAAAAAAAAAAAAAAAAGTCCTGAAAACAATCAATAATACAATAAAGAAATCATTTTTACATTTTTATGTAAGAGTTCTTTAGGCATGACATTGTCTATGTGACGTACTGGTACCTGCGTACTAGCCCCTATAAAGTGGACTGATAGCCAATATTCTGTTGTTCCCTTTCTTTCTCAGTTTAGCCTCATTCGTAGAAAGTACACACCCATCAACCCAACAAGAAAGTACACACCGAAAAATACTGCTTTTGCTGGGGAATGAGTTGGGTACTCGTTCTAGATATTTTTTGGATTTTCTGTGACGATTGCTTTGGTGTTCAGTGAAATTAATTAAGAACGAGTTGGCAACTCGTTCTGAGAAAAAAAAAAATGTGGGGAACGAGTTGCCAATCTGTTTTTTTATTGTTTTTCTAAATATCAAACCACTCATGCGGGAACCCTAAATTTGATTTTTTTTTTTCCATTTATGGTTTATAAAAAAAATTCCATTGTGTGTGCCATATTTTATTAAAAACTACTCTGCCAAATATTTATCCAGTCAGACGACGCTGCACGCGGAAATTTTTATTTATACCATTTTAAAAAAAATCAAATCGCTATTTTTATTGAAGAATTATTTTTCTATCACGTTTGTTAAATAAAATAGCAAAAATTGATTATTTACCACTCTAAAACCTTCAAATCTGAAAAATAGCATCACAAAACTATAAATCTAAAAAATGTTACTCTAAACTTAGTTAATTCTTAAATTTGCTACAAATACACAATTTTTATACTATTTTATTAAAATTTAACTGAAAAATACAGTTTTGAGATAAATATTTCTGTATTTCCCTATAAACCCTTCTGACCCCTCATTATACGTATCTTAAAATTGTATTTTTCAGTTAAATTTTAATAAAAAAATATAAAAATTGTGTATTTGTGAGAAATTTAAGAATTAACTAAGTTTAGAGTGATATTTTTCAAATTTATAGTTTTGTGATCGTATTTTTCAGATTTGAAAGTTTTGGACTGACAAATAACCAATTTTCCCAATAAAATAACAGATACAAAAAATGTGTCGGATATTTCATTCGGCGGAGACTAACAAGAAAAATTAAGGTGCCAAATAATTAATGTATATGCCAGGAAATTTTCTTGGTTTTGACTTTTGAGTACATTGCTCAGATACCAAGAAATTAGAGCATCATTGTCAGATACCAAGAAATTAAATCGATTTATTTAACTCTCTATCAGCACTCGAAGTCCAAGAGAAACTTATTGTAACGTTATGTAAACTTTGACCTAAATTATTTTTTATTCTTTATTTTTTTAAATGGAAATTATGTGTAACCTGCAAGGAATTAAATTAATTACTTGTTCTTTTTTGCTCTCTAGACATGAGCAAGATGAGTACGCTGTTAAAAATGGCGGATATGTTTTTTTGTATTCGTCGTTTCATTTGACAAACATAAATCTATGTTCGTCAAATAAAATAAAAGAGACATTTTTTTTTAATCGAGTCTACACAAGTTATCTGAATTTATCTCTTTAAATACAAGTGTCTTTGTCGCAAATGCAACAAGCACCTCAAATATTGGTAAATACACTAAGCATCTAAACATTGGTAAATGCACCAAGCACGGGCATTTTTTTTTTTTATAAACCATAATTGAAAAAATAATTTAGAGAACTAATATGATTACTTGATTAAAAACCACAAAAACTGAGTTGCCAAAAACTGAGTTGGCAACTCAGTTTATAAGTTGTTTATCACGGACCAAATTGGCAACTCGGTTTAGAAGTTTTTTCAGGTTTCATGCAGGCCACTGAAAATCAGTATAGGGACAATTCGGTTCCGAGTAAAACCCTCATTTTCACGCCAATGAGTGTCTTTGTCTCCGTTGAATTTTCTGTCTCGATAATATGAAACTTTTTGGAAGCAAACAAGCATGCTCGCAAAGAAACAAAAGTTACATCATCACTTAGCTTCCAAAAATCAAATTACAGATTTTAATGGTTGAATTTTCAAGGGTTTTTTTTATCAACCACAAATTAACTTATAAATTGACTCAATTTCAATGTATGCCTATCTTAATAATTGACAATATTATTATCGAGAGTAAATGTATTCATATAAAAAAATTATAAATTTGAAGTTTGTTGAATTATCGACATAACAAATTAATCAGTAATTAATGATTAGTAATAAGTTATTTGTTGATTTTTTTTCTACTTTTTTTATATATTGCATGACCTAAAAAAAAAACTTGGGACCGAATTGTCAACTCAATGAAAAAAAAAAGTGATTTTTGAAGTATGTATAGTGTATGTAATATAGAACCCAACTAGCATTTAATTTTTTTATATGAGTGCTTCAAATTTTGTTATAAAGATATGTATGCCTTGTTTGGAAGTGAAGAAAGAAACCACAAATTAAAAACATTTCAACCCACGATAAAAAAAAAAGTGATAAGAAAAAAGAGATATCACCAAATTAATTCTTTTTATAACAGACCCTTAAAAAAAATATTGGGACTGGATTGGCAGCTCGGACCCGCACTTTGTTACACCGCTGGCCACACAGTTTTCGTGTGAAAAATTAAAAAAAAACTTTTGGACCGAGTTGTCAACTCGGTCCATGGTAAAAAAAAATTCCGGACCGAGTTGGCAACTCAAATTTTATGGTTTTTGTAACAAATCAATTTCATCATATTGGTTCCCTGAATTTTTTTTTTAATTATGGTTTATAAAAAAAAAATTCAAGCACGTGCAACACCTCAACTTTGAATTGGTCAAAGAACCTCATCATATGTGTATATTTCAATTGGTCAAAAATCATCACATGAGGAGGAAAAAAAAACAAATGTCTGGCAGACATATGTTTCTATCTGCCAAATGAAATGGTGGACATAACATTTTATTTGGCAGATGTGGTAGAAATTTAATTCTACACAATCAGTGATTATTTGGTTTATTTTTTTTAAATATGGTTTAAATAAAAATTTCGGATCTATGAATCCGTAGCCAATTACTAATGGACGGTCCAAATTAATCCAATCCGGACCAAAGCCAATCCGCTGCACTTAAAAATTATAGAGGGTCCGTTTTGAGATTCGTGCCAGAGTTAAAAGAACTAATCTGACCGTTTGTTTGTAATTTGTTGATACCTGGGTCATCCGAATTCATGGTGTCTCATGGATCTACACGGTTCAAGTTTTTTTATTTAACCAGAGCTTGTTTGAATTTCACAAATATCAAATTTATGACCAAGAAATCATTTGAGGTGTCCAGTTCTTAGCTACTTAATCACACAAATACATATATATATATACAGAGAGAGAGAGAGCGAGCGAGAGTCCGACTATGGTGAGATGTGGAGTAAAATACGTTTGTACTCAACGCTATATCTTCATTTCTGAATTTTAAATAGCCGATCCGAACCGCTCAACATGTTCTCCATATGACAATGTGCTTGAGACCAAATTTTACATTTTTTGAAAATTTTTTACTATTTATTTGGCTACTTTGAAAATCGCTGATCCACTATGAACAGTAAAAATTTCTGGACCATCAAATCAACGATTTTCAAAGTGGCTTAATAAATAGTACAAAAATTCTAAAAAATATAAAATTTGGGCTCCAAGCACATTTCAATATGTATAACATGTTGAGTAGTTCGGATTGGTTATTTGAACTTTGGAAATGAAGATATAGTGTCATGGAGTAAAAACTTGTTTTACTCCATGAAGCACCGTATCCCAGCTCTCTCTCTCTCTCTCTATATATATATATATATAGAGAGAGAGAGAGAGAGAGAGAATCCGACTATGGTGAGACGTGGAGTAAAACACGTTTGTACTCCACATTATATCTTCATTTCCAAAGTTCAAATAGCCGGTCCGAACCGCTCAACATGTTCTCCATATTGAAATGTGCTTGGAGACCAAATTTTACATTTTTTTACTATTTATTAAGCCACTTTGAAAATCACTGATCCACTGTGAACAGTAAAAAAAACAGTAAAAATTTATGGACCATTGGATCAGCGATTTTCAAAGTGGCTTAATAAATAGTAAAAAAAATTCAAAAAAATGTAAAATTTGGTCTCCAAGCACTATTTCAATATGGAGAACATGTTGAGAGTTCGGATCGGCTATTTGAATTTTGAAAATAAGGATATAGTGTCATGGAGTAAAAATTTGTTTGACTCCATGAAGCACCATAGCCTAGCTCGCTCGCTCTCTCTCTCTCTACATATATATATGATTTATCTAGTAAAAAAAGTCTACATAAGAAAATTAAGCTTTGGATTTAACAATACAGATTAAGCTTTGGATTCATCTAGGCGATGCGAGCGAGTGCACGAGCAACCGAGCGATCAATCTCCGATCGGAGGAGAGGAGGTGGGAAATCGGAGAAACCCTAAATTGGAAGGGGATAAAAGGATTAAACGAGGGAGACGCGAAATAGGATTAAAAGAGGGATTTGGCGGAGAAAAGGGATCTGGCAGGCATACCCGTGACCGGTCCAAATTGGTCGCAGAAGCTTTGAACGCCGATTACTAATGGATTTTGTCGCCAAATATATTTTTTTTAATTGGTCATCAGCGACCAGCGTCCCAACCGATCACTGATGCCGGTCGCTGATGACCGAAAATATTGTATGCATAAAAACCGAGTTGCTAACTCGGTTTGGAAGTTTTTTTTATCACGGACCGAATTGACAACTCGGTTCACAAGTTTTTTCAGATTTCACGAAGGCTACTGAAAATCAACATGGAGCCTCGGACCGAAATAGCAACTCAGGTTCCGAGTAAAACCCTCATTTTCACGCCAATAAGTGTCTCTGTCTCTGTTGAATTTTCTGTCTCGATAATATGAAACTTTTTGGAAGCAAACAAACATGCTCGCAAAGAAACAAAAGTCACATCATCACTTAGCTTCCAAAAATCAAATTAAAAATTTTAATGGTTGAATTTTCAAGGGTTTTTTTTATCAACCACAAATTAACTTATAAATTGACTCAATTTCAATGTATGTCTATCTTAATAATTGACAATATTATTATCGAGAGTAAATGTATTCATATAAAAAAATTATAAATTTGAAGTTTGTTGAATTATCGACATAACAAATTAATCACTAATTAATGATTAGTAATAGGTTATTTGTTGATTTTTTTTATACTTTTTTATATCTTGCATAACCTAAAAAAAAAAAAAACTTGAGACCGAATTGTCAACTCGCGAAAAAAAAGGTGATTTTTGAAGTATGTATTGTAATATAGAACCCCAACTAGCGTTTAATTTTTTTATATGAGCGTTTCAAATTTTGTTTTAAAGATATGTATGTCTTGTTTGGAAGTTAAAATAGAAAACACAAATTAAAAAAAATAAATAAATATTTCAACCCACGATAAAAAAAAAAAAGTGATAAGAAAAAGGAGATATCACCAAATTAATTAATTTTTTTATAACAGACCCTTGAAAAATAATTGGGACTGGATTGACAGCTCGGTCCCACACTTCGTTACACCGCTGGCCAAACAGTTTTTGTGTGAAAAATTGAAAAAAAACTTCTGGACCGAATTGTCAATTCGGTCCATGGAAAAAAAAAATTTCGGACCGAGTTGGCAACTCAGATTTTATGATTTTTTTAACAAATTAATTCATCATATTGGTTCCCTAATTTTTTTTTTAATTATGGTTTATATAAAAAAAAAAAAAAAAAATTCAAGCACGTGCAACACCTCAACTTTGAATTGGTCAAAGAACCTCATCATATGTGTATATTTCAATTGGTCAAAAATCATCACATGAGGAGGAAAAAAAAACAAATGTCTGGCGGACATATGTTTCTATCTGCCAAATGAAATGGTGGACATAACATTTTATTTGGCAGATGTGGTAGAAATTTAATTCTACACAATCAGTGATTATTTGGTTTATTTTTTTTAAATATGGTTTAAATAAAAATTTCGGATCTATGAATCCGTAGCCAATTACTAATGGACAGTCCAAATTAATCCAATCCGCTGCACATAAAAATTATAGAGGGTTCGTTTTGAGATTCTTGCCGAGTTAAAAGAACTAATCTGACCGTGTGTTTGTAATTTGTTGATAGCTGGGGTGATCCGAATTCATGGTGTCTCGTGGATCTATACAGTTCAATTTGTTTTTTATTTAACCAGAGCTTGTTTGAATTTCAAAAAGATCAAATTTATGACCAAGAAATCATTTGAGGTGTCTAGTTCTTAGCTACTTAATCACACAAATATATATATATAGAGAGAGAGAGAGTCCGATTTTGGTGAGACGTGGAGTAAAACATGTTTGTACTCCACGCTATATCTTCATTTCTGAAGTTTAAATACTCGATCCGAACCGCTCCACATGTTCTCCATATGTAAATGTGCTTGGAGACCAAATTTTACATTTTTTGAAATTTGTTTACAATTTATTTAGCTACTTTGAAAATCCCTGATCCACTGTGAACAGTAAAAATTTCTAGACCATTGGATCAGCGATTTTCAAAGTGGCTTAATAAATAGTACAAAAATTCTAAAAAAATATAAAATTTGGGCTCCCAGCACATTTCAATATGTAGAACATGTTGAGCGGTTCGGATCGATTACTTGAACTTTGGAAATGAAAATATAGTGACATGGAGTAAAAACTTGTTTTACTCCATGAAGCACCGTAACCCAGCTCTCTATCTCTCTCTCTCTCTCTATATATATATAGAGAGAGAGAGTCCGACTATGGTGAGACATGGAGTAAAACACGTTTGAACTCCATATTATATCTTCATTTCCAAAGTTCAAATAGCCAATCCGAACCGCTCAACATGTTCTCCATATTGAAATGTGCTTGGAGACCAAATTTTACATTTTTTGGAATTTTTTTACTATTTATTAAGTCACTTTGAAAATCGCTGATCAACTGTGAACAGTAAAAAAAAAAGTAAAAATTTCGGGACCATCGAATCAGCTATTTTCAAAGTGGTTTAATAAATAGTAAAAGTTTTCCAAAAAAATGTCAAATTTGGTCTCCAAGCGCATTTCAATATGGAGAATATGTTGAGAGTTCGAATCGGCTATTTGAACTTTGGAAATAAAGATATAGTGTCATGGAGTAAAAATTTCTTTTACTCCATGAAACACCATAGCCCAACTTGCTTGCTCTCTCTCTCTCTCTCTCTCTCTCTCTCTCTCTCTCTATATATATATATATATATATGAGTGTGGCTAAATTGCTTTCGGTAGCACTTCGACCGAAGTGCTACTGGGGCCATATTTTAGTATCTGATGTTCAAACGACAAATCCAAACTGTTAGATGTTCAATCTATATTAAAATGTGCTTAGAGACCAAATTTTACATTTTTTGGAATTTTTTTGCTATTTATTAAGCTGGTTTGAAAACCGCTGTTTTCAATGCTCCAGAAATTTAATAAAAACAGCGGTTTTCAAACCAGCTTAATAAATAGCAAAAAAATTTCAAAAAATGTAAAATTTGGTCTCTAAGCACATTTTAATATAGATTAAACATCTAACAGTTTGAATTTGTCGTTTGAACATCAGATACTAAAATATGGTCCCGGTAGCACTTTGTCAAAATGTCTTTGCTAGAAGAATTTAGCTGGGATATATATATATATATATATATATATATATATATATATATATATATATATATATATATATATATATATATGAGTGGGGTTAAAATGCACCATTGGTTTTGTGCTCCATCCATACCCCATGTCTTTATCTTTGTTCTCGAAGTTCAAATAGTCGATCTGAACCGCTCAACATGATATCCATATTAAAATGTGTTTATAGACCAAATTTCATATTTTTTGGAATTTTTTTACTATTTTTTTTAGATACTTACAAAATCATTGTTTTTGGATAGTCTAGAAGCAGTGATTTTGTAACTATTTAAATAAATAGTAAAAAAGTTCAAAAAAATATAAAATTTGGTCTCTAAGCACATTTTAATATGGAGATTGGGTTGAGCTGTTCGGATCGACTGTTTGAACTTCGAGAACAAAGATAAAGACATGGGGTATGATTGGGGCACAAAACCAATGGTGCATTTTAACCCCACTCTCTCTCTATATATATATATATATATATATTATATATAGGAAATTGCTAATATGCTACGCGTAGCATAGAGGGCCTCCGTACAACGGCTCAAAATTTGAATTTTTAAATTCCTAACGGTCGATCCAAACCGTTAGATGTGTTCTACATATTGGAATGTGCTTGGAGACCAAATTTTATATTTTTTGAATTTTTTTTACTATTTATTAAGCCACTTTGAAAATTGTTGATCCAACGGTTTCACTGTTGGTTAAGCCACCATTGGATCAGTGATTTTCAAAGTGGCTTAATAAATAGTAAAAAAATTCCAAAAAATATAAAATTTGGTCTCCAAACACATTTCAATATGGAGAACACATCTAACGGTTTGGATCGACCGTTAGGATTTTAAAAATTCAAAATTTGAGCCGTTGCACGGAGGTCTCTATGCTACGCGTAGCACCGTAGCCACGTCCATTATATATATATATATATATATATATATATATATATATATATATATATATATATATATATATATATATAGGTTGGCTAATATCAAATCAGTTGTCCCTGAGGTCCTACGTAACTAAGTCATTTTTTAATTTTTGAAATCCAAAACATCGATCAAAACCGTTAGATGTGTTCTCTATATTAAAATGTGCTTGGAGACCAAATTTTACATTTTTTGAATTTTTTTTTACTATTTATTAAGCCACTTTGAAAATCGCTGATCCAATGGTGGCTTAACCAAATAGTAAAATTAGAAGCCACCGTTGGATCAGCGATTTTCAAAGTGACTTAATAAATAGTAACAAAAATTCTAAAAAATGTAAAATTTGGTCTTGAGGCACATTTTAATATAGAGAACACATTTAACGGTTTGGATCGACATTTTGGACTTCAAAAATGAAAAAATGACTTGGTTGCACGGGACCTCAGGAACAACTGATTTGATATTAGCCAACCTCTATATATATATATATATATATATAGACACACACACACACACACACATGAGGAGGGTTCCAATGCACCTAAAATTTCATGCTCCCATTTGCTCCCATTTTTTTTATATCCTTTATCTTCATTTTCAAAGTCCGAATAGTCGATCCGAACCGTTCAACATGATCATCATAATAAAATATGCTTGGAGACCAAATTTTATATTTTTTTGATTTTTTTACTATTTTTTAAGATAGGTACAAAATCACTTTATCGGATGGTCCAGAATCTCCTTAAAACAATGATTTTGTACCTATCTTAAAAAATAGTAAAAAAATTCAAAAAAAATATAAAATTTGGTCTCCAAGCATAATTTATTATGATGATCATGTTGAACGGTTTAGATCGACTATTCAAATTTTGAAAATGAAGATAAATAAGATAAAAAAAAGGAGCAAATGGGAGCATACAAATTTGGGTGCATTTGAACCCTCCTCTATATGTGTGTGTGTGTGTGTGTGTGTGATGGACTTGGCTAAGCCATGGTGTAAAATGCGTTTGTACTCCACGCCATATCTTCAGTTCCAAAGTTCAAATAGCCGATCCGAACTACTCAAAATGTTCTCCATATTGAAATGTGCTTGGAGACCAAATTTTACATTTTTTGGAATTTTTTTACTATTTATTAAGCCACTTTGAAATCGTTGATCCAACGTGAACAATAAAAATTTCTGGACCATCGGATCAACGATTTTTAAAGTGACTTAATAAATAGTAAAACAATTCCAAAAAATTTAAAATTTGGTCTCCAAGAACATTTTGAGCGGTTTGGATCGGCCATTCAAACTTTGAAAATAAAGATATTGTGCCATGTCTCACCAAACACATTTACACTGTGGCTTAGCCAAGTCCATCTCATATATATATATATATAGAGAGAGAGAGAGAGAGGAGGGTTCAAATGCACCATAGTTTTGTGCTCCAATTATGCTTCATGTCTTTATCTCAGTTTTTAAAATCCAAACAGTCGATCCGAACCACTCAAAATAATTATTACAATAAAATATGCTTGGAGACCAAATTTTACATTTTTTAGAATTTGTTTACTATTTTTTTGGTAGGTACAAAATCTCAGTTTTCAGGAGATCCTGGACCATCCAAAAAGGCGATATTGTACCCACACACAAAAATAGTAAACAAATTCTAAAAAATGTAAAATTTGGTCTCCAAGCATATTTTATTGTAATAACTAATTTGAGCGGTTCGGATCGATTGTTCGGATTTTAAAAATGGAGATAAAGACGTGCAGCATAATTGGAGCACAAAAATATGGTGCATTTGAACTCTCCTCATATATATATATATATAGTAGAACTAGGGTGCTCCTAGAAGGACCAAGTTCCTTTGTACTCTTAACTCTAAAATCTATCGTATTAACTTCGAATGACGAATCCAAACAGTTGAAATCCTTCTACCTTACGAGTGATGTGTTTACATGTGAAAATTTTACAGTTTTGAATTAATTTAGTATAAAGTCAAGTGGTCAAAATTACAAGGTTTCTAAATTCATTTTAATAAATTCATTTTTTGGAAGACTTTTAACCACTTGACTTTATACTAAATTCATTCGAAACTTTAAAATTTTCATATATAGACGCATCACTCGTAAGATAGAAAGATTTTAAAAGTTTGGATTCATCATTCGAAGTTAATCCGATAGGTTTTAGAGTTAAGAGTACAAAGGGAATTGGTACTCCTAGGAGCACCCTAGTTCTTATATATATATATATATATATATATATATAAAAAGATTTATCTAGTAAAAAAAAATTATATAAGAAAATTAAGCTTTGGATTTAACAACACAATTTTTTTAAAATGGAATACAAAAAATAAAATCTTGAAACTAATCTCACATAATTTTTCAATGTTGTTATTAATTTATTCTAAACAATAAAATTGTCCTGCTGAACCCGAAGCTCTTCAATATTTCAACATCAATCATAAACCATAGCTTTAGTGGCAAAAATCTCCTCCTTCTTAGATGCAAAATGAGCAACAAGGAGGTTTCTATCAAGCAAAGATTCTGACACGGCTCCGACACTGCAGTAATCCTCAGCCCAGCGACACAAGACTGGATAATCTTCAGCATTCAACAAATTTATTCCAGCCACCTCCTGGAGTATAAAAAACCAAAATGCTATCACGCTGCCAGCTAAATCGACCAACCCGATCGAGTCGCCTCCAAAGAACTTTTTCCCCTCGAGCTGGCGTTGGAGTGTGGTTAGAGTCTCCTTCGATTGCGCTATGAAGCCTTTCTGAATTTCTCCATCGGTCCAGCATGACATCCAAAATGCTGGTATAACCTACATAAACATGAATAATTTAGATAATGAAAATGAGAAGAAATAATCATAATAACAACAATTAATAACCTTTTCGTCTATGAAGCTTGCCCAGAAACGAGCCGTTGCCCTCTCGTATGGATCACTTGGCAGTATATTATAGCCCTCAAATGCTTCGTCGACATATTCGATTACAATTAATGACTCAACAATCGGCTTTTCTCCATGTACCAGCACTGGTATCTTCTTATGGATTGGATTGTGCCTGTGCAATCAATATAAAATGAGTCACAATTCTATGATTTAAACAATATACCATAATGAATGAGTGATTCATTATATATAATTAAGATCGTACCTTAATAGCATGTCACTCTTGTGAGCCAGATCTTCATTTAAAAATTCAAATTTCACATTTTTAAGCCGTAGGGCCACTTCGGCACGGTGGCTGAAGGGGCTTCCTTTGGTACCTAATAGCTTCACAGTCTCTTCCATTTTTTCTCTCTACCTTTCTTGAGGTATTAATGATGATACCTCTTGGTATTTATACAATTATTATGGGGGCAAATAAGTCAATTACTTAATATCTAAGAAGGAGGCATATATTGTTTTAAAAATTGAGTGAGTTACTCTTCTTTTGTCTTGTTAGAGGAACAAGTCAACTCAAGGAGGGATTGTTTTAATTGCTTCTGTTATGATTACTGCTTTGTCCATGCTTTTAGGATCTGTTCGGCAGCCCCATGTGAACGTTACTTTTCAATTTAATTCCCTCACTCATGCTCAATTTCTTGTGTCAGCTGAACAGGTCCTTAGAAAAAGCTGTGGGCTTCTTTGGGTAAATAACAAAGTTGTACCACACAATTATTTTTGAAAACATCTTTGCATGCATATATCAAATCGCAAATAAATGGAAAAATAAAATGATCACGCAAGATATCAAAACAGTAAGTGATCAAGCAAGAAATAAGAGAAGACACAAAATTTACGTGAAAATTCTTTTGAGAGAAAACCACGAAAGCACACAACACAAATTTATTAAATCAAAGGAGTTTTACAAGTACAAAAATTAGCAAGCATAATAGCACTCTATCAGAGCATCTACATACCTGCAACTCAAATGAATTTCTAAATATTTATTAACTTTACCGGATAGTTTCTAAATAAGAAACTCCCCACATCAAATTAGAAATTCTAATAGTTTCAGAAATATAGATCCTCTCACACAATCTTTTACAATTTCAAGAAGAAGAAAAAAAAATCTAGAAAGACTTGAAAAAAAAGAAGAAGCTTTCGAACAGAGAGAGCAGCTCACACGGCTTGAGACTAATAAAAAAAAAATCTTCCTATCTCCACTTCTCATTTCCTATACGGAAATCATTTTCATTAAACCAAAATAGGCTTCGGCCCATAATTGTCTTCACACAAACAGTTTCTCAATCAGGGTTCACAGGTCAACGCATGTGAGTCTTCGATTAGACCATGTTGCGAACGCGTATCCTGCATTAACTCAAATGTAAATCTTTTGCGTTAATAAATCTCAACCGTTCAATTTATTTCAAAATTTGTACAAATTAAATCTGCATTAATATTGAAAAGCCCTCTCTGTTATAGATAGAAACTGAATTGACTCTGTTTAAAATCAAACGGTTGAGATTCATTAACTCAAAAGATTTTCATTTGAGTTAATGCAGAGGATACGCATTCGTACAATTGCAAGTTTGAAACCTTTTATTTTGTTAATATATTTATATTTTGTAAGAAGCGGCCGTAAGTATTTAGAGCGGAGTAGGTCCGTTAGGTTATAGGGGGTGTAAAGTTTGATACGGATAGGGCTGTCCAAACAGCCCGTAGCTCATAGCTTGCTCGCGATTCACATCTGGCTCGATCAGTAACAGCTCGTTCGATAGTGGACTGAGCTGTTAGCGAGCCAAAATTAACAAGCTGAGCTTTTGTCCAGCTCGGCTCGCCAGCTCGCGAGCTAGCTCGGCTAGGCATCAATTTGTGAATTTGTATTAATTTGTGTGTATTTTATACTGGCAAGCTCGGTCCAGCTCGATCCAGCTCGGTCCAAAAATACTTGTAAAATTTATTTTCTTCTTAAAACAAGGTCCAACCAAATCCAGTGAGCCAGCTCGTGAGCTGGCTCGTCACGAGTTTGAGCTGAGATTTTAGCTCGCGAGCTGTTAATGAGCTGACTCGCTAACAGCTCTGTCCAGAATTAACGAGCTGAGCTTTTGCCCAGTTCGGCTCGAGCCAGCTCATTTACAGCCCTAGATACGGATCGGATAGTGTCAAACAATATCTTTATTCGTTATAATTTTTTTTATAAATACGAATAGTTTTGGAAATGAATATGGATTGAATATTATAACTTTTTTCATTCATAATTAGAGTTTGTTGATGTACATTGCGTGAATGTTTGAATGAATCAATATTTGCTGAATAAAAATATAACGTGCTGTCCAGTAGTCACGAGTTAAACAGTACACATTAAGTAACTGAAAAAAAGGACCGGAATCCGGATTGTCGTATACCCTTCAATCCCACAAGAGACCATAAATAAAAGAAAGGAATGTATAGTTGAGCCAGCCCAGGCCCTAATTGTGCTACATGCTAGAAACTGTTCTAATTTTGCGGACCTAATCGGATGATCCGGATCCAGTTCTGTGTTCTGTATCCGCAGTCGTATCTGAATTCATCAATTTCCATATTCTAATAAAATCGGATAATATCTCATCTGTTTATAAAGAGTCCGGCTAGTTTAATATCAGTGTCATTTTAGTTTATATAATATCAACTCTAAAATCAATCAAATTGACTTCCAATGGTGAATCCTAACCGTTCAAACCGATCTACTTCATTAGTTATGCGCTACATGCAAATTTTATAATTTTTCGAATTTATTTAGTATTAAGTCGAGCGGTCAAATGTGTAAGTTTTTAAGTTAATTTGAATACATTCATTTTTCAATATTTTTGACCGCTTGATTTGATACTAAAATAATTCAAAACTATAAATAAATTGTATGTAAATGCATCACTCATAAAGTAAATCGGTTTGGATTAGTCGTTTGAACTATATTCAATAAATTTTGAAATTGGTGTCATATGATACCGATGTCATACTAGCTAGACTCGTTTTTAAAATTCAAACTATCTACCCGAACTACTCAATAAGATATTCATATTAAAATATTTTATAAAATTTTATATTTTTTTGAAATTTATTATTATTTTTAGATATGTACAAAATCACTATTAGTATTTCTGGACCAATTTCGCAACAAAAAAAAAAAAAAAAAATTTGAATCTCGAAGCACATTTTAATATGGAGATCATGTTGAGCAGTTCGAATCGACTATTTAAACTTTAGAAATAGAAACAAAGATATAGAATATGATTGAAGCAAAAAATCAATAATATACTTAGATGTTCTCCGAAAGTGTGAGACCACAAATTAGTGCATTTAGATGTTATCCGAACGCTAAATAAAAAAAAAAAAATACACATATATTCACACGTTATATGTGAACATATGCATTAAAAATTATTCAATTTCAAACTCAAGTAAAAGTTAATAGATTCGATTGATGAAAAGTCATGGACATACGTTTAGATATTGTTGTATATGCATGTGCTCAGAAAATAAGTACAGAGTTGTCAAATAGAAAATATTATTATAATATATTTAGAAAATGGGCATACCTAATAAAGAAATAGTTGATATCTCCAATCTGTTATTGAGTGACTATGCTTTTGGAAATTGCAAAAGCTAGTAGTAGGGGTGTTGGGTGGATCTGGTTTAATCGGTTTTAAATATAACTGTGAGAATTTGGTTTAAATAGTTTTGTTGATTAAATAAATTGGTTTAGTTTATTTTTTAAACTAGTTTTAATAATTTGGTTTGGTTTAGTTTATAAACTTTAAAACTGGTTAGACTGAACTGACGGAAATTTTTAAATCCATTCTCCGTGTAAAATAAAACATTTAGAAAAATTCAAAATTTACAATGTAATGCATGTATATTGTTTGGTCAGGTTTAAAACTGGTTAAACCGAACCAAACAATATTTTTAAATTCATTTTGTAAAAAAATTTAAAAAATTAACAAAAAACATGTTTATCTTTATGATTAATATCATATTTCAGTTCAACTGGATAAACTGATATTTACTTTGGTATGTTTGGTTCGATTCAAATCTTATTCTATTTCAGCTCGATTTGATTTTTAAAAACCGACCCTAATTTTAGTTTGTATATTTTTAATTGAATTTGGACTGAACCAAATCGATGAACACCCCACGGATCAGTAGACCACGCTTGGATTGGAGTCGACCTAGCTTAGCTAATCTTTTGTGGCGCAGGCTGTATTCAGCTTCATACAGCGGGTCTCTGACGATAATTATGTTCTCATGTTGTAGTTTGCCGAAATTTTTATAAATATACAAAATACGAAATTATTTGAACAATCTATATATTTTTTGGGCGGAATTCAAAAACTATCCAGACCGATCACACAATCATCGGTTTCATAGCTTGAAACCGCTGACATGGTGATCCATCATAGAACCGCTCACTATATGTCATCCTTTCTAGGATGCCATAATACTTGTTTAATTATATTTATAATTAGTTTAAATTAATTAATTAAATTTAGATTAGTTTAAATTAATTAAATTAAGTTTGATTAATTAAATTTAATTCATTTTGATTAATTAAATTAAATTAATATTGATTAATTAAATTAAATTAATATTGATTAATTATTTTAATTCATTTTGATTAATTATTTTAATTCATTTTGATTAATTAAATTTAATTAATATTGATTAATTAAATTTAATTCATATTGATTAATTATTTTAATTCATTTTGATTAATTATTTTAATTCATTTTGATTAATTATTTTAATTCATTTTGATTAATTATTTTAATTCATTTTGATTAATTATTTTAATTCATTTTGATTAATTATTTTAATTCATTAATTCCGAATAATTATTTTTTAATTAATTGAAATTAATTCATTTTATTCAACTTCAGTTAACTTAGATTAATTTTAATTAATTTAATTTTGATGTGAGTTATTTTATTTTTTGTTTGTACATTGTTAGTTTTTTAATTAATTTTGTAACGTTAATTTTTTTTTAAATGTTTGTTATCCAGATCAACCAAAAATCAAATATGATATGTGTGGAAGTTTTTGTTGGAGGGAACATCCAGTATAATCATAACTTCGATTATCTCCAAAATGAAATTTATAAAATAATTTATCAAAATGAATTAAAATAATTAATCAAAATGAATTAAAATAATAAATCAATATTAATTAAATTAAATTAATCAATATTAATTTAATTTAATTAATCAAAATGAATTAAATTTAATTAATCAAACTTAATTTAATTAATTTAAACTAATCTAAATTTAATTAATTAATTTAAACTAATTATAAATATAATTAAACAAGCATTGTCTATGGCATCCTAGAAAGGATGACATAGTCATCCTTTCTCGGATGGATGACATATAGTGAGCGGTTCTAGGATGGATCACCGTGTCAGCGGTTTCAGGCTATGAAATCGATGATTGTGTGATCGGTCTAGATAGTTTTTGAATTCCGCCCAAAAAATGTATAGATTGTTCAAATAATTTCGTATTTTGTATATTTATAAAAATTTCGGTGTAGTTTGTGTAAACAATATTGTATGATTTTTGGAAGAAAGCAAGTTTAGATTTGAGAATTCTCATTATCTTGGATGTCAGATATCAACCATAGTTACAACTAAATAATTCGGAAAAATGTCAAAAAATTTAGGAAAAACTAAAAAGTGCAATAAATTGGTAATAAATACGCAATTATGTCGTAAAATTGGTAAAATTTGTGGATAATTCATGTTTTTATTTGTAAATTTATTTAATTCATTTAAAAATATGTTGAAAAAGATTTTTTTTTTTTTTCGCAAACCTTGTCACCATGATATGCAACACCATTATTATTCTGAAAAAATATCAGTTTTTACTTTCATGAAAAGCAATAACATGTTCTAGTTGTACATGGTCCAGTTCCTATAACTCAACCTAGCTGGCCAAAGGCATATCTAGATCATACGCTAAAATATAATAATGTGCAATATGCATTACACATTTACACAATGGTGTGTGTTTTTTTAGGTAGACATAATGGCGGGTTACTTGGAGCACTTTACTTGTTGTTCTAGTACTGTTCAATCCTTCAATGCTAACCGGAAAAAAATTATGTCTATTTAACATTTCTTTTTTTATTTATAAATATGAAAATTATGATAGAGTCGTATTGTTATTATTCAAATTAGTAGCATTTAAAGATGTAATTATTGTATATGAGTAGGGTTAAAATGCTCTCATATTGTTTTAGTGCTCCAATTATGTCTGGCATCTTTATATTTGTTTTTAAAGTTTAAAAAGTCAATTTAACTGTTCAACATGATCTTCGTTTTAAAGTGTGTTTGGAGATCAAATGTTATATATTTTGAAAATAAAAAATACTATTTTTTAGTTAGATACAAAATAACTACTTTTTATGATATTTTTTTGTAAAATTTGTTTAATTCATCTATAAAGTTAGTAGAAAGTTTCTGAAAAAAATATAAAAGTTGGTCTCCAAGCACATTTTAGTATAGAGATCATATTGTGCGATTCGGATCGACTGTTTCAATTTTAAAAACAGAGGCATGATTGGAACCCGAAGATAATGAGACATTTTAGCCCTATTCAATACATATTTAGAGGATTAAAATGTTACGGTACATAGAATAAGACTATTTTAAGACACATTATAAAATATGATTAATTAAGGCATTAACCAATCTACCTCCTTTTTGTTTTAATAAAAACTACCTTCCTTTAGTTTTGTCAATCTAAATCCCAATTAATTCTGAGGAATATTTCATCTCAGATGTTGTTGTTATTTTGCTACTAGACTAAACAAGGACTCTCCTATCTTTTTTATTTATTTATTGTATAACTTGGACCTATATCATAATTGAGCAATTAATTCATCGCATCGTTGCCATATTTACAGGACCACTTTGCCTACTTTAGTAACCCTTATATTCTGTCAGATATAAACAGTGCTTTTGCGTACAAGAAAAGAGAGATAAAGAAAGAAAAACTAAATTAATGACATACAGCTGAATGGTGTCCCCGGAGGTAATGAATGCATGAAAAATACGCTGTATAAAAAAAAAATTAGAATTTATCATTTGTATGGTTCAGTGCAGCAAGTTTTTTTTTTTAAATCTCGGCAGAAGCTGCAAAATTGTGAAAGGAAATTAAACTCTTGGCTTTTGGATAACTAACAATTTGAATACTTTTATTCTAACCAACTGTGTTACTTTTCTTTCAAATTGATTAGTTCAAACAATATTAATTGACGTAATTAGGTGAAATTATATACCGTAGATATAGTAGAAAAATCCAATTCAAAATAAAATAAAATAAAATAAGTAGAAGACCGATCAGTAAAATTAGCATTCAGCTCTAGCTGCACCAATTTATGTTCTTAGTGAACAGTATAAATAGTGTATTTTTAAGTGGTAAAAAACTTATATATCTATGTCCTAATGATTTAAAGTTTTAAACATGGTTTGAAAACTCGGCCGAGTCAAATCGGTATCGGTCGGGTCCGATTTGAGTTTTACCCGAGTCTCGCGCCCATGCAATTTTTTCATCAAAAACTCAGTTGAACAGTGTTTGTCTCAGTCGAGTTATCCGATTTTCAAGCCGAGTCCTTTGGTTATTTTATGTTTTTTTTTTTTTTCTGACAGTTGTTAATCTATGATTTCAAATCAAAAAAAAAAATTCAAATTATGCAAACATAATTTGAACTAGAAAAAAAAACTTAACACATATCTTGTTAAGACACATATCTTGTTAAGATATTTCTGCACTGCCAATATAAATCTTGCTTTTCTATACATAAGTTATAGCTAACTTGCATAAAAAAGTGTGTTCTATTAGTAATGCTTGTATTATATTGTATAATTAGTTGAGTATTTAAGTATAATCTTTTGTCTTATAATTAGCTTATGCAAAAACAAATCCGAGTTTCAGAACCATGATTTTAATATAACAATGTCAATATGTTATAAATATTTATGGAGTGTAGCTACGGTACTATGCATAGTGCACAACAGTCCATACTATGAATCCATATCTACATTTTTAAATTCTAAACAGTCAATTTAGACCGCTCAATATTATCTACAAGTGAAAATGTACATGAAGGCCAAATTTTATACTTTTTCTAATTTTTTTACTATTTATTTAGATAGGTAGAAAATCAATACTTATGGATGGCCTAGAATCTTTAGATCAAAGTATTTTTCTACATATCTAGACAAATAGTAAAAAAAAAAAAAAATCTAAAAAATGTCAAATTTGGCCTCCAAATACATTTTTATATGGAAATCACGACTGGTTCAGATTAACTGTTTGGACTTTGAAAATGAAAATATGGATTCAGACCAACGTGCGCTACTCATAATATATATACGTACCCTAGCCTCACTCATATTTATGTTAACTAATTTGACGAATATCAACCATTAAATGTAGACCTAAAATTCCTCTTCAATCCATACCACCAACAAGAGGCAGAAGGAATAGTAAGGAGGAGTAGGGAACAGTGACCACTGGTACCAGCATGAAAAATTCCTGAATTGTATCTGATGAAGGACAGATGTTTAGTTATATCTGTTGCTGCTCATGCTTATAATAATTGGGAGTTCTCAAAAGTTGGTTGTTTGTGCTGTGGTCTCATTTGTTGTGAGACATAGTCAAATTTCTCTTTGGTGTTAACTGTGTGTTGAAACCTTGTTACTGCTCAGCTGATGAGTGAATCAGCAGGGTTCAGTAATTAGTTAAGGATGCTGGGTGTGTGTTAGTGAGATTATTAAAAGACATCTAGGGGTTTGGCACTTTTGCATATGTTAAGAACTTTAGTCATGTTGTTGTAATGTGTTTAATGAAAGGACTATAAGCAGGGCCGACGCAGGATTTATGTCAGAGAATAGCAGAAATCAGGTTCAAATAGTTTATCGGGTTCAAATTCATTAACTAATTGAGTATAAGATAAAAAAATAAATATATCATTCTCTTACATAATAAAAACAACAAAATAACATCATTTTACATATTGAAAAACTAGAAAGTTGGTCCGGATCTGTAAATTTCTTTAAAATTTCTTTAAAAATAACAAAATTTATCATTAACAGTGCTTTTTGAACTGGCCCAGCAGATTTTTCAGTTCTAGAGAGAGGCAAAACAATTTACAAGGACGATCAAAATGATATTGGACCCGTATTTTTCTACCGAATTTCAAAATTCAGGAGTGGTTGCCCCCCCCCTGCTCAAAGTGGGTCCCCCAAACTATAAGCCTCATATTAAAAAAAAAATGTAGACCTAACTAATCTAGGAGCAAAACAAAATTTATTGCAATAACATGGAAGTTAGTAATTTTTCCATTCGATAAATAAAATTATTCTTGCGCATTTTGTTCTTAGCTCTGAGTTCCAACCGAAGAATGCGAGTTCTCTTCTCTGTTCATTTCATATATCACTGATAGCCCCCCAAAAAAGGATTGTTATTGCACTAATTGAACCTATATATATTTTTAACAGTACATACTTCATGAATAACAATTTTATCATATATATCCGCTGCATTCATGCAAGTCCAGCAAGAAATAAGCTAATTAAGGTGCTGAGTTTGCTGAATTGGAAATCTCCATTAGCTCCTCAACTGAACCTGAGCTTTCTTCTAGCAACCAATTCTCCAGATAAGAGAAAGGAGTCTGTTCCTCGTGAACCATACTCAGCTTTCTCTCATGATCACCCACCAAATTTTCATACAAGAGAAGAGAATCAAGTTCATCTTGATTCAACAAATTACCACTTTGCATATCCCTTGTAAATTCAGTAGATTTCGATGAGGACCTCATCCAACCTTCTAGAAGTTTCGACAGATTCTCTGCGCTCGATGCATAGGTGGATAGGTTATGACATGAGTCTGGCAATGGATTCTCTGTGACTGGTTCTTGTATTGTGTTGTATGTAGAGAATGTCAAGTTCAACGGAGCCGTGTAGTTATTATGACTGATCGATGGTTGGAATTTCTTGAGCTTCTTCTTGAGATGAGTGTTCCAGTAGTTCTTTATGTCATTATCAGTTCTCTGAGGAAGATAGGAAGCTATGGCTGCCCATCTGCATGGAAATAAGCAATGACAAAAATGATAAGATCAAAAATAACTTTTAAAATTATTGCTAGCTATAGAGTAGGATTGATGTATTTATCCTTCTTATATGAGAAAATTTTGGCTTCTTTTGCAATCTTTGCTTGTGGTGACCAACTTCTAATGTTTCTTTCCTCTTTTTATAATCTAGCATTTAGTCTAGTGGGTCTCCATTTAAATGTACAAGTTCCTTTTCATTCTCTTTGTTCTAAGTAATGGAAATAAATCTGCTGCGATTCCAAAGGATCGCAGGATCCTGCGATTCTAATCTCAACCGTTCATTTATTAGAATACACGAATCTCAAAAGAAGTTAATTTTTGTGCACGAATTTTGAAACATATGAACAGTTGAGATTGGAATCACAGGGTTCTGCGATCCTTTGGAATCACAGCAGATTTATTTCCCTAAGTAATAATAAAGCATGTTTCAAGATCTTCCAGTAAAATTATATGCTAGAATTAGAAATACTGAAATAACACTGAGAAGCTTAAAGCTAGGGATGAGAGCATCAATCGTAACTGATGACAATGTTAATCGCTTCTTTTTATATATTTTCGGCATTATATAGAGATAATACATATAATATTTCAAATCTAAATTTAATGTGTTGTTGAATAGCCATATCTCATAATACTTATTGACATATATACTTAAAAATGGCTGTGTTTATGAGCAAACTGATAAGTGATAACTATGATCCGGGCATCGGAAATAACCGATCAAGTAACTTAATCAACAGTAATGCAGATCTACACTTAGCCATTTCCATAAAAGCTAATGTGACAAATTAATTGCATGCTTCTATGCATTTCTTTGTGCTTCTAGTGATGTTGTGTTCCTGTGCTTATCTGTTTGTTTGTGTGCCAGAGAGTAAGAGAGAGACTCACTTGTTTCCAAGCATGGCTTGAAGATGGACGATGATACCGTCTTCACGAGGAGTAAAATTTCCACGCTTGATTCCAGGCCGAAGGTAATTAGTCCACCTCAATCTGCAACTCTTACTGCACCTCATCAACCCTGTTAAAGCAAAACAAGAAATCAAAACCCATCAGGAAAAAAAAAATGAATCAAAAGAGCCAACAAAAGAGAAAGTACATTTAAGTTTAAAGAAAGAGCAACAAAGGATCAGGGACTTAAACCAGTTTTAGTAGGTACTGATCGCCAGTTACCGGGTCCATGCTCTTGTATGTAAGAAACCAATATGATATCCTCTTCAGGTGTCCATGGCCCTTTCTTCACACCAACTTTATCACAGCATGGTGGCCTCACCATGTCTAGCTACACTAGCTTAAGACTCCTCTTGAACACTTCTCTTTATTTTTCTCTCTCTGTCAAACCTACAGGTGCTCCTCACAATGTGAGTGCTTTATATACTTCATGCCAGGATGAGGCTGTGCTGTTGATTTCTACCTTCACTTTTAACAAAGTCAACAGAGTTTAATTGAGTCGTTTTCTCTTTTTGTTATATGCTCACATGAATTATCTTCCTCTGCCAAAAAGAGAAACGCTAATTAAATGAGGTGTCGCAATTATGGACTCTCATTTAATGTGCTTACTTTTGGAAATGGAGTTTAATGCTCACTTCTGGATGTGTCATTACAATTTGTTTGGTTTTGGGATGGAGGCAAATAAAGCACTATGGACCAAATAAATATAAGGTACTTTGTGCCCAACAGATATATTTCCTTTTTAATACATTTTCACTCCTTTGCCAACTTTTTCCTAGGTTTCAAAGTTTTTACTGCTGTTTTTTTATTTTTTTAACGAAGGCTTTCTACGGGTTAAAACGGAACGGATACGGAGCAGATAATAATATAAACATATTCATATTTCTTTTTTTCTTTTTTTAGATATGGATACAGAACGGATATTAGACGGATACAGATATGAATATGAATTTGATTGGATATTTATTAAAATAATATAAAAAATTATTAAAATATACTAAACTTCATAATATTTATCTAATTATAATGATAAATAACATAATATTTTCATAATATATAGTAAAATATATGGTATATATCTAC
Source organism: Carex cristatella (assembly GCA_024447775.1). NCBI lineage: Eukaryota > Viridiplantae > Streptophyta > Magnoliopsida > Poales > Cyperaceae > Carex > Carex cristatella. The sequence continues at coordinate 419,977 of JAJHPF010000021.1, read as the reverse complement.
CATTCGGATACGAATAATTGAAACGTAAAATTATATCAGTATTCATATCCACACGGATATTCAGATATCAAATATCCACATCTAATTTTTCAAATACAGATCAAATGCAGATCAAATATTATCCATACAATTTTCACCCCTAAGGTTGTGCTCCAGAATTAGAGGGTGAAACCTCATTAATGGAAGAAGAAGGAAAGAAGACGGGGGTGAGTCTCCCCTCCGCACAGTGATCTTACACCTCGATTTGGAAATGAAAAATTTTACCAAAAATCTACACGGTGCTCACCTCATCTCTCTTTCGCATAGTAACCACTACCCTCCGTTCTCTTTCTGATTCTCTCTTTCTAGAGCAGGTGAAGTCGCACCTGACTGGACGAGCTGGAGATGTCTCACCTCTGCACAGTGATTTCTCTTTCTCCTTGCTCCATGTATCTTCTTCTAGAGCTGAGCCTATACGTACCCTCTTCTAGAGCTGAACCTAAGGGCTTCCGTGAGATAAATATTTTGATTGAGCAGTTTTGAATTCATACAGCGCTGTTTTGACTCTAATTCGTGAATTGCATAAATTAAAAATTGCTCAGTCAAAATCTTGACCCGACTGCCGTGTAAACCTTGTACCGCAACAAATATTGTTACTACTACCTGGTATAGAAGGAAATAAATCTGCTGCGATTCCAAAGAATTGCAGTCCTGCAATTGTAATATCAGCCGTTCATTTATTAAAATACGCGAATCTAAAAAAAAGTTAGTTTTTGCATACAAATCTTGAAATACATAAACAGTTGGAATTGAAATTACAGAACTCTGCGATCCTTTAAAATCGCAGCAGATTTATTTCCAATATAGAAGGATTGAGCACATCCAGGTAACGGTCAAGTAAAATACTTGAAACTTGGATAGTTTGACTTTGCCTTTCATTATTTCATAACCATTCAGATACAAACCTTCTAGTTTAGTCAACAAAAATTAAAAATCCAGGCCACAGGATCATTCTAATCATTTGGAATTAAAATAAGAAGATTAATTTTCTCAAGTTGTAAATCGCATTGCAAGCTTTCAAGAGGGAAATGATGTTTTGCAAGAAACATACAAAAATACGAACTAAAAACCAATATTTAAATTTATAAATCCGTCTGGACCCACTTGTCAGTCTCACTGGAGGCAAGTGATCTCTATCCTTATTTAACCAATCAATTGCCATTTGCAAGCAGCTGTCCAGTTCAGAAAGGGGCTGTTCTAGGAAAACCAAATGAGAAGACCAAGAACAGAGAAGAAACATATAATAAGAACAATAAGAGGATTGAGCACATTAAACAACAGCATATTAAAGAAATCAAAAGAAGAAAATAAGACCCTTAGAAGATGAGACTACAGTACTGTTGGAAACTTGGAGTCTACTAGTGCATCCCCTGGCTTCACTGGTATACATTTCAATCACACAAGACCTGACTGGTACCCTTAATATCTTTGAACAAACAAGTGGATAGTATTGTACATGATATGGCACAGCAATATAGCATGATATTAGTAATAATTTACAAAGAATTTCCACGTTTCTGAAGGCTTCCACATTACTAAGCTCCCCTATGGGATGTTGCCACCTAACTCAGCGAGTCTTCAAAAGTTTATGCTCAGGATTCAAATTCTCTGTTGGTGGGTGCCAGATCTTATAGCTACATGACCGTTAGCTGCACCTATTGGTTAAAAAACCACCTAATTTAACAACTTGTATGATCAAGTTGACAAACATTTTATCCGAGAACCAAATTTCCAGCATGATATGTACACATAGTAGGTAAACCATTGAAACCTCAGAGGAGTATCAGTATAGTGTTAGACAATTAGTTGTCATCACACAATGGTCAGGAAAATAACTTGATATAACTTCATCACCAAATGAGCCCCATTATCCTGAATCTAAATTATGTGGTACCAAGTACCAGCACAAGCAAAATTGAAGATGTCTGCTAGAACGGATAAACAAACATCAAGACATGGGAAAAAAAAAAAAAAAAAGCTATTTGCACTATATCACTATGACAAATCAACCCCGTTCATTCTTTTTCTAAGCAACAAAAATCACAAAAGACATGAAAAAGAAAACAGATTCCACAGTCAGAACATCACCAAATTGGTCGAAGCCCCAACAACAAATGGCTCCATGAGAAGTCGTGTCAAGAAGTAGAAAATAACCCCTAGAGTTATTGAGATAGGCAATGCCGGTAAAGCATGTCGAAAAACGGAAAGAAGAATCAGAGTACAGCCAAGACCAGAAATAATTGCCAGATAACAAGCATATACTGTCATCAGATCATACATTGCAGCTCGACCAACCAACACACTGTAGAAAACAAAATCTCCAAGCCCCAACCTAATACCCCTTGTCGAATCAAACACCTCAAATTCAGTGTTTGAATCAGGAGGTGACCTCTGGCCCTCTCTCTCAACCAATGGCAATGTTTCTGATTCACCAGTCTCCATTTCCACCACAGCACGATTAGAATTATTTGACTCCCTAATTTGTACATGATTGACATTATTCAAATTGTCTTGTACCGCTGGTGGAGATGATACTAAAGGAGATCTCTCTTCTTCATCTACTGAATTGGAATTAGAGGGCTCTGTGGCGGTCACTGGCTGCAGCTCAACTGAACCAAGAGAAGAAACTGGAGAGGAAACTGGTTCTGAGACTGGAGGGGAGGAAACAGTAGGCCGGGCCTCGTAAACCAGAGCTGGGAGCTCATCGTCGCGGTCTGAAGCGAGCTCAACAAGGATCCGCAAGGGCCCACGTGGACAGAGAACAGCAACCAGATCGTATATGGCGAGTGCTATGAGAAGCACCCATGTGGTCCACTCTGGCAGCCGTGCGAACCAAACAGCCACAATCACCGCCACGGCCACCATGTACGATTGCCGGAGAAAAATCGGCACAGCAGGCGAAAACACAGACAAGACACCAAGAATCGAAAAATTCAATAGGAGGATGATTGAAGTGGGGGCATCTAGAGGGATTGAGAAGTGCTGGAGGAGGGAAGCCATGATGGAGCCTCCCATGGAGGCGAGAACGAAGAAGACAGAAAAGCGGAGGTAGTTTTTCAAGAAAGAGGTGAAGTTGTAGTAGTAGAGGAGGACGAGGAGGAAGGTAGCGACAGCGATGAGGGCAACAAAGGCGGCGGCGTCGAGTACCGCGCCGAGGAGCTTGTGAGAGGGGGAGTCGGAGGCGGACTCAACGTAGATCAAGGTCGCAGCGGTGACGGGCGGAGGGGAAGAGATGGAGGCGGGGGAGGAGAGGGAGGTGAGAATGAGCACCACTAAGAGCATACAGATTGAAACGGGAGACATCACTCCGACGATCTCCACACCTAGGGAGTCGATTATGCTGATTCTGGCAGCGGGAGGCTCCTCCGCCGGGGGCATTTTTTTTTCTGGGAGAAGGAATTAGTTGGGGGCAAGTGAGGGGAGATGTAAATCACGAAATGGTCGTGCAAGTTCGTGGTCTTTGGCTCATTTTTGGGGAGGAAGAATGGAAGAGAAGTGGAGGAGGCCAATTGCGATCATCTCCGATGTCACTGACACTGGAGAACTCCGGTCGTCTTGACTGCAGAGTTGAATCAATCAACTGACGAGACAATGAGTGACTAATTCGTATCCTCTGAGATATCTCAAACTTTGCATGATTTTATGGAAAATTTCAACCGTTTAAATACGTCCTACACGAATCTCGAAGCAAAAATAATACTGCCCCTGCGCCATCCCCAAATAGACACCGGACGCGTCGGTCACGCAAAAGTTGAGATATCTCAGAGGATACACACTCGTGAGTGACCGTAGAGAGGTGTCTACGAGAAAATCTGCTGTTATTCAACAAGAATAACAGGAACCTGATCTTCCCGTCTCAACCATTCAAATTTTCCTAACTGCGAATCTCAACAAATAAAAATTTTTATGCGAGAATCGTAACGAAAATAAACGTTTAAGATCTAAATAATAGGTTCTGTTATTCCTTTAGAATAACAGCAGATTTGTTTCTGGTGTCTGCTACCACTCTGCTCATGGGCTCTATTAGAAAAGAAAAAAAACAATTAAAAAGACTGTAACTTGTCGGCTCTCTCTTACATATGGGCTGAGAAGTGGCCTTTGATATTAATTGAATTATGTATCTACTTTTAAAAATTGAATTGTGTATTAATTTATATGTATAATTTATGCTACCTTTCAGATAGCAAAACTTTGTAAAAGAATTGAATTTTTCTGATCCCCAGGATAAGAATTGTTTAGGCACTGTGCACTTTGTATTAGGAGCAATGAATATAAAGAAGAGGAGGGATCCAATTACACCAAAAATTGGTGACACATCTTGACATCAATCACTGAACGTCGAATTTTCATCAAAATTCGCGCTTTGATAGAGCGCTGATCAAATTAGACGGAACGGAGATTTCAATTTGGCACTATTTTTGTTAATATTTTGTGTTGTCCTTCAAATGGTGTCTCCAGTTAAACAAAGAACGCTCCTTTGGCTCCCCTCTCTCTGACGCGAAAATGGCCCCAATGAAAACCCCAGCGAACCCCACTGCCATGAAATCGCACCCCCTCTATTCTCTCCTCTCACTGACCTCGTCAGGTGACAAGACGAAAATAGAAACGAACACCCTGCGAACCATCTCTTCTCTCCTCTCCTCAGGTAACAATTTTTTTTTTTTGCTTTTCTGGAGTTTATTTGAGCAATTTGAATTGAGATGTAATTTTCAGGCGTGAAAACCAAAATAAACCAGAAATAATTGACATGTCAACATTCAAATCCAAAATCATTAACAATAACTTTACTTGATATTGACCTCTAATACATCCTGTACCTTGTTGTCATTCATTGAAAATTGGCAATTTTCTTTTTGGTATCAACGAATCAGCCAATGCTTTTTATGCCTAATTTCCTAAAAATCTAATGTCTTTGAGTGAGAATACTTGAACATAGGAAAGATCTAGCCTTTCTGGTCCCAGACCGTCAATCTCCCATTTTTTACTAGAAAATCTTCCAAATTGTTGTGGCATCTTTGTATAAAATGCATATGTTACATGGGGATAGTTTGAGTAATCTCCAAATATCGTATGCTTCCTTATAAGCAGTCCACTCTACATCTCTTTCTTAGGAACCTAGATTAAAAATCCATTTTTCATGTCCGTCCAACTTTATAAAGGGTGAGTTGTATTGCTAGTCACATAAGTAAAAAAATTTCAATGATGTATTGATATATCATAACTATTTGAGTGATGCTTAAATAAATGGTGTATTATTGATGAAATTATTTATTTTTCTTTTTAGACAAATGGATGATATCACCATAGACGAAATTGACGATTTGGAAGGAAATCTAATGGATGACATGAAATTAGATGAAATCAGGAGCACGGTCAATCCTGAAAGGGTAAGAAAAATGTTTTAATGATATTATTTATCTTGCTATCTTAATATCCACGCAAAGCAAATCTTTTGTTATCTTGCTTGCATGAGTGTGATGAAGCTTATGAGTTGATTATGGATGCAATGGACAAAGCATATGAAAAGGTTTCAAAATTGAAGAATTCTACCAAAGAAGTCGTTGAAGTGGAAGAAAGGGGACTCGATGCTTCTCATATCTCTATTGCTGATCCACAAGTCTCGAAAACAAAAGGGAGCACAAAAAATAAGGTAGAGAAATCAAGCAATGGAAGATTTAAAAGTGGTCTCGAGATAGGTATGGCTCTTGCCAAAAAACAAAAAAGAAAATGTGGTAATTGTCGTGAACTTGGCCACTATAGTACTACTTGCAAAAATTGCTAGATAGTTCTAGGATAGTTAAGACATTGCTAGATAGTTCTAGGATAGTAAGACTTTTTGTATAGGAATATATTTTGAATGAATGCTAGTGAATGTTAAAAAGATCTATTTTGTATGAATGTTAAAAAAAAACTATGGTTTCAGGTTCAATTTTTGCTTTTATTTGCAACTTTCTTATGCTCATATTGAAAATGGTATCAATCGATCAGATAAGTACAAAAATCATGGTACCAGTTCATTAATTAAAAATTATAAAGAGTTACATTTTAGCAATTAAATGGAAAGGGTTGTTAGAAGAGTGAACTCGGAAAGTTACAAGTATATTCTTTAATTTTTTCCTTTTTACGAACTGAAAAGTGGCGAGTACGTCATATGTGTAAATAGGTACCAGTATATCTGGGTTGGTACAAATGGTTGCAGAAGATATATATTTGTCATAGTACTAGTGCTTACTGGTACAAATGGTTGGTACAATGTGTTACCGGTATATGTGGATTGCACAAATGGCTGATAGTCCTTATTATGACTTGATGTATGTTTATTATTGCATTATGAAAAAATTGCCCGTCTACATGTTTATTTATTTTGGCAAAAATTGCACATAAAAAATTGTACCGCCATAATAGAAAATATGTAGAAAAATACCCTTTACAAAATTGCTGATAGTACTATAAAATACCCTTTACAAAATTGCCTCCCTAAGCAACCTAATAGCTAAACAAAATCAACATGAGCAAATTTTAATTGCCCAGTAGCACTATCGTCGTGGCATTATGGAGCAGCCGCTAGGCAACCACATTTGTCTGTTGTTGATTTCTTCTTTTTTTTTCCGATGAGTCACTTAGTAATTGGTGTTGCATACCTTATGCTCCTTACCTTCATCCGTCGACCTCAAAAAGTTTTCATGGAGGCTGGTTCGTTTGGGAGATACCCTACATCTCCCAAACTCAAACTCAATCTCACTCTCTCTAATGGAGGCTAGTTCGTAGAGGTGGAACTCGAACTCAGTAAACGTTTCTCTCTGTAGCGCGGTGAGATTCGTAGGGCGAACGAAGGTTCTAGCGTTTGAACGAGAGAGAGGGGGGAGATGGCCAAATGAGAGAGAAAGGGGTAGACTGTAAAAACCTAGCTTAACGGAGGTTTTTTCAATTTTCTCCGTTCCGTCTAATTTGATCAGCGCTCCATCAAAGCGCGAATTTTGATGAAAATCCAACGTTCAGTGATTGATGTCAAGATGTGTCACCAGTTTTTGGTGTAATTGGATCCCTCCTCTATAAAGAATGCTCCTTTCTACTTTCATAGCACGAAAGAATGCTTCAACATAGTGAACAAGATTTAGTTCGATCCAATGTAATGTTCATTTTGTTTGTTGAAGAATGCTGCATTTTACTCTCTCTCTCTCTTTTACCTGTATGGCTGTATCTCATGCAAAGCGTTTTTTAATTTGACATTTTATTACATCGGCGTCCAAATTTTGCAAGAGTAGAGATTTGCATTTTATTACATTTAATTGCACTTGCAACTGTACAATTTTATCACATGAAAGAGACTGAAAAGAATTGAATTATGTACTTTAATGTCCAAAATTGTTTAATAACAGGAACAAGAAGAAAATGGCACCTCAAGTGTTTACATATAGAGAGAAACAGAGTAGAGAAGCACAGGACACAGCCTCTCAAGGTGCATGCATAACTTTTGTTATATAATATTTCTCGCTGACTACAGTACAGAAATGCATTTTTTTTTCAAAAAAAAAAAACAAAAAAGAACACAGGAACACACGGCTATTTGAAGAATGAAACATGCGCATGCACCATGACTTCGTATCTGGACACAACATAAGACCAATGATAAACTGCAAGAAATATTACCATAATTAGAAAACAATTATGCTCATAGCTAGTCAAGCTACAAAAATATTGAATTATAGGTAGAGAGAAACATACGAGCTATCTTAGTTGGGGAGTGTCTCCAATGCGCAAGCAATTAATGTACTCTACATTCAGCCGATCTGCCCCCCCAATTTCACACCTTCTCTCCAGGTCCCGGCATTCGCTATGAACTGGAAACGGAGAGACCGAGGCATGATCGGTTCAGATGAAAGCATAGGTACATCACTAATTTCCAATGTATAAAGATGACACAAAAGATTCAATCCACTTGGAAGTGATTCAAGGGACTTGAGACCTTTCAGCTGGAGCTCCTCAATTCGGCATGGCAAACCCTGGTCACAGAACACTTGAAGCATTTCACAACAGGAAATATCCAGTTTCTTCAGTGAAGGGAGGCCTCCAGGGCTTGCAATTGAAGAGAGATCGTTACAACCATCAATCTTCAATGTTGTCAGACCACTCAGACGACTCAGATTTGCACCAGTGATGTACTTTAGCTTTGGTATTTTAATTAAAGATAAAGAGGTGAGAGAGGTAATAGTTTGAATCCACCCAATTATTTTCCAGTCCACTCCTTCCACAATAATATCTGTTAGAGAAGGAACTGTTGAAGGAAGCAATAACAGATTCCGGCAATTCCTTATTTCAAGCCTGCTAAGGCTTGAAGGCAGGTATGAAATGCGTGCCAATTTTGGGCAGTTGGATATGTATAAATCACAAAGGTTGGTTAAGGAACCATTATGCACTATAAACCATCTTTCCAGCTCAGGCATGTCTGACAAGTGCAACAGTTTCAGTGATCGAAATCCACCCAAATCGGCACTCTGACTGACCAGCTGATCAAGGCCTTTAACCATATCAAGCCCCATTAAATATAAATTTTTAATCTGTGGCAATTTTGCGACTTGAGGGAGGTTGACAGAAAACTTGCAGTTGCATAGTTTTACTGTCTCCAGATTTCTGAATGAGGAATCTGAGACCCAAGATGGAAATTTAGACCCATTATAGCCTTCAATCCGTATACTCTTAATTTCCCTGGGGGGGTCAAGTTGGCTTATCACTTCCTCATTTTTAGAATCAGAGCATGTACCAGCACTCCACCTTAAAATTAAAAAGTCAAGGTGTTTCTTGCTGTCTAAGCTTGCCTTTTCGGCATCATCGCCATTTTTTACATTCTCTAGCTTAGATATGCAAAGCACTCCCCGTAGATTCAATTCCCTTAACTCATTTATATGACAACCATCTCCTTTGGCAACAGCAAATCTGGATAAGGTTTGTAGAGAGGTTAACCTTCCCAAATGTGGTGGCATGGATTCAAAATCCTTTTCATCCCATTTTTCCCAATCCAAACTCAAACCAATGTGCCGCATATTAATCAAGCTGCTCATTCCTTTGGGAAGTTCTTTAAGGTTGTAACACTCATCAAGGTTGAGCGTTTGTAAATTTAACAGCTTGCATATCGAATCTGGTAATGTTTTGAATAGTGAGCCACACAGGTTTAAGTATCTTAGGTGAATTAAATTACCGATAGATTCATGTAAATTGTCAAATTTACAGTTACTCAGGTCCAGCGAGCGCAAGAACTTCAGATTGCTTGACAAATTATGTTGTAGGACATCTTTCACTTGTACATGGCCCATGGTGTACACTATCAGTGTGCGTAAATGTTTCCTGTCATAAATATAATTCACAGACTCACGATTCAAACCATCCCCACACAAAGAAGCATACCTGGTCATTGTATGCTTGCCATGCTGGATGCCAGAGTGGCCCACCCTTGCACACTCATACATCGACACAGACTGACATAGATCATGTATAGCACCAGGCATTACATACCTATTACGGTCACAAGGTTGGAAGAAGGATCGCCACAGCAAATCAGTGAACTGCTTTTTACCAATATCTTCTGGTGTTCTATTCTCACGATGCCGTTCAGATTTTGCAAGCCCTTCTGATACCCACAATTTTACCAAATTGTCCCTGTCAAACTCATAACCTTTGGGAAAAATGGAGCAATACGCAAAGCATCGCTTTAAAGGAAGAGTTAACAACTCGTAGCTCAGCTTCAGGGTAGGTAAAATACTATCAACTACTTCATCTGGATCAGGCATATCTTCTAATAATCTATTCCACTCTTCTTCATCAGTTCTACCACATAGGGTTCTGCCTAATAATTTGGCAGCTATTGGGGACCCATAGCATTTTGCTGCAATTTCCTTGCCAATGCTTTCCAAATTTTCATTCAATGTAGAGATTTGAAGAAAGGCTTCATCTTTCAAGATCAGCCAAAGGAAAGTAGAATTCAAACGAGTCAAGGCAACCTGATCCTGATCTGATGAACCCATGTATTGTGCGGTTCTTTTGTTTCGGGTTGTTACCAGAATTTTGCTTCCAGACTGGGCTGTGTTAAGAGGGGCCCGCACAGTTTCCCAAAAGGACAGGTCCTCTGTGTACACGCCATCTAGTACCAGTAAAAATATTTTACCACTCAGTAACTGTTGGAGGCTGCGTTGGAGCATATCTAAGGTAGACAGGTTGCAGTTGGTTTCGGTTATGCCTTCAATGATCTTTCTTATGGTTTCAACTGGGTCACAATTAGGAGATAGGCTTACCCATATTAGCGGCTTGAAGTGATCTGTAATTGCAGGATGGTTGAATGCTGATCGAGCAAGGGCGGTCTTTCCCATGCCGCCTTCTCCGATAATGGATACGACTGGAGGGAAACGCGTGTTGTATGTATGTTGGAGCAACAAGTCAATAAGCCTCTCACTTTCCTCATACCTCCCACACAGCCTATGGGCACCTGCTAGAATTTTCCATTGGTTATTTCAGTATTTTCTATTTGCTTCTTTTATTTATTTTATTTTGCCTATAACTCAATTTTGACATAAACTCAATTCATCTAACATAAGGATAGCCAGCAACCTACCACAATTTCTTTTTACTTTTGAGTCAACAGCTTCCAACAGTAAATATATTTTGAACTAGTGCTGGTACACATTGGTAAAATATGGGTTGAACAAATTTCAGTAATCCTTCAAAATGCTGGAAGTTCAGGTAGGAACTGACCCAATTAAAGGTGATCAACCCAAGCAGCCTTTTAATTGCACAGATTCGTATCAAGTTTTGTGATCAGGAATCAACAGAGAGCGAATCAAATTTTTATGTTAAATTTAAAATGCAAGTTTAACCCAGTCTGGATGCCTGGTATATATTTCAATCTGCTAATTTAAACATAAGAGAGAGCTTTGCGTTTTCATCTAAATTCAGTACAAACAACAAATTAGCCTTCATATTTTTTGTTAGATGAAATTGTTTGTTAAAAGAAAGGTACTGACATTGGGCCAAAATTAAGTTAAAATGCAAATATTGATCCCGTTTCATCCAAGGACATTAACCAACTTAGCACCCAAAATAAGGTAAACATGCGAATTTGGCAACATGAGGAAGAGAGTAAAATGACATTACTTGTTTTCAAAAGAAAAAAAAAAACAGCATTCACCTTCTTCCAATGGGCCTGTTTGACGAGTATCAGTTCTCCTAGTCGTATTAACAACACGAGCCTGATCGCACTCGTGTAACATCTGTGCCTGCCTATCCTTATAAATAGTATCATACTTATTGTTTATCTCATCAACTCGATTCAACACAGACCGGTAGTACCAAGCCGATGATAAGAGGGCCCAGTAAGAAGCTTCCGTCGCAATCCGAGCTCGTGCCTCAAACTCCTCTTCTAAATCTTCAGTATCAAAGGCAATTGATCGGAGCTCGCTCAGCCAGAGGAGAACCGACTCGTTCTCAATCTGGTATTTCTGCTCTGCGTCGGCAAGCCGTGCCCATATCCGATTGGCACGATAGTGAAGCTTTTCCAGCTCGGCCCTGGCCGATGCTTTGGTAGGGAGATTGGCGATTAAGCTAGGGAAAACAGTCAAGAAATGACCAAGTACGACCTCGATGATTTTCTCAAAAATTCCTGCGTAAGGTATCATTGTTGGCTTTCTTTTTTCTTTTTTCTTTTTTCCTTGTTTCGTTTTGATGGTGGCAACTAGCAATGGCTTTTTTTGCTAGGTTGAAGTAGAGATGGAAAGGGGAGACTGAAGAAGGCAGAGCAGAGTCATCGACTCTGCGGAGACTATCCGTTGACTGACTTGTGCTCTCGCGGTCTGTCCCCCAAGTTCCAGTGCAATTTCACTTCAAGCTTGTCGGGATTGATCCTGAAGTAATAGCTACTGACAAGAAATCTTTACCGTCCAGTATGATCTAAACGGTAGGTATCCCAATTAGACAGTCTTCTCTTTTGTTCTTTGTTGGAGATTATCCAATGTAAATTACCAAGCCTTCTCTCTCCGTCGGCCAACAACAATCAGCATGATCTGGGCCTATGGGCTTGTATAAAGAAAACGACAACAGCCTGACGGTACTCCATACCGTAGAAGTTTTTTCTTCGACAATTGACGGGCCTAAGAATAACTCTTCGAACTAAGGCCGAGATACAGAGAATATTTGCGTACGGGCTTTTTCGCCTAAAATTAAGGAGAACTTCTGGGCCTGTCTGCATGGAGAAAAAACTTTTATATTATGGGAGAATTGGTTTTATGCCACTCAAAAACCTTCAATTTTGAAAATTGCCACTACAAACTTAGAGTTCTTGTCAATGCCATTACAAATCTAAGTAATTTGTAATTTTGCCCTAAATACCAATTTAATCATGTTAAAATAAAAATAAAATAAAAATGGACGAAAATACCCTCCAAATACAAATAAGCATTCTGTTCTCTCCTTCTGTTCTCTCCTTGTGTCCGCCAAGGTGCGAACCCTAGCCTCTCCTTGTTTTTCTGCCAAATTAAAAGACTGCTAAATATTGTTCCTCCTTGTTACTCGGAAAGACAACCTACTTGAAATGTTTCTCCGCCAACACTAGGGCCTTTATCTCCTAACCCTAGCCTCTCCTTGCCAATAAGTTGCTATAATCTCTGATTCTGACCTTCAATTTCTGAGTCCGCCTTCCAGCAAGTGTAAGAGCCCTCCGCCTTCCAGCAAGTCAGTCCGTCTGAATAGATGACATGGACAAATCATGGATTCCTAGTAGGTAAGTGTTAGATTTATGAGTAGAATTCGTTTACAGTAATAATTTTGCTTCACTTGACTTGATGCGAATTTATTATGAAAATTTAGGGTGTTTCAATCAAATTTGGTTAAAACATATATAGGCTTGTTAGTAATTGTTTTGGTTGTTACTAATTTCAATGTTATCTAATTGCTTTGTTTTGCTGTGAAAATTTATACTAATTGCTTTGCTGTGAAAACATATATATGAAAATTCATTTAGGGCAATTGCTTAGGTTTGCGCTAATAGACTTGCTGTGATTTGCTTTGCTGAGATTTGCGTTGCTGTCCTTTATTTTGCAGATTATGCCGGCATTTTTTTCCATAACCAAAAAATTAAATAATATAATATTAATAACCAAATTTTAAAATTTATTTTATCCATAACTGATCGCCCAAACGTGGGGCGGTCCATCATGCATACCAAACCGCCCCAGTGGGGCGTCCCAAATAATTTTTTTTTTTTTTTGATTTTGTGTATAAAATGATTATTTTCTCTCTCCAGAGTCATAATAATCCACTCACTCTTCTTCCAATCTGACTTCTGCTCTCAAACAGTGCTGCGAGGTGATTTTTTAGGCGATTGCGATCAACAGTGCGCTCAACAGTGACCGAGGTTTTTTTAATTTTTTTTTTAAATGTTAAAAATTTCATAAATAAACAAAATAACTAATATTGAACGACAAATTTCTTTTCTAATGTCAGAAAAAACTCAAAAATGTTCATTGCATTGTACTTGGGTGGAAAAATCACGAAAGGAGAGTTCGGATGCCAATACTCGAAAGATGCGACTTACGGCTTCCAGGTGAATGTCAATACTTCAATTTATGAAGTAAAGGAAATAATAATGCAACAAACTGGTTGGGACCGTGTCCAATTTACCGTACAAATCAGTACCCGAATTAACAATCAACCCCCTAGGTGCCAAACCTTACTATATAAAATATCCTATAGAAGAGCAGGATATATGGAAAGCTATGTACGGATTTTTTGAGTCCAATTTAATCCCAGTAATGGACCTATTTTGCAAAAAGTTTCGATTCAACCGAGTTGGTGTCCCGAGAGAACCTTCTACCCGAAACAACCTCGGATACTTGGGGCCGGACCTTCTACCCAAAACAACCTGGGATTATGATCACAACCTGGATTATGATCACAACCGGGATGTGAACTCACCTCCTCGTGAGCCAATGAGACGAGATAGGTATTTGCAAGTACCTGAGTATAGTGTTGCACCCCTGCCGAAACTAGAAGACTGGTCATGTGTTGGTCGGGTTGGATACCAATCGTGCACCGATCCATTACCTAACTACAGCCCCCCTGAACCTAGAAGACAGTCCACAGTCGATCGAAATGATAGAGGCATTGATTTTGATGATATTGATGAGATACCGACAAATTATGCCTCCTCCAATTGAAGACAGATTATCAGAGGGCGACGATGAGGAGATTATGCCTCCTCCAATTGAAGACAGATTTCCGATCAGGAGACGAGGAGACAAGCACCCGGTAAGGACATTCAATGACACTACTTCTTTTGAAGAAGCAGACATTTCTTTTTTTGGGAGACGCGTTGTATATAACGAAGAGATTAGCCCGGGCCAGCTTTACACCAACATAGAAGAACTGTCGACCAAAGTTAAGCAGTTCCATTTGAAGGGTAATTGGGAGTTTACAGTGGCCAGGCGGGAGAGGAACCGGTATGTTGTAATTTGCAATGATACAAAGTGCAAATGGAAAATGTCTGCCGCGCCTAAAGGCAAGGGAGAGGCATGGATAATTAAAAAGGTCGAAGGACCACACACTTGCAAGAGTGCGTCAAGAAGATCGGATCATAGTGCGGCGACGGCGGCACTTATTGCCGATGTAATTATGACGGACATTAAGGAGGACCCTGCGATGAGCATTAAGGAGGTCGCTCGTGCGGTGAGACGAGTCTATGAACATGTAGTCCCACATTACAATAGGTTGTGGAGGGGTCGGGAACTTGCGGTATGCGGATGCTTCGGAACCCGGAAGGGGTCGTACAATCTCCTCACACCATTGCCGATGGCCATAACAAGTACAAATCCGGGAACCGGAGTTCGAGCAATGGCATGTACCAACCGATACACCCGGTGAGGTACAATTCAAGGGCATAGCATGGGCTTTCGGTCCATGTATTGAAGCATTTCAATATGTTAGACTCCGTGATCGGCATCGATGCATGCTTCATGTCCGGCCGGTATGGTGGGGCTCGCTTATAGCATGTGCATATGATGCTTGAAAACCAAATGTTACCCATAGCTTTTGCCATTGTTCAACAGGAGGATGGTCCAAATTGGGGTTTTTTCATGTCATTTCGAGAAGAGAGGTGATAGGGAACAGGTTCGTCTGCGTGATATCAGACCAAGGACAAGGGCATCAAGCATGTATTTGATAGCCTCAACTATGGGTGGAACACGAATACGGGAGAGTCTGTGCACAGGTACTGCATGCAACACATTTCAGAGAACCTGTGCAAAAATACCGGCGGCGGAGAATGGGTTGCTGACAGGTTCAAAATTGGCTGCAAGAGGAAAAAACCACGACGAATGGAAGAGATGTTCAGAGATTTTGCCAGAGTATGTATGCATTATTATTATTTTTTTTTTACATTTGCACGACTTGTGTCACTGAGGTATATTTCTATTTTTTGTAGACATTTCTATAGGCAAATGCCTACTTAGCGAAGGCGGGCAAGAGACGTCCGCGTGATCCGATGGAGCCGTCAGCATATGAGAAGATATTTCAATCATGTGATGGAGGTTGGAGATGGGGAATTATGACCACTAATGGGTCAAGAGTCGTTAAACAATGTCTTCAAAAAGAGCCGTATGTTACCCGTGGTTTCACTGGTGGAGGATACATTTTACAAGTTAAATGCTTGGTTTGTTGAGAGGCATGCTAAAGCCACTGTATTAGCAAGTAGGGACCAACTGTTCTCAGATAGAATAGAGGAGAAATTAAGAAAACACAGAGAAAAAGGTTCTGTCATGCACGTTGTAGCATATGGCAGCACAAGTACGAAATATGAAGTGGTTTCCTCATTTAATTGAAGTCTGCATTAAAATTTGTTTTATTGCTCTGTGTGGAGGAAGCTTTAAAACATGGCCCCAGGAGTTGCATAAATTTAATTTAACCATAAACTAATTTCAGGATTCAATTATGACAGTACTCTGCAAATTTATTTTGCTGCTTGGTACCACAAAATGCCAATTTGCCAGCAAGGACTAATCATTGTTATTTCCACATTATTAGAAGGCATGATCTGCAAAATAAATATGTATATTGTTGCTAATAGACTTGTTACTAATTGCTTGTTAATAATTTCAATCAAATTTGTTAATTAATTACATTGCATTTTTCATATAGGGTTGACCCAGAAACACCACCTATTGCACCTGGTAATCAGAGCCAAGTTGAGAGCTCTCAGGGATGTAACACTTCAACCCAGCTAGCACCAACTATTGCACTTGGTAGTCAGGTAGGGGGATCTCAGAACAGTCGGATTGGAGGATAAACTGATCAATTTGACGATCCTGATCCTGATCCTGATGAATATGTGGGTGTTAATGATGAGCACATTTATTGCCATGATGATGAGAATGTAGAGGAGCCAAGTGGTCCAGATCCTATTTTAGAGGACGAGGAGGCAACTGTAGATGATGCCGTTGAAAGTGAAGGGGTCATTGCATTTGACCATGAAAATCCTAAAATAGAGGTTGGTGCATTATTCCCCGATGTCGATGTCTTTAGAAAGTCGTTGAGGCATTTTGCAATAAAAAGTGAGTTTGAAGTTTGTACAGTGAAGTCGGACAAGACTAGGTTCATAGGAAAATGCAAAGCTACTAGTTGTCCTTGGAGAATTCATGCTTCTAGACTCCAAGATGAGAGAACTTTCATGGTATGTGATGAATAATTTCATTTGCATGCATAATTTATGATTCAAATATGTGACGAATATGTAAATATGACAAGACTTTTGTTTGTAATTTATAGGTGAAGAAATTACCATATGCTCATTCTTGCCCATCCACTACCATGGTTGACGGAAAAATGGCATCTAGTTCTTGGGTATCAGATAGAGTGGAAGATTGGTTAAGAAAGAATCCCTCAGCTGGAGCCAAGGAAGTTAAAAGTAAGTTAGAAGACGAGTTTCATATCAAGGTGTCTTATGGCAAGGCTTGGTCGGGAAAGAAAGCTGCTCTTGATCAGATCCATGGGTCATGGGAGGAAAGCTTTCAAATGATGTACAATTTTAAGGGTGAGTTGGAGAAAAGATGTCATGGGAGCATTGTTGAGATAGATTGCAAAAAGGTTAGCAATAAGATGGTGTTCAGCAAGATATTTGTGGCTCTGAAGCCATGTATCGATGGGTTTCTGCATGGATGTAGACCATATTTGGGTGTTGATTCAACTCATTTGACGGGCAAGTACAAAGGTCAGTTGGCGGCTGCTGCAAGTGTTGATAGGCACAACTGGTTGTACCCAGTTGCATACGGAGTTTTTGACTTGGAAACAACTGCAAATTGGGCATGGTTCATGGCTCAGCTGAAAAGGGCAATTGGAAATCCATTGGGTTTGGCCATATCTTCATATGCAGGAAAGGGACTGGAAAGGCTGCTATCAGGCACAAAAATGCAGTGCATGGTGCCATACTAAATGGTCTCATACTAGGCAATCTGGCACTTCTTTTTTTCAAGGTCCAACAGTGGTCACTAAATGCAGTTATAACAGTTGATATTGCCAAAAGTCTTTTCAAATTAAGAGATGATTTGTCAAAAATTCACAACCCAGTACCAATTCACAACCTGGTACCATAAAACTTAGAGATGATTTGTCAAAAATTCAGTACCTTTTTGTAGTTTACGCATCTCGTAGAATATCCTCTCGTGGATTTGCTTCTGCATCGCTCACAAGTCTTTTCAAATCGATCCCGCAATTCGGGCATTGCACGATTGGCAACCGATCGCACACTCGGGCGGGCAGCGGTGGACGAAATCGATTGCGTAGAGTTCCCAAAGGAAGATTGATGGCGATGCATGGTGATTAGATCGGAATGAGGAGGTGACTGGTGGAGGCGACAGGTGACATGAGTCGACACAGGGAGGCGGAGGAGGTGACTGGTGGAGTCGCGATTACACAGAAGAGGACGTTTTGAGTTGTGCGTTCGCGATCTCTGCGGAGGAGGCGGCAGCGAGTGGTGGAAGTGGAGGCGCAATCTCCTGTAGAGGAGGAGGCGTGTTAGAGGAGGCGTTACACAGGAGAGGCATTAATCTGAAGGGAATGATATAAAAAGTCTGAGGGGTAAAATAGGAAATACAAAAATAAGTATTTCAAACTAGTATAAAAATTTGTATTTGGGGCAAAATTACAAATTAACTAGATTTATAATGGCATTTGTATAATAACCAATTTTGAAGTGGCAATTTTCAAAATTGAAGATTTTTGAGTGGCATAAAACCAATTACCCCTTATATTATTATAACCCTGACATATGTAGCTTATATCTTTCTCATCATCGCTAGGAAAGACAAATCCTACTTTGTTTGCGCAGGAGCTTTCCCTTTGCGGGTCCATTGAATAACAATTTGGTCAAAGAAAGCATCTTACGCATGACTTGCTTGCTCCCAGCCGATTTTTTTTTTTTTAAAATGGAAATTATTACAAATTTCTTAACCAAACCAGCCAATCCGTTGAAAAAGTTACAAAAATAGCCTACACCGGATTCTCAATCCGGTGTAGCATGAGAGGGCCAGACTACACCGGTTTTCCAATCCGGTGTAGCCATTTTCCCACCCGGCTAATCCATTTTTCTCCCGTCTGCAGAGCAAAAAAAGCTTCATCGGTTTCCCAATCCGGTGCAGTCCGGCCCTCTCAAGCTACACCGGATTGGGGATCCAGTGTAGACTATTTTTGTAACTTTTTCATTGAATTGACTGGTTTGGTTAAGAAGTTTGTTATAATTTCCAATTAAAAAAAAAAGTCCTCACAGCCTCACAGGAAAATGATGTGAGGATATTTTTTCTCTTTTCGTTCATAATATCATGAGATTATAGTTTTTTTTTTTTTTTTTTTTTGAGGAAAAGCCCATAGGCATGCATTGATATAAGAAAAATTACAGTCTTACATTATTCATAGTAACTAAATTGCTGAAAAATGTAAACTTGCCAAACTAACAGTTTTAAAGGAATAACCCATAAACGGATAAACCATCTAAAAAAAACACGCCTGCTGCTTGGTACTCTGTAGCCTTGTTGTCTGTTTCATGTATCAGTGTTGTTCTCAGACTTCATTCTCTAATTCGCCAAATGTAAAGTACTTCTCATCTAGCTGTGTACTGATGTTGTTAGCCTCTCTGAACCCTTCACTTGGATAGCCATGAAAAGATTGTTTTGACTTCCTTGCCCAGTTTGCCATATGGTGTGGCACTTGTATATAATTCCTGGCAGCATAGTGCACTTGAATTTGTGTCCCCAATTGTTGAATAAGGGTCATACTTCTAGCCACTATCTGCATCGCCTGCCATGATGGGATCTCTTCTAAGCATTTTTTACTGATAGCTTTTATCAAAGTTTT
Source organism: Carex cristatella (assembly GCA_024447775.1). NCBI lineage: Eukaryota > Viridiplantae > Streptophyta > Magnoliopsida > Poales > Cyperaceae > Carex > Carex cristatella. Next base: position 400,558 of record JAJHPF010000021.1, on the reverse strand, counting down.
TGAGTCAAGAGATGATCCAGTACCAGTTTCCTGTACCAGTACCCCTTTCACTTAGTTTTTCCAGTACCGTGTTTAGTGCTAGTGCTTCTGTTTCCAGTGCTCCTTGTGTTGTAACATGGCTGCCCTGTGCCTTTATCAGTTTTCCTTGTCCATCATAGTATACTGCCCCCAATCCCGCATTTCCAGATACATCCCAGGATCCATCCACTTGAATCAGAATGGTTCCCATTGGCACTTGTAACGGTTCCTCCTTCTCTTCTACTTGCTGTTGTTGTTTTTGTTTTGTGTTGTTGTAATCCAAGGCTTTTGCCCGCGCCAATGTTTGTAAAGGGTTTGCCTTAATCCCTTGGAACAGCTCTTCATTCCTAGCTTTCCAAAGGCTCCAGGTGAGGTTGCACATGGAAATTATTTGTGTTGGTTCCAGGTCTTTGGTGATCATTTTTAGGCATGCGTGAAATTTAAAGGTAGGTATTCTACCCTTATTGGGAAGTCTGACGCGCACCACGTTGCTCTTGCCGCTGGGCAATAAAATATGGTGTGTACCAAGAATTCATTTTCATTTCCGCATCGTTGGCAGGTTGGGCTGATTGCTCGAATTCTCTGGTGCAGAGTCATCACTGTAGGTATCCCTTCATGTACCGCCCTCCAAAGGAATGTTCTAACTCGAGGTAGGATATCTTTCCATCTCCATATATTTTTCCACATCTCTGTTTGTTCTGAGGTGTATAGGATAGGCTGCATATGTTGCTTATGTAGTAATTGGTATCCCTCTTTTGTAGTATAGGTCCCCCTCTTACTCTTGGTCCATATGAGTCTATCTTCTATCTCAGGTGTGTTTGTAGGGCGTTGCGCTGTTTGCTGAATTGCTTGAAATGCCTGTGTGCCTATTAATTCTTCAATTTCTGCTTTCTTCCACTGTCCTGTGTTATGGTTGTATAGGTGTGCCACCTTTATGTGTCTCTGCCTGCTGTTCATGATTCTTATCGGGTTCCAACCCGAGTACCATGGTTCATTGAGTGCCCTGATGCAATATCCTTCCCCTACATGCCACTGAACTGTTTCCTTGAAAAAATCTTTCAACTGTAAAATGGCTTTCCACAGTTTACTACCCCCTCTGTTAGCCGTCACTGACCAGATTCCTCCTCTTGGGCAATATTTCGCAATCATTATCTGAACCCATAGCCTATCCGCTCCACTGATCATGCACCATACCAATTTTAGCAAAAGAGCCTGGTTAAACATTCTTATATCTCTAATTCCCAAACCCCCCTCTTCTATCCCTCTGCATATCTTGTGCCATCCAATTAGAGTCATGTACCTTTCTTGATTGAGCTTTCCCCAAAAGAATCGCCTCATCTTGGAATTTAGGTCATCAATCGTCTTTTTGGATAGTTTCTCTACCGACATATAGTACACAGGCAAGGATGTTAGCACCGACTTGATTAGAACTAAGCGCCCCGCATGTGACAGTGTATTGATCTTCCAGGATGCCAATCTATCTCCAACCCTCTCCACCAACAGATCTCTGGTCAGGGTGTGTTGCGTATCATCTTTTGTCATGATGATCCCCAAATATTTCTCTCCCTCTCCTGCCTGTTGAGCCCCAAGTTCTCGTTCAATCACCTGCTTACAAAACAGATCACACTTGTTACTGTACCATACCTTGGATTTTTGTGGGTTGATTGAGAGGCCCGAGTTGTGTCCGAAATCTGTTAAGATCCTTTTGTACTCTGCTGCCTCCTGGTTGGTTGCTCTTCCCATAATCACTAGGTCATCGGCGTATAGTATGTTTGTTAGAATTGGGGCTGTTGTTGCTAGCTTGATTCCGATAATTTCTCCTCTTGCTTGGGTTTTGTTAATCTGTCTTGTAAGCATTTCCATCACCATGATGAATAAATAGGGGGACAATGGACACCCCTGTCTTACTCCTCTTGTTGGTGATATAAAACCGTCTCCTTTGCCATTAATGAGAATTTTAACCCTACTGGATGCCATGGATGACATTATGATTCGGGTCAGTGCTGGTGGCATGTTGACAGCTTGTAGTGATGCTTCTATGAACTCCCATCTAACCATATCAAACGCTTTATTAATATCTGCTTTCAATAAAAAAGACTGTTCTTGGTAGGATTTGGATTTAAAAGAGTGGAGTGTTTCTCGGATGAGAATGGAGTTATCGGAAATACTTCGATTTTTTAGGAAGGCTGTCTGGTTATTTGCGATTAAGTGTTGCATGTGTGGTTGGAGTCTAGAGGCAATGATTTTCATTAGCAATCGGTAAACTACGTTTCCAATTGTAATTGGTCGGTATTCTTTTGGTGAGTTTGGTTGGTCAATTTTTGGGATGAGTATGAGTTGGCTGGCTAGCCACGGTTGTGGGGTTGTGCCTGTTTGGAAGGTTTTTGCAATTGCTTGGGTAAGGTCATGTTTGACTAGGTGCCAGTTGGTTTGAAGGAATCTTGCGGTGATCCCGTCCGGACCTGGGGCTTTGTCGGGTCCCATTCGAAACAAGTTTTCTCTTACCTCCTCTTGTGTTGGGGCTGCACTTAGGTGGTCATGGGCACTGTTCTCTATAATCGGGTCTCCATGTATAACACATCTCTGAACATAATTATGTGCATTCGCATTTTCCTTTGGGGCCGGTTCTCCATAAAGGTCTTTGAAGAATCTCACAAAAACTCGTGTTATTCCTTGCTCATCTGTTACCAAATTCCCATTTTCATCTTTTACTTGAGTTATCATATTCCTTCTCCTTCTTTGTGTCGCCACTGCATGGAAATAAGTGGTGTTTCGATCCCCTTGGGTGTGCCACTGCACCCTTGATCTTTGTCTCCAATAGTCCTGTAAATCATCTTCTGCTCTATGATACTCTTTCATTAACTGTTCCCCCACTCTTGGGTCTTGTTGGTAGGGGTGTAAGGTTTGGAAACTTAGAATACTTTGCTGAGCTGTTTGGATTCGGTTTTGAGGAGTTTGAATACCTGCTGCCCATTTTTTTAAACCTGCTGTCATGCTTGTCATCCTATGTTCCCATGTGAGGTTTCTTGACTGATCCCAAAGTTTTTGACATGTTTCTGTGAAGCCTTCTACATTGAGCCACCAATTTTCAAACTTGAACCCCTTGGCTCGGCCTTGCACATGTTTTGTTCTTAAAAGAATGGGTGCATGATCACTATGGATGCGGGGCAAATGATTAACATAAGCATCTGCATACATATTTAACCATTGTGCGGTTGCTACCACTCTATCCAGTCTCTCATGAATTTCCGTCGATGTGTGTTGTGTATTTGTCCATGTGTAGGCAGGACCTTTGTACCCGAGGTCAACGAGGCCCGCACTTGAGAGGAAACACCGGAATTGTTTGTTATAGCAACTTAAATTCGGATTCCCTCCAACTTTCTCTGACTCAGAAACTATTTCATTGAAATCTCCTATCACACAAACCGCTCCTTCTCGGTTAATGATGCTTTCAATTTCTTGCCATAGTTCCTTGTTGTGTCTATGCGAAGGGTCACCGTATACGCATATCAATGACCAACGGTGCCCCTCTCTTGAAGCTATTTTTGCATGAATGTAAGAGATATTTTGGTGAACTATCTGTAGGTTGGTTTGTTGATCCCAAATAATCCAAAGGCCACCCGATAGTCCCCTCGATGGGACTACCGAGTAGTTTGCTACGTTTAGATTATTAAGAACAGTTTCAGATTTTCTTAAAGAGCATTTTGTCTCCGACACAAAGGCAATATTTGCCCTTGTTGCATGGAGGGTTCGTTCCAGGAACCGCTGTTTCCGAGGCCCCCCCGCGCCCCGGCAGTTCCATGATAAGATATTCATCCTTCTGGTGGAGACGAAGTCCTATTCGCCTCCACTGCTCTTCTTTTTGTGGCACGGTTCACTTGGAACTGTGCCAAGGGTAGGTCCAATTCAGTTTGCATTGGTTCTGTTTGTTCTACTCTTTGTCCTGTGTAGACCTGATACAGGTCGGTTTGGTTTGGGGTTTCATTCATTTCATCTTGGGTTATGGTTAAGGCTAGCTGTTTGTCTTGTTCATTTAGCTTTAGGTTAAGATTCCGGCCTAGGTTATTTCCTCTTTTTATTTGCTGTTGGTTTTGATTTTTTGGGGTTGTGTTAGGGATGTGACGGTGGCTGTGGGCTGTTGCTGGGTTGGAGGTGTTATTGGGTTGGGGTGAGGTGGAGATATTGGGCTGCGTGGCTGATTGTTCTGCTGTGTGGGTGTGGGTGTGTGTTGTGTGCGTGCCTGGTACCCTTTGGTTTTTGAGAGGTGTACTGTGTGGTACTAAGGCCGAATCATTGATCCATGGGCCAATGTTAAGGGCTGTTATGCGAGTCAGTTCTGGTTTGTCTTTATATTTTGGGTCTCTTGCTAGCCTCTGCATTCGGACCCTATCAACACAGTCTGTGTGCTCATGGCCCAGATGTGCACAGTATAGGCATATTTTACTTAACCGCTCATACACCACATGAGTTGTAAAAGTTCCCAGAGATTGGTGATCTACCTCTACATAATCCTTGAGGGCTTGGTCTACGGGTATTAGGAGTTTGAGTTTATAGAATTTGTTACCTGCTAGGTAGGCCTCTGTTGGGTCGGACAGTACTTCCCCCAGTGTCTCTGTTATCATGCAAATTCCTTCATTGGTGATTGATTGTGTTGGGATGTTATGTAGTTGTGTCCATACCTCCATCTTTGGAACTTTTGGTTGTGTTAGGTCGGCTGGCCCGTCACTTCGTTTTAGAACCACTATTTCCCCGCGAAAGTTCCACACCCCTTTGTGTATCACTCTGTTGATATCTTGTTCTCTTACAAATTGTATTAGGTAGTGGTTTTTGGATATGGATGTGATGACTGTTTCCGGGTGCGCTCCCCAGGCCCGTATCATGGTAGATGAGAATTGGTTTCCAATTGTTACTCTCTCAGATATGACTCTTGCTACAGCACAAAGACTCCAATTTGTTTCATTAATTGCTAATCCTGGTAACTGTAGTGGTGTTGAACTCTCTGATCTAGCTGCCAACGCAGCAAATTGTGCAATGAACTCGTCATCTGACTTGTCCATTTTTTCAGATAATTGGTGTGGTTTGGTTTTTGCTGGAATGAGGTATAGTTGTTGTTTGTGTGTGGTGTTAACAGAGTGTTTGTTGGGTTGTTTTATAGTGTGAGTTTTGGGGATAGGTGAATTTATGGTTTCCAGTGTAGTGTTTGCTAGGTTGTTGGCCCAGGGAGGAGTATTAATTGGCCCATTAATGTGTGGTTTAAATTCACGTGCAGGCCCAAAACTAGAAGTGTAGGTTTCTGATTCTCTTTCTACTTCCCTGTTGTTTAACCAGATCAGTTGTTGCCCAATATTTATGGATGTTTTGTGTAGTGTCCATGTGTCCTTTTCCCCTTGGTTCATTTGTTCTTTTATTGGGTCAGTTCTTCTATTACTTAGTTGTAATATGCGTATTTGCCCTACTTTAACTACCCGGAAATCAATATTTGTGATAGGTATACCTTGAACTGTTGGGTCTACAGTCGCATGCCTTGTACTTGTGAGCAGTGTTGGGCTGGTTTTTGCAGTCTTTATGTTTAGTTGCAGGTTTGTGTTGTACTTTTCTGTTATGAGAATGGACATTTGTCCCACACAAAGAGTTCTTTTTGTGCTGTGGTTTTTCAGAGGTGTACAGTTTCTATTTGAGTGTTTCTTGTAGGGGCCTATGGTGTTTTGCCACGTTGATATCCGTTGAGTGAATTGTTTTTCCTTACATGGACCTGGTTCTATCTCTCTAGTGATTTTTGTGTTGTCAGTCTCCGGTGCACCATGGACCGTGTTTTGTACCGTCTTTGTGGTTAGTTCTCGGCCGTCAGTGTTGGCTTGTGCCGTTCGGGCAGTTCGTGAGTTAGGATCAGGGTCATGGTAGGGTATCTCTATTTCCCTCAGTCTCCAATGGGTCCAGTCAGGTGGGTGGTGGTGGTTCTGATTTTCTCCATTTTCTATCTCATCTCCTTGTTGTTCATCTCTATCAGGTGATGGGGGTGGGCTGTGTGGTGGTGTGCTTTGTGGTGTTGTTTCCTCTTTCTCTACTTGGCATATCGTAGTACGACCATTGTGATATAGAGTTACAGTAGGTGGTATTAAGGTTGTATCGGTACATTCCAGCAATAATCGTACCCTTGCCATATTACCTTCTCCCATTGTGTCACCTGCAAAGCCTATCAGGTTTCCCATAGCAATGGTCGATTGTCTGAAATATGTCGGATGCCAAAAATCTAATGGGAAATCCACTATCGTTATCATGATTCTGTGCATTTGAGGTGCCAATTCGGACCCATCTAAAGTTTGCCATGGTAGTACTGTCATATGGTACCGTGCCCAGTGGTTTTCGTCAGCATACACTTCAGTCTGAGGTACCCATGTTGGTAATTTTATGAGATAAGCATTTGCTACCAAACGTATTGTCCAATTTTCTAGCAGTCCCCCATACCTGGAAATTAGTAGTTGCACAAGCTCTCTGAGTGCTGGGGCTCCCTCTCTGACAGGTTGTAGGACCATTGATTCATTCAGATCAATCATCAGCCTGTGGTGTTCTTCCAGCGGGGACAGGTAGCGGTAATTCGTTTGTGGGGTTGGGATGGTTTCCAGGTTCGTGGTTTCCATTTTGTGTGCGTGTTGTGTGTGTTTTTGGGGGTGGTGGGTTTGAAGGAGAAATTAAAGTAAGATATCTTAATGGTGGTAGGTGTATAGAAAAGGATTTAAGTCAAAGCTCAATAAATGCTATTGAAGTTGTGTAGTGAAAGCAGAGAAGTATTGGGTGAAAGGTGGTATCTATGTCGTGTATTTTGTGTCTATATGATGTTTGCTAAGAATCGCCAGGAAATCGCCATTAAGGCCCCTCAGTAGTCATCACATCTTTGTGGGATATGTCCATCTTCGATTATATTTTTGTTCAATCATCGGCAGTACATCCGATAGAAGAAACAAATAATAAATGTCAGAATTCCAGAGTTTTACCTGCCTGTTTTTTTCAAATAAATATTACTATATTGGGAGTTAAAAATTAATGCAAGTGAGAGCTCCTGGATGCATGATTTCTACAAGAAGGACGAGAAATCAGATTCAAATAACTTTTGAATTCAAATTCATTAACTAATCGGATTCAATAAATTTAATTAATTTAAAAAATTCAAATAAATTTATCCTAATTTAAATAAATTAGGGTTCAAATAAATTTACAAAAAATAGAGAAGATCGAAATTTACTGTGATTCGATTTGAGAAAGAGAAAAGAAGAGCAAGATTTGCAATTTGGGACTTCGAGTCAGTGTGAACTATTTGCACCAGCAAATATAATGAATTTGGTATTCATTTTTCAAGTTTATTTTGAAATTTTTTTTAATTATCTTTTTGTCTTGGACGGCGGATCCGACTCCACTGCTTTTCAAATAGAAGAGCAGAATCCTGTTATTTTAAATCTAACCGTTGAATTTTTCATGCATAAATAATATAATCTTCCTCGTCTATTTGAAGAGCAGCAGAGTCAGATCCTTGGACTGCGCCAGACGCGTTTTTTTTATTTTGGTTTTAGAGAGGGACTTCGAATCAGAGAGGACTTCGAGAATCTTTGTTTTTTATTTTAAATAGCGATGTGACTTTTTTTTATTTCAGAGAGGGACGAGCATTGGGCTGGCCCATTATTTTTTAAACAACGTCAGCGGAGTTTACTGGGTCCAGATAATTCAGATTTGGGCTTATTAGGTTCTGAAAAGGGCAAATTAATTTTCAGAGGGGACAAAAGCGAATTAGACCTATTTTTTATACTAAATTTCAAAAATGCAGGAGAGACAGTTGCCTTTACAGACCAATGTAGATTGGTCCCTGAGTGAGAGCTGGTTTCGTTTTATTTTCGGCGGCACCTTAAAATACCTATAGCAAGTTTTCATTATTTATTTAGGGAGCGACATTCTTCGAAGCGCCGAAAAGGTAAAGATGCAACGAATCCAGAGTAGGTCCGATGCCCATCGGACCTACTTCGGTTGGATGGGTGTAATGACCATACATTCTGCATTAAAATTCGTGCAAACTATATTAAAATATGTTCATGTATGTTTCAATTTCTGTGCACACAGATTTTAATACTAATCGTACAGTTTAGAGCTAATTAAACCAAAAAGTTAGTCCTATGCCCATCGTACTTACTATTCTCAGATGCAACATGCTCCTTGTAAAGTCAGAGCTCAAATTGGTGCAAATCCTGCCCGTATCCCAAAAGGCAGCTTGCGCTAAACATCTATTAAAGGCAGCTCGCACAAAACATTTATTCTGTCTTTTTCTAAAAAATTAGCTTCCAATTTCATTTAGAATTTAATTACACTACGGACAGATTGTCTGAAGCTTTTCGGCCCTTTGGGAGCCATAGACAGCAATAGAGAAATTGATGCTTCTCATAAAAGAAAATGTTCCAATAGACAGCAATATTCTTTAAACCAAAAGGAATTTGATCACTGTGTAAGCAAAATTTAATCTCCAACAAAAAAATTTCCAGAAACACGAGATAAATAAAACAAAATTGATGTAGTTCACCAAAAAAAAAAATGTTGACACAATACTAACTTCTCATGAGAAATGAGAAACAGATTAGGACAAAGAGGATTTGAGAAGGCAATATCTTAACTGATACTCGGGATGATATTAGATACCGCATGTCCGCATTACACATGTCATATCTAACATATATTCTACTCAGATTAAAGGAGGCCCTGAACATAGGGAACAAGATTTCAGTTTGATCCAATGCAACGCTCATTTTGTTTGTTGAAGAATGCTGCATTTACTTTTTTATAACTGTTGCTTAGAAGCGTTCTTAAATTTTACATTTTATTACATGCATTGTGGTCCATTTTCTGGTGAAATCAATCTTCATATTTTTCAAGTGTAAAACACAGTTGCAGAAATTTGCATTTTACTATTTTTCATTCCTTTTCATTTCTTTTCTTCCACTCTATTCAAACCTACTACTTGGTACTTCACATACAGCATCCCAAGAAAATATTTATACAAGAAAAATAAACATTGATTAACACTTTAACAGCATTTGTGTTCATCCCTATGACTATGAGCATTAGTTCATTAGCATTTGGAAACTAAGTACTGCATTCTATCAGTGGAATTTGGAAGGATCATATGGTTACTGCTTTGCATCTTACATCAAAGTTAATTTTTTAGCATGCTAGTGCTTTTCATGTCCAAAATTGTTTAATAACAGGAACAAGAGGAAAGTGGCACCTCAAGTATTCAAACTATATAGAGAGAGAGTAGCGTACCGTAACGTTAAACTAGTCAAGTTATTCAAACAAAACTAGATTCTATGACCTTCTCACTAGTGTATCAGGGTCAAAATCGTCATTCATTGAGAAGTACAGGACCAAGCTCTCAAGTTGCATGCACAACTTTTGTTAGATAATTTTCACTCTGACTACAGTACAGAAATACAATTTAAAAAGATAATAATAATAAAGGAACACAGCGCTAGTTGAAGAATGAAAACATGCGCATGCACCAAGAGTTCGTATTTGGGCAACAACATATGACCGATGTAAACTGCAAGAAAAAGATTTACCATAATCAGAAAACTATTATGCTCACAGCTAGTCAAGCTAGAAACTATTGAATTATAGGTGAAGAGAAACTTACGAGCTATCTTAGGGTGTGTTTCTGAACAGAGAGGTGAAATCGCATTAAAGAGAAGGGAAGGGAGGTCAATGACGCTTTGGTTCATCTTGGTACAGTAAATTTACACTCTTGATTTGGAGGAGACAGATCTCAGCATTTTTGTACGTGGAGCTACATTTAGTTCCCCTTGGTACAGTGGAGTTCCCCTTTAGTTTATCTCCAATTTCTCCTCTTCTGGAGCGGGTGAGCGACACCGGTCAGACACTGCCTGGCAAAATTCTCTCCCAGCACAGTGATTTCTTCTTCCCCTCCCTCTGCATACCTCTTTCTGGAGCGCACTCTAAGTTGCGGAATGTCTCCAATGAGAAAGCAATTAATGTGCTCTACATTCAGCCGATCTGCCCCACCAATTTCACACCTTCTCTCCAGATCCCGGCATTCGCTTATGGACAGAAAACAGAGAGACCGAGGCATCATCGGTACAGATGAAAGCATAGGTACATCACTAATTTCCAATGTATGAAGATCACGCAAAAGATTCAATCCATTTGGAAGTGATTTAAGGGACTTGAGCCTTTTCAGATGGAGCTCCTCAATTCGGCATGGCAAACCCTGGTCACAGAACACTTGAAGCATTTCACAACAGGAAATATTCAATTCCTTCAGTGAAGGGAGGCCTCCAGCACTTGCAATTGATGCGAGATCGTCACAACCATCAATCTTCAATGTTGTCAGACCACTCAGACGACTCAGATTTGCACCAGTTATGTGCTTTAGCTTTGGTATTTTAATTAAAGATAAAGAGGTGAGAGAGGTAATAGTTTGAATCCACCCAATTATTTTCGAGTCGACTCCTTCCACAATAATATCTGTTAGAGAAGGAACTGTTGAAGGAAGCCGTAACAGATTCCGGCAATTCCTTATTTCAAACCTGCTAAGGCTTGAAGGCAGGTATGGAATTCGTTCCAATTTTGGGCAGTTGGATATGTATAAATCACAAAGGTTCGTTAAGGAATCATTATCCACTTCAAACCATTTTTCAAGCCCAGGCATGTCTGACAAGTGCAACAGCTTCAGTGATTGTAACCCACACGAATCGGCACTCTGACCGACCAGCTGATTAAGGTCTTTAACCATGTCAAGCCCCATTAAATATAACTTTCTAAGCTGTGGCAATTTTGCAACTTCAGGGAGGTTGACACAAACCTTACAGTTGAGTAACTTTAGTGTCTGCAAATTTCTGAATGAGGAATCTGAGACCCAAGATGGAAATTCAGACCCATTATAACCATCAATCCATATATTCTTAATTTCCCTAGAGGGTTCAAGTTGCCTTATCACTTTCTCATTGTCAGAATCAGAGCATTTTCCAGCACTCCACCTTAAAATTAAAAAGTCAAGGTGTTTCTTGCCGTCTAAGCTTGCCTCTTTGGCATCATCACCATTTTTTACATTCTCTAGCTTAGATATGCAAAGCACTCCCCGTAGATTCAATTCCCTTAGCTCATTTATATGACAACCATCTCCTTTGGCAACAGCAAATCTGGATAAAGTTTGTAGAGAGGTTAACCTTCCCAAATGTGGTGGCATGGAATCAAAATCCTTTTCATCCCATTTTTCCCAATCCAAACTCAAACCAATGTGCCGCATATTAATCAAGCTGCTCATTCCTTTGGGAAGTTCTTTAAGGTTGTAACACTCATCAAGGTTGAGCATTTGTAAATTTAACAGCTTGCATATCGAATCTGGTAATGTTTTGAATAGTGAGCCACACAGGTTTAAGTATCTTAGGTGAATTAAATTACCGATAGATTCATGTAAATTGTCAAATTTACAGTTACTCAGGTCCAGCGAGCGCAAGAACTTCAGTTTTCTTGACAAATTTCGTTGTAGGTTGTATCTCACTGGTACATGGCCCATGGTGTAAACTATCAGTGTGCGTAAATGTTTCCTGTCATAAATACAATTCACTGATTTAGGATTCAAACGATCCCCACACAAAGAAGCATACCTAGCCATAGTTTTCTTGCCATGCTGGACGCCACAGTGGTCCACCCTTGCACACTCATACACCGACACAAACTGACCTAGATCATGTACAGCACCAGGCATTACGTACCTATTGTGGCCACATGGTTGGAAGAAGGATCTCCACAGCAAATCAGTGAATTGCTTTTTACCAATATCTTCTAGTGTTTTGCTCTCACGAGGCCGTTCAGATTTCACAAGCCCTTCTGATACCCACAATTTTACCAAATTATCCTTATCAAACTCATAATCTTTGGGGAAAAATAGAGCAATACGCAAAACATCGCTTTAAATGAAGAGGCAACAACTCATAGCTCGGCTTCAGGGTAGGTAAAATATTATCACTTACTGCATCTGGATCAGGCATATCTTGTAATAATCTATTCCACTCTTCTTCATCATCTATACCAAATAGGGTTCTGCCTATTAATTTGGCAGCTAATGGGGACCCATAGCATTTTGTTGCAATTTCTCTGCCAATGCTTTCCAAATTTTTAGGCAAGGTAGAGATTTGAGCTTCATCTTTCAAGATCAGACAAAGGGAAGTAGAACTCAAATCAGTCAAGGCAACCTGATCCTGATCTGATGAACCCATGTATTGTGCGGTTCTTTTGTTTCGGGTTGTTACCAGAACTTTGCTTCCAGACTGGGCTGTGTTAAGAGGAGCCCGCACAGTTTCCCAAAAGAACAGGTCCTCTGTGTACACGCCATCTAGTACCAGTAAAAAAAATTTACCACTCAGTAACTGTTGGAGGCTGCGTTGGAGCATATCTAAGGTTGACAGGTTGCAGGTGGTTTCGGTTATGGCTTCAATGATCTTTCTTATGGTTTCAACTGGGTCACAATTAGGAGACAGGCTTACCCATATTAACGGCTTGAAGTGATCTGTAATATCAGGATGGTTGAATGCTGATCGAGCAAGGGCGGTCTTTCCCATGCCACCTTCTCCGATAATGGATAAGACTGGAGGGAAACGCGTGTTGTTTGTGTGTTGGAGCAACAAACGACTTAGCCTCTCACTTTCCTCACGCCTCCCATGCAGGTTAAGGGCACCTGCTAGAAATTTTCCATTGGTTGTTTCAGTATTTTCTATTTCCTTTTTTTTTGGGCCTATAATTCAATTTTAACATAAAATTAATTCAACATCCTACCACATTATTTTTACTTTTGAGTCATCAGTTTCCAACAGTAAATATATTTTGAACTAGGGCTGTCAAGCACTGGAAGCATATATTAGGTAGGAACTGACCCAATTGTTACCCGACTGAAACATTTGCCATCAATTTGAGTTTTTGGTGAAAAAAAAAAGGTTAAAGTTTCTATTTATTACTCCAGCCTTTCTTATCCAAAAGAAGAAAGAGAAACAGAAATTAACCACTGTGTCTGTAAATCAAACCAAATCTGATTTGGCAAAGGGGATCAACCAAGCAGACTTTTAATGGCAGAGATTTGTTTCAAGCTTTGCAATCAGGAATCAACATAGACCCAATCAAATTTTATATTAATTTAAAACGCCAACCCGAGTTTAACCCAGTCTGAATGATAGATATATATATAGGGATGGGCAAAGGTGCTTTATAAAGCACAGACCCTCTTGTGCTTTACACTCTTATCTCCGCTTTTAAAGGTCAAATAGTCGATCTGAACCGCTCAATATGATCGCCATATTGAAATGTGCTTGGAGTTTTTTACTATTTTTTTCTAGACCATTAAAAAAGGCATTTTTAAAAAATTCTAAAACAATAGTAAAAAAAACTCCAAAAAATGTGAAATTTGGTCTCCAAGCACATTCAATATGGATATCATGTTGAGCAGTTCAAATCGACTGTTTGGATATTGACAACAGCACGGAAGGGCATTAAACACCAAATGGCCTGTGCATAATAAGCAACGTTAGCTAGGGGTGAAAACCGAGAGATATGGAGCGGATAGTGGTAAAACCATATCCATATTCTTTTTTTTTCATTTTCCGGATACAGGTATAGAGTGGATATCAGACATATTAGACGAATGCGGATGCGGATGCGGATGCGGATACGGATACGGGTATGGATCAAATCGGATATTTATTAAAAATAATATAAAAGAAATATTAAAGTTCATAATATTTATCTAATTATAATGGTGAATAACATAAATTTTTCATTATATATATTAAAATATATGGTATATATCTACTATTCGAATACAATAATTGAAATGTAAAACCATATCAATATCCTTATCCACATGGATATGTGGATATCAGATATCCACATCTAAGTTTTCGAATACGGATCGGATATTATCCATACTGTTTTCACCCCTAGTCCTTAGCCCATCCCTATATATATATATATATCCACCTGCTAATTTAACATAAGAGACCACTTTGAGTTTACATCTAGTATCAGTCAAAAAATTTATTAACCTTCATATTTTTGTTAGATAAACTTGTTTGTTAAAGGACAGGTACTAAAATTGGACCAATATAAGTTAAAATGAAAATATTGAGCCCATTTCGTCCATGGACATGAACCAACTTAGCACCAAAAATAATGTAAACATGCAAATTTGGCAACAGGAAATAGGAATACAGAGAGTAAAATGACATTGCTTGTAATCAAAAGAAAAGAAGAAACAGCATTCACCTTCCATTGAGCCTGTTTGACGAGTATCAGATCTAGGTTGAGTGACAGCACGAGCCTGTAGGCACTCGGGTAACTTGTGCGCCTTCTTATCCTTATTAATTTCATCATACCTTTTGTTTATTTCATCAACTCGACTCAACACGCGCCAATAGTGCCAAGCCGATGGTAAGAGGGCCAAGTGAGAAGCATCCGTCGCAATCCAATCTCGTGCCTCAAACTCCTCTTTCAAATCTTCAGCATCAAAGGCAATTGATCGGAGCTCGCTCAGCCAGAGGAGAACCGACTCGTCCTCAATCTGGCGTCTCTGCTCTGCGTCGTCAAGCAGGGTCCATATCCGAGTGGCTCGATTGTTGAGCTTTTCCAGCTCAGTTCTAGCCGATTCTTCGGTCGGGCGATTGGCGATTAAGCTGAGGGCATTACTCCCTAGTTGACTGGCTACAGCCTCGATGAATTTCTCAAAAATTCCTGCAACAGTTACCATTGCTGGTTTTTTTCTTTTTCTTTTTTCCTTGTTTCGTTTTGATGGTGGCAATGGCTTTTTTTGCTAGGTTGAAGTAGAGATGGAAAGAGGAGAGAATGAAGAAGGTAGAGCAGAGTCATCGACTTTGAGGAGACTATCCGTTGACTGACTTGTGCTCTCGCGGTCTGTGTCCCAAGTTCCAGTGCAATTTCACTTCAAGCTTGTCGGGATTGATCCTGAAGTAATAACTACTGACAAGAAATCTAAACCGTCCAGTATGATCTGAACGGTCGGGATCCCAATTAGACAGTTTTCTCTTTGTTCTTTGTTGGAGATGATCCGATTCCATTCCAATTGCCAAGCCTTCTCTCTCCGTCGGCAAACATCAAGTAGCATGATCTGGGCCTATGGGCTTGCACAAAGAATACGACAGCAGCGACAATTGACGGGCCTAAGAACAACTCTTCGAACTAAGGCCGAGATACAGAGAATACATTCCTACGGGCTTTTTCAGGCCTTTCTGCATGGAGAAAAAAGTGTATATTATTATAATATCCTGACATATGTAGCTTATCTTTATACTTTCCATTGTAGCTAGGAAAGTCAACTCTAATTTAATTGCACCTGAGCTTTCCCTTTGCGAGGTCAGTTTTGAATAACAATTTGGTCAAATGGAACTGCATCTTAAGCATGACTTGTTTGCTCACATGAAAATGATGTGAGAAAGGCGGTGCCGCTTTTGTGAAAAGCCATAAGGCGGTCGTTACAGTTTTTTAGTCCGATTGATTCAGTTTCCGGTCTAGTCGTTACAGTTTTTTGTCCAGTTTGATCCAATGTCTTCTCCCATGTAGTCCGCCAGAACGATATAGATCAATAGAATATACATATAGTTTGTTTATCAGACACTCGTTGTCTACTCTTATGTAACAGCTAATTTGTTTAACCCGAAAAAAAAAAATGATATGAGGATATTTCTTTTTTTCACAAGCACCGTTTTCAGGGGCACCTTAAAATTGTTATATATAGCAAGTATTTCAATATTTATTCAGAAAGTAAAATTCTTCGAAGCGCCATGGTGCAAATCCTGCCAATATCCCAAAAGGCAGCTTGCACTAAACGCCTATTAAAAGGCAGCTCGCACAAAAGATTTATTCTGTCTTTTCTAGAAAAATTAGCTTTCAATTTCAATTATAACGAATAAAGTACAATCTTAGAATTTAATTAACACTACCGAAAGATTTTGTCTGAAGATTTTCGGCCCTTTAGAGTCATAGACAGCAATAGAGAAATTGATGCTACCAATAAAAGAAAATGTTCCAAAAGACGGTAATATTCTTCAAACCAAAAAGAATTTAATAGATTTCTTCCAGAAACAAGAGAGAAATAAAACAAAATTGATCAGGTACTTCACCAAAAAAATAAAAAATTATTGACACAATATTAAGTACAAAGAGGATTTGAGAAGCAATATTTTAACAGTTACTGAGATGGTATTAGATATTGCATTACATATGTCATATCTAACATAATATTCTACACAGATTAAAGGAGGCACCTTCATATACCATGCCCCAGGGCACAAACACATTACCTAAGTAAAAATAACAGAACAACACCAAAAATAATATCAAAAATAGACAATTTCAGGGAGGAGACCTCTTGCCCCAAATATTTCAGTAGACCATCAACTCCACTGCACGACGTAACAAACTGAAACTGCTACCTTGCCAGTATATCTTCCACACAACCAGTTAGTACCAATTTCCTAGGCCCACCTCTCGCTGAAATGGATCAGCATAGCTCATTGGACCCATGTTGAAACCCGACCCAAACCTCACATCTTGCCCGCTAATCTGACCAGTTTGCACAGGATTTCGCTCCTCCTGCAAGAAGAAATGCGGTGGCTCTTGCATGAGCATACCCACCTCCTCAAAAGCACCACCAAAGGTTTCTTCCATCTGAGAGCTTGCCTGGTTAGGGTTTGGTTGAGCATTATGATTTGATCCGTCGAAACCCTTGACGGAGCCAATATTGCTGTCATACAATTCCATCAACTCTGAAATCGATCGCTGGATGCCGAAATCTTGCTCGCCGATTGGGTTCACACTCGAGCCAATTGAATTCTGAATCAACTGATCAGTATTGTATGGAACAGAAAACAAACTCGGTTTATTCTCTGTTATCTGAGAGAGAGAACTGCTGTACTTGCAACTATACTGGTGACTGTTCCTGGTATTTCGGTCCAGAAATCCAAAAGAAACATCGCTCTGCGGGCACTGCAAATTCTCACAAGTATAAACCCGGTTATTTGACCCCAATTCCTGTTCAACATGACCTCTCTTTTGTATGAATTCCATTTCCATCTCTTCCTTCAGAGGGGCATTTTGGACAAATGTATCATTATCGCCTTTTCTCTCCTCAACTCCTTCAACATCATACTCACTTGAACTACTATGGAAAGATATCCCTCCGTACCCGCTTGTCTCCATTTGAACTTGTGAGAGACAAGCACCTGGGTGTAAGTTCATATAATCCTCTTCCTCCTGCCTTAAAACGGCTAGCCAGGTGGCACTCTCTTTGGCTGTCATTTTATCTTGTAAGCATTTCGACTGCCTGATAAGACGCCTTATCTTCTCTATATCTGGTGACATGTGCTTAATGACCGATGTTAAAACACTAACCTTCCAGGCTTTCTTCAAATCATGCGGTTTTTTGTAAGGTGGTGATCCTTGTTCCTTAGGGATCCCCAATTTGTCCCACCACTCTTCCTGGCCACTTGGCCACCAAGGAGGCGGGACCCCTTTTTCTAAGGGAAATCGTCTCTGTGGTGGGTCACAGTGTTGCATTAATGCTGACAGAAGAGACCCAAGTGTGGTGTCTTGTAATTCAAGGAGAGAGTGAAGACCCACAGCAGGGCCCGCATTAGCTTCCGCAATAGATCCCGGTATCACATTGTCAGACTGGTACTTGGCAATTGCAGCCGGCCCATTCCGGTCAAATCGTACCTTCTCCTTCCACCAGGCCCGAAGATTGTCTGATGCACCACTGACAGGTTTTCCCTTTTCAGGAATTATACCTGTTAATATAGATTCATTAGTGCCACATCAGTTTATCAAGATACTGCAGCATGTTAATCTATTTCTTTTATTTACTATCAAAAACAATTCTTGGAGTTTCCTACATACAATTAGTGTTCCTTTGTCCTGTAAATATATCTTCTTAAATTCTTCTGTACTAAATTTCTAAATTATTCTAATACTTAATTATCTAAGGACCTAACATGGAATTTCACTATTTTAGCTCTGTGATAGAATAAAAAAAATTACCGTAAACAAATCCTTGCGCATTGCAAACTTCCATCATCTTGAGCATGTACTTCAATATCCCGTCCTGGGCCCGCGACATCTTCTTCCTCCTCGCTTGCTCCTGAGCCTGACGCTGCTTCCCCGTGTCAGCACCACCAGGGCCCGCCACATCCTTGGTCTTGCTCATCTGCTTCTCTTTCAGCCTCTTGAGCCTCATGCGGTCCCGCCACATGCGCCTCTCCAACTCCTCCATGTCTACTTCATCATCTGACTCGTATTCAACCGCCTCAGCCCCACCCGGACAGTTTTCAAAGGTAGGGTCCACCAAATCCCCTTCCCCAGAGAAGAAGGACTCATAGTCTGAGGGTTTTTCGTGCGTGAACTGTGAGAGATTGTGGGGCCCTGCAAAGCCCATGCCATCCATTAATATTCCACCCATCATTCCTGAGTTTGTAGAAGAAATTTGGTCTAGAAGAGGAGGATTGACGGAGATTCCTTGTATCCTGAAAGAAAACAAACAGATTTATAAGAGATTGGAAATTAAATTGCGCATTAATTACAATTAAGTGATAAAATAAAATGCTTTATCAAAGTGGCAAGAATAGTTAATGCAAATAGCTATGTAACTTGCGTTCACATGAAAAAATTTAAAAAGAATAATTTCTTCTATGTTCATATGCATTAATAGTGTGGATAAGTAATAAGAAAGAGTTAAATAAGTCCACACCAGGATGGATTTTCAAGTTTCAACAAACAGACAGATACTTCTCAACAGGAAATTAAAATTAGAAAGAAATTTGAGCCTGATTAACACTCAACTTTTCCTGTCTAAGACTCGAGAACAATAATGGCTATGATCACGATCATAGCAAAAAGTCTAAAATAATTAAGTTGCAATATTGACAGGAACTGTTCTTTTCTCTTTCAAAAGGCAGCAGCAGAGTGAAAAAAAAAAAAGGCAATTTATATACAAACAGAAACAACAGTCTAGTATAACCAAAGAAAATAAACATTTTCATTTTCAGAAGTACAAATCTTCTGCTAGTAGACTGAGAAACATGAAAAGGTTAGGAAAAATTTTCATGGAGGTTCAATTTAGTTTAAGAAACTTGCAATTACAGAACCTCTGATATACCCACTAAGGTACAGATCAGACTATGAGGCTACCTATAACATAATAAAACATACCAAATAATCAAATAAACTGAATATATTTCTTAATTGTCGTTTCCTATAATCAGAAATCAGAAATCAAGAAAAAAAATCTAAAAAAAAAATTGCTTTTGATATGAATCAGAAAAGAAATTTAGTCTCCTTCCGCTACATAAGTATCTAACTCAATTAAGATATGAACCAGAAAAAAAATCAAATATTTGTAGTATTTGATGCACGCAGCGAAACTGTCCCCAACAAGAAATCCAAAAGGAGACATCTCTAAAGACAACAGAATTAACCCCAATAACCAAATTGAATTTTTATTTTCTCAATTATTCTCGTAAAGCCAAAAACTGTTGACCCAAAAAAGTTACATAACATGAGGCATATATGAACCAACCGAGCAGGTAAGTACGATAAAATACCCAAGTTCCTTGATATTATTAACAAGTTGAGGTTGATCTACCAAAATCAAGCACAACTTGATCTAATCAAAGAAAATATAAAGTACTAAGCTAGAAAGAATTGAACTAGTTCAGAAGTAGGACAATGAAAAAGGGCGCTAATCCCATCAACAGCCTCCACAAACACCTATTGAATCTGAACCAAAAGGAAAAAAGACGCCGCTTTTTACAGATAGAAAAGAAGAAAAGATCGCACCTTTAATCTTATCTTTCTTTCTTGTTCCTCAAAAGTCAACTTTTATTCATTCAGCTCCTTCGTTTGAAAAACTATAAGCCTATAGCACAGCAAAGATACAGAACAGAGATTTGAGAGGCGGTTGTTCGTTGCTTCCTCTTTCTCTTTCTCTCTCCGTTTCCACCTCTAATTCCACTGCTTGTACCACCACAAATCTATCCACTTGACAATTTATTACTCTTTTGATCTTTAGTGGGGTTGAGTGCACGTGATAGGGATGGCGTGGAGTAGAGTTAGCGTCAGTATAAGGGGTAAAAATAGAACCACAGAAACAATATGAAAGTTAATTAATCAAAATTAATTAAAATTAAAACGGGTGCAAGTGGGTAACAGTGTTCGAAAAGCAGCGTTGTTATTAAATTTAACTAAAGGTTATGAAAGGGTGCGAATGGTAATAAAATATTAAAATATTGTAGCCACCGTCGATCGGATAAACCTTCGGTAGACACGGTTCATGAAATATTTCCCTGTATGGTCTACACCGAACAGCAAATTATGGAATGACCCTTACTGTTCTGCCCGAGTCAGGGTTAGAAGTGAGTAAATCGCTCATAAACTCGCTCGTTAAAAGTTCATTAACAATTCATTTATTATCAATTAGATCGTTAACTTAATAAACTGAGCATGAGCATGCCTCAACTCTCTTATTAAAAACTAGATTACATGAAATCATACCACATCCAATCTCAACCGGATCAAACTAAAACCTATATCTAACTTTGTAGGTATGTGATAAAGAGATAGCTGTGAGTATGTGACACATAGGGCTGTGAGAACGGACAAGAAGCTAGTTGTTTGGTTTTGTTAAATTTGTTTAAATACTATTTTTTTAATTATGTATTGTTTAAGCATGTTGGATTATGATAATTTGTTAAATTAGTATTTTAATGATATATCCGAAATTAAAAAAAAAAACTCGAAACAAAATTCAAATTACCTACAAGTTTGATTTCTTAACAAATCGTTTAATGAGCATGAGTTAACTCAAATATTAAACGAACCGACCACGAGCACAGCTGTCAACTAGATATTATCTTCTCAACTCGAGTCAACTTGCTTATTAAGCTAATGAACTGAACACGAGCATATCCCAACTCGCACGAACTCGTTCATTAATCACCCATATTCGGAGTCAGTTTGAATTTTTCTTTTCTTTTTTGTCTATGATCTCTACTGGATTCTCTGTATCATAAACTTCTCAGTCTTTCCTGTAACGGGTCAAGTCTTGAAAGTAAATATTCTAATTTTTGGCTCGAGTCTAACAATTTATATCTTCTCTTATATATTGAGATGGATTTTTTTTTTCTGACATTTGTATTAGCGTTTCTCAGCAAAATAAGTTCATATTGAATAAAATTCATGACATCCTCCATGTTCTTATAGATTTTAATTTGATTTTGATCAAAATAATATGTAAAAAAAAGTAATCTATATATACTGAATGCTAATTGTTCTTTGCTTAAAAGTTACTACATCTTACGAGTTTTGTTAATAATAAAAAGAAAACATCACTTTCCATTTCACATGTAGATTGGATTGAATTATGCAAAAGAAATAATCTCACTAAAATATTAGTTTCCTTTTTATTTTGTAGATTGTAAAATTATTATATTAATTAGGTTGTGGATTGTAAATTTTGTTGTTTCCATTACAAATTATATGTATATTGTTTTTATAAAAGTTATTTACTAATTTTATAAATTATATTTATTTCTCAATTGCCAAAATTAATTTTAATTATGTTATTTTGAAATGAAAAAAAAATGTAGTTAGCTTATCGAACTTCTTATTATACAAATCCTGCTTCAATTTTGAACCAATTCGGTTCAAACTCGAACTCTTCTTTTCAGTTTGAAACTTTGCTTCAAGTTTGGTTTGAACTAGAGCTCGAACTGAGTTTAAGTTCAATTCGGTTAGATTCGTTTGCAGGTTTGGTAGGGTGAATAATTACGTGAAATTTGATCAAATGAGGAAACAGCTCATTAAATGATAGTGGGGCCATAAACCGGGTCTATTCACAATTTATGACGGAGAGTAGAGGGGTTGAAAGGTACGCGTCTCAACGTGCGCGCCATCGGAAAGGAGGCGACTCCCCGGAGGATTCCTCGCGATGACTCGAATTAAATTACCATTTTAACCCCGGGATAGTGGGATGTTTCCCATCAGTCAATTAAATTCCAATAGGTCGGCACATATGTCCATATCTTCTATAGCCTTTTTCAAAACAACCGAGTTCATTAATCATTATTAATTAATTGGACGCTAATATAAGTACCCAGTATCCGTATTGTATCCGCATCTTAACTGTCACAACTGTTTGGAGGATTACAAAAACTGCAATACTGAATTTTTTTTTAAAGTATTTATATCTATGCATAGAAATATGTATACCTATGCACGGGAGTATTTTTACCTCTGAGGTGAACATTTTTTACGAAAATAATTGTCTCTTCAATCAAATCTCCCAAAGTGTACTCGCACCCGAAAAATCTATGGAGACTGGAGACCACTCAAACTACATGGGGGTCATACATATTTTTAGAGGTGATTTTTTTTTCTTTGTTCAATGTTATCCATACTTATGACGATCTGTGAAGAATTTTTTACATATGACACTCAAATAACATTTGAAAGCATTAATATCAAGTACTGTAAGTATTTATACCTATGTATTGAAGTATTTATACTTATGTGGTCAACTATTTTTATTAGAGGAAGGTTAATACAGAGATACAGGGTCCCTACTATTTCATTAGAGAAAGGTTGACATGGGGACAATTGAGGGATTCTAAAATTAAATGATCATATCAAGTTATGCATGCAAATATTAATATTTTATTTTGCAAGTGTTAATATCTTATGTTCCAAGTATTAATGCATATGAAGATTAATGCGTAGACATGTGTGGGCACTGAGGAATGAGTACCATATAATTAGTGGGAACTATAGTACAACCTTTCTCTATTGTTGCTGCAGATACGATACTGGTATTGGAGTGGGGATTAAAATAATTATTCTGATTAATTAATTAATTAATTTTATTTCACATTTTTTTTTAATTTTGTTTTGTTCCCATTTGACCTGACCGGCTGATCCCAGGAAGATATGATTACACACTTTCAGCAAAAAAAAAAATATTAAGAGTGAGAGATTAAATATTTAAGGAACGCTAAGAATTAATGTTCAGTTATTTTAATCTGTAGGTAAAAAGCTAAAGAAGATGATCTTAATTTGCGCTAAGAAACTGATATTAAGTATAATTAAGCGGCTAAAAAAATAAATAAAGAATATCATGCTTTAAAAATAAGCTCTTGTTACTGAACAACTCCTTACTAATTAATGACACATATTTTAGTTAAGCAAACTATTCAATTTTTTTTTCTATCGTTTTATATTATTTAATTAATTCCTAATTTCCTACAAAGCGTTAAACTGTTTATCCCTAGACACAACAAAAGTAGAAATCAAGTTAAATAGTAATTAGGAGAAAAGACAGTTTTATTAAATTCCAAAATATTTTTTAATTAACAGTTGTGCAGAAGCTTTCTAGCTAGCATCTACCCTCTGAGGTTCGGTCAGTCAGAATCAGCGTTTTTTCTTTTGTCGTCTGGCCTGTCCAGATAGCGACTCTCCGTTTCAACTACATCTGATCCGTACACGTTTATCCTCGAGTGATCACAACCGTCAAATTCCCACTAGTTTTAAGCCTAACCTAACCTACTAAAACCATGATATGTCGGGTGAAAGGCTAGGAGTAGGTCCGATGGGCATCGGACCTACTTTTGGGTCCAATTAACTCTAATACCGTACAATTAGCATTCAGATTTGAGCGCACGGAAATTGAAACAGATATGCACGGGTTAATATATTTCGCACGAATCTTGATAAATATTGAATGGTCATTATACCATCTAACCAAAGTAGGTACGATGGGCATATGACGTACTCTGAGTTCGTCGGAAGAGCGAATGACTTCGCATCCTACGCGATATCTCATATTTTGCGTGAATTTTTGGAAAATCCCAACCGTTGAAATACCTTATGCACGAATTTCAAAGCTACAATAATACTGGGCCCCCTGCGCTATCCCCGAATAGGCACCGGACACGTCGGCCACGCAAAATATGAGATTTCTCAGGGGACACGCACTCAGAGTGAATGTCTCTGTCGCTTGATCGCTCTTAGCCTAAACCCAGCTGGATAAATGGATAAAATTGATATTAATGGAATATGGCTATGCTTTTACATTTTACGCGGTTGTGGCCTGATTAAATTTGATCGAAACCTTCCATAAAGACGGGAGAAAGAGATAGAGAGAGTCAGAGAGAAGGGTCGAGAGGAACTTTGCTCTTATCTGCTTTGTATGGACTAGTGAGTGAGTATATAATTAGTATATGCCTTTTGGAAAGCTACTTCTTTCTTTGTCGTTTTCTGCGCCATAACATATCACTTATCAGGCTATTAAATATTTTTAAATAATGAGAGACAGCCATTTTCCTTAACAATATGTACGGATTTTGGCCAATTTTACCGGACTTTTGGGACTAGCTAGTAGCTATCCACTTTCCTATTAAATTTTAAAAAAAATATGAGATCAGCAAATTGGATCAGATTGGATGGTTTAATTTAATCAGAAATAAAATTAGTGTGCCGTTAAGAGTGGTGGAATGAGACCCCGGTCCATGGAATTATAATTGAGCTTATTATTATTAACAATTTTGTTTAAATATTGTCTTCAAACCCCATTTTAATTGAGCATCACTTTTCGATATTCTCTCTATTATGATTTCATCTGACAATCTCTTCTCACAAACATAGAAACAATATACGCAATAAATTCATGAATAATTTGCGTTTTTATTTATTTTTTTTACGATTCCGAATCAAAATCCGAATAAAATGCAAAAAAACATATAATACGTTTTATTCACGAATAAAATGCTAACCATGAATTATTCGCAAGAAAACACGAAAAAACGCAAAAAAAAAAAAAAAAAATAGGGTGGTTTTTTTTTTACTTCCTTGTTGTACCAATAATTCCTGAATTATACTCGAATCACGAAACTTTTATTTTACTGATTCAAATCCGAACTATTCGTTTGTCACTATGCTGACAAGTACTCACCATTTTGTACTACAATTTAGGTTATGTTTTTATTATAGAAAAAGAAAATTCCGGACAATTTTTTTATATTTAAATTTCTCATTATTTTAAATGTATGCATGATTTTCTCAATAAAGTGAATCCTGTAATTGAATTATAATCTAAGAAACGATCTTTACTGTTAAATTAACAACTCTAATAAATATTCTTAATACAAATTTAATAAATTTTGATCTATACAATTCACTTCTAGGACTGATCATCCAATATTTGAGTGTATATATATATTTTTTTAAACCTTAAGTATTCAGATTTAAAGATAATGGAGCAAATATAATCATATAGTACTTCAATATATGGATCTCATTTAAAGGAGCAAATCAAGTACAAAATGTTTGTAGTTATAGATTCACAAATTTTCTCACAGATTGTCGAAAAATATGAGCGAGATTGAATGGAGGGAAAAAAAATTCTCCACTAAAAGCATGCAAAAGATCGGTGGCTAACGAGAGAGAAATAAATAAATTTTCTATTATAAATGTTGATATCTGTATTTACAAGTATTAATATATAACATATTAAATATTTATATCTAAAATATTAAATGTGTGTAGAAATAAAAAATATAAGTTGAACTTGATAATAAAAAAAAAGTTAGCGAATGACTTCAATCGAAGGATTTTTGGAGGACTGAATACGGAAACTAGATAATTTCTCTAGTAAAGGGATGAAGAAAGTGAAGTAACAAAATTTCTTTATTAGTGAATAAGTGTACTTTATGCTTACTTATAGTGCAATTTCCGAAGCGATTTTTCTCCCAACAACCATTAGCCTCCTTTTGTTAAATAACACAATTTAATCAAATTGTAAGCCGTCATTTAATTAACAGATTTGATCATTGCTATTAACCACAATTTAAAAATCTCAATAATAGAGGTCTACATTTAGACATGTGTCACCTATTCCAGCTAATAATCTTCAAATAATAAATACATAGAGGTTGACCATTTGCTTTCCTCTGAAAAAAACAAAAAAAATCTGTACTTTAGTTTTTTCAAACACACATGTTTCTTTTCAATTTGGTCTCAGAGGATAAATTTTCCTGCAAATCATTCCCATCACAAACTAGTAAATATCTTCACCAGCAATTCGCTACGTCCAAATAACTAGAGTGGAAAAAATAACGTTCAAATAATTAGAATGGAAAAAATGACAAATGACACGGCGGAGCATCACAGAATGCCACGATTACAGCATGCAACAACACATGATGTGTGACTGTTATGTGCTGTGATTTTCGTATTGTGTGTCGTGGCCATCTTTTAAAATTTTGGCATGTCACATCATGTGAAAATTTGATCACTGGACGGCACATGGTTACGCGAGTCACGTGTAATTAGAACTGTTAAATCTTGATATAATGGTGAATATTGAATAAACTAATCTAACTTATAAAAAACATAATTAAACGAGATCAAACATGACCAGTCACGTTTGGACACAGTATGTGTCACTTTTGGACACAGTATGTGTCACACTCCAAACTTGGAATTCTGAATTAAGGTGTGATCAGCCTCGCCTCATGTTTATTAATTAATAAACACGCAAGGCTGAGCAAATATAAATAATACACAAATGCGGAAGCGTAAATAATCACAATAAGAGCACAAGTCATAACATCAATAAATAAACATACACATATAATATTCATACAATCCACATCATAAAATAAAACATAAACTACGGAAAGGGGATACAAGCTCTATCGAGTCCGATGTACAAATCAAAAGATCAGATCTCGTAAACCTAATTTAACCCGTTCATTAATTAACCAAAAACTTTAATTAGTCATAATTATTTATTAGTTACTTAGTTAATTATTTTAAAAATTTCAGACTATCACAGTACGTTTGGGCACGTCATGTTTGAATACGGCGTGACTCGCGTGTCGTGGCCACCCCTCGACATTTTAGTCAAAGCACATGTGACTGTTCACTTGGTCACACGTCTACTATACAAATAACCTTCTAGCAATTTAATTGAAGGCCTTGGTTTAAATTTTTACTGTTTTTATCATAGTTACAAAATTCGCGTCTAATTCGCAATTTAAATATTTTGTGGTAATGACAAACAGAACGACAAATTATTCAGTTGATCGAATGTCGATCGAATTTTACGAATTATTCACGAATTATTTTATTTATCTTATAAGACTGAGATCTCTGAATCATTATCAAATTATATCCAAATTATTTATAATTTACAAATTTTTTATTCGGTTGAACCGAATCTCAATAATTAATTTGACATTATAGTTCATACATGTGAACAGTCGTTTGGAATGCTACTGTATTAGGTGAAATATTCCTATGCTTTTTAATGAAATCTGAAACCCCAGTGGGGCCCACGAGGGGCATCCCTGGCCTGATCACGCGCTTCTCACGTGTCTCCTTCCTGGATCAACGGAGGAGATGGCATCATGGAAGTCCGTTCCCCAGGCAAGACATGAGTAACGAGACCCAATCCATCCGATCAACGATCGCTTTCTTTTCGAATTCGCATCCTCTGAGATATCTCAAACTTTGCGTGACTTTTTGGTATATCTCAATCGTTCAATACGTTCTACACGAATCTCCAAGCTCAAATAAAACTGGCCCCCTACGCTGCCCCGAATAGGCACCGGACACGTCGGTCACGCAAAAATTGAGATATCTCAGAGGATACAGACTCTTTCTTTTCTGAGCTTTTTTTATAAACCATAATTAAAAAAAAAAAAGTTCGGATTTCAGCATGATTAGCCGAGTTTTTACAAAAACCATAAAAAAAAAGTTTGGCAGCCCGTTTTCAGTTTTAACCTAAAAAACATGCTGCCAAACCGTTCTCTACAGTAACTTTTTTTTTTTTTTTTAGTTTGTTTATAAAATAAATCAGATATTTTGTTTGATTTTGTATATTAACAATAAGATTAATGGAACAATTCGAATATATTTTTTTTGTGTATTTTGACCATTTTATCATTTTATCATTTTATCAAATCAATTGATTGGTTTTTTATATAAAAAATTAATAAATATATAAAAATCAATGGATTGGTTTTCAAATGTACGTATTATTTTTTTTAAATTTACTTTTTATATTTTAAAAACAAACAAATTTAATTATTTAATTGTTACTTTTATTAAAACTCATTTTAATTTAAAAAGTACTTATTTTTTTGTAAAAATATAAAATAAGTGTTTTATTTATGAAAAAATATGTTAGTATTCTAATTGGTCGATTTTTTTAAAATAATGATACATTGGTCTACTACATGGAGGATTTAGAAGTTTCTGTAACCATAAGTTTTGAAAAAAAATTAAAATATAGTCGATTTTTGCCATAAAAGCTGTTAGATTATGGAAAATATGTCCATTAATCATTCAGAGACATTATTTCCTAGAAAAAAGTATCCAGAGATACAAATTTTTAGTATTGTTATTGTAATTCATTTTTACATTTTCTTTTAATTTTCTTCACGGAAATATTTATTGATTTTTTTATATAAAAAACCAATCAATTGATTTGATAAAACGATAAAATGATAAAATGGTCAAAAATACACAAAAAAAAATACATTCAAATTGTTCAATTAATCTTATTGTTAATATACAAAATCAAACAAAATATCTGATTTATTTTATAAACAAACTCTTAAAAAAAAAAGTTACTGTAGAAAACGGTTTGGCAGCCCGTTTTTTAGGTTAAAACTGAAAACGGGCTGCCAAACCGTTTTTTATGGTTTTTGTAAAAACTCAGCTAATTATGCTGAAATCCGAACTTTTTTTTTTAATTATGGTTTATAAAAAAAGCTCTTCTTTTCCTTCTTGACTTAAATTTCTTCTATAACGATTCCTATACAAATAACCGTGTGGCGTTAAGTTTTCTGTTATAAGAGGATTAAAAGACGACTTACTCCACCGTACTCTGCTGGTTTCGGAACAGAAGAACCCTCCGGCGTTGGGAGAGCGACACGCGGTGACTGCTGACTTAACACCAACAATATATTTATTTATTTCTATTGGGCTACAGGAAAATAATATAATTAATGTACAATATAATAATATGTTCTGTTTATGGGATTTTTTTTAAGTAACATCAAATTTAAATATTTCAAATGAACAAGCACGTTGGATTTGATTTGTATGAAAAATAGAATCGGTGGAGGCAGAAATTTTTCTACTCCAGCTTGCATACTAAACTGCTTCCACAGATCCATCGGTGGAGCTATTTTTCATACAAACCCAATATAGTATAATTGTTTTGTTAAAATATTTAAATAAGATTTTTAATATATATATATATCATGTTTAAGTATGAATTAGTCCATAATTATTTTTTAAATATTCGCTGAAGTTTGAAGTTGTGAGGAGAATTGAACTCTTGACTTTTGAGTAACCAACAGTTTTGAGACTTTTTTTTATTGCTAACTGTTCTATTTCTCCTTTCTTGAGTTCAAAAAGTTATTTTCTTCATTTTTATATAGGTCACACAGGTTTAATATTTTTTTTCATTTTGATATTTATCATACAACACATCAATATTACTGCACCTTAATTTATTAAAAAGTTTCATGGCGACAAACAACCCTAATTTAGATTATACCAAAGTCAATTTGGTATTTTAACTTACATGCACTACATATTAAGATCATGACATTGATTGAAAAAGATGCGAACTTTATACACGCTTAATGGATAATGACTTGCTATGTATTTGCTTTGATTTCACTACAAGTAACTAAATTTAAGAAAAAGAAAAAAAAGAAAAAATAATACATGCAATAGTGACACAAAATTACACAAAATATAAGATAATTTAATATTAGTCCGGCCGCTTGAATTAAAAACACATATAATTATTGGATTGATTGGCATGCTATACTTAATTATAAACTATTAGAATATAAGCTTGCATAGAGAAAATAGTTTATTATTTTTTTTTTTGGTAAAATATTGTTTTTTCTCTGTACCAAAAATTCTTAAAAATTTAAACCCAAACGAGTCAACCTTGCGCCTTCAAATTGTTGATTGGATGATCAGAAATTTTAATATATTATTTTTCCTCTGTTACGGGAATCATTACCAGAATTTTCTGTACTTCTGTTATGCTTTGTTCTTTTTAATATTTAAAGAAGTGGTCAGTGTTGGCGCCTTTCTGTGGGCGGGTTTCAAATCAACCGTTGTTTCCTTCTTGTTTCTGTTGCTTCTTTTTTTTTTTTAAGAAAAAATTTGATATATATCTACATTAATAGAAATGTTTATGTAATCCAGCAGGAGAAAGGAGTAGGTGCGATGTCCGATAGACATCGGATCTACTTTAAATTTAATTATTTTTAACACCGTACGATTAGTATTAAGATATGTGCACACATAAATTAAAATAATTAAACATGTTTGAGTTTTAATGTAATTCACACTAATCTTAATGTAGATCGAATGATCATTACACCTATCGAATCAAAGTAGATCCGATACCCATCAGATCTACTCTAAATTCATTCCGGCAGTACCTCTTGCCACTAGTACCATTTTACTTTTAGTTATAAATATATTTTACAAAATTATGCTAAGTAATTTATCTAAACATGAGGAGGGTTCAAATGCTTTCATCTTGCCTCTACCTTTTAATTTTCTAATAACAAATTTTTTAAAATGTATATCTCAAAATAAAATTCTTAGATGTGATATATATTATTTTGTCTACATGCACATAAAAAATATTACCTTTTGATTAGGTTTATATGAATCAATAGCTGAAAGAAATCAAAATTCATAATTTATCCACATCAGCGATTTTTGCAATCTTTTGGTGCTAATAAAAAAAAAAAATCAAAATGTCATAATCTTTTACATGTGTATAAAAAAAATATAAATTATATATACTAGTTTTATTTTGACATTTATCTGTTAAATTTAAGTTAAAAAAAATAGAAACATTTAATCCCTCCTCAATAAACATTTTGAATAAAACTTATTCTCATGTATAATTAATTTGTGCTTCCCAGTTTTGAAGGATGCCCAAAGGGGGAAAGAGAGCATTAATATGTCTCTTCTTCTCCTTTATATACAACTTAATTTGCTAATAAGGGAGATTTAACTCATATTTGCTATGTCGGCAAGCGTCCTAATTAGGTCAAGCATATCAGGTCATCTTTCTTGTTACAGTACTTAATAACTACCTTTCCACTCTAATTGAGTGAGACACCATAGTGAGGTCCCATATTGAAATCCTTGGTTTGACGTAAAAATATAGTCAAGAAGTTTTTTTTTTTTTTTTTAATAATTATGACAATTCACAATTCAGGGTCCGTTTGGATGGAAGAAGAATAGTCATTAATTCAAATTAGTACTATTCTGAGTTACTATCCTACGTTTGGGTGTGTTTAAATTAGCAAATATGGATTATTCTTTGTTTGTCTTTTGTGATTTTCTCACTATTCTAATATTCTCAATTTTGAGATTAGCTCTATTCTTGTTTTATTCCTTATTCATCCATACGTATCCTGAGTAAATAGTTAGAAAAATAAAAGTACGTGAAAACTATTGATAATAATTTTTTTTATAATTATGAAAAGTTATTACATAGTTATTAAACTTAAAAAATAACTTTATAATTTTTTTATATTTCAGATAGAATATGTATTAAATTTGATGTAATTTGAAAATTAATTGTATTCATCATGTATTTTGAAACTTTAACGGTTTAGTTTTATCCACACTTAGTACCAATGACTAAAAACATTTTAAATTATATCATATTTGATGCACAATCAATCTATCTAAAATGTACATAATTAATATGTTCATAGTTTTTGTATGATACAGTCTATCTAAAATGTACATAATATGTTCATAGTTTTTGTATGATATATTTGTTCATTGTCATAGTTATCAAATACATACAAATATGATTTCTCCGTAAATGATATAATTAGCTGGAGTAAGGTTTAGTTGCTATGGATATCATAAGATCTTTCGTGCTACGGTTTTAAAAATTTATTGTATGAACTTCAAATTTTAATCTAAGTAGCTCAATAAATTGGTTATATAATGAACTTTTAGAATACCAAATTTTACTATTTTTTAATTTTTTTTTACTATTTTTTATGATTTATGAAAGATAGCAAAAAATGATCTAAAATATTGATAATTTCTTTTATTTTAAGTCATCTTTCATAAATCATATAATGAACTTTTAGAATACCAAATTTTACTATTTTTGAATTTTTTTTTTTACTATTTTTTATGATTTATGAAAGATAGCAAAAAATGATCTAAAATATTGATAATTTCTTTTATTTTAAGTCATCTTTCATAAATCATTAAAAATAGTAAAAACAAATTCAAAAATTAATATTCTATAAGTTCATTATATAACCAATTTATTAAGCTACTTTGATCAAATTATAGTACAAAATACCTTATACTATATTTATAGCATGTAAACCTTACTCAACCAGATGTCTTCAAGTTGTGTAAATTGTGTAAAGCATTGTCCAATTTCACAAGAAACAAAGAAGGTACAGAAAACTGATTGATTTGCTCAGTGCTTAAGAGTAGTATCCCTATAATTGGCAGCACAAGCACATGCGGTGGTGTGGTTAAAAAACACCACTCACAAAATTTTCATGAAAAGTGAGACAAATGCATGTGGGGGCATAGCTAAAACTTATTGGGACATGTGGATAAGCTAAGCATGCATGTTATTTCATTGGATTTCTTGTAGATTATGTTTGTACATTTTGCTTGAAGCCTTTTACTTGAATTTAATTAATTTAACCTTGGGAGTAGACTAGGGTGTTCTTAACTTAATTCTCTAATTTTTTTGTGAACTCAATTTTAAAATTTATAGAATTGGCCTCAAATGATGAATCCAAATTGTTGAAATATAAGTGATGCGTCTACATTTGAAGATTTTAAAGTTTCGAATTAATTTGGTATAAAATCAAGTGGTCAAATAAGAAGGTTTATAATTTAATTTTAATGCATTTACTTTTTGAACGCCTTTTGACTACTTGATTCTATATAAAATTAATTTTAAATTTTAATTTTTTTACATATAAACGCATCACTTTTAAGATAGAAGAATTTCAACAATTTGAATTTATTGTTTGAAATTAATTCGATAAATTTTAGAGTTGAATTCACAGTGAACTTAGAAACAGTCCTACTCTAACCTTGGTTCATTGTATAGGTGTGGAAGTTTTGAGCAGTGAGCAATATAGGGAATCCAAATCAACAAAGTACAGCACATACTATAGAAAATTGAGGAGAAATTAATGCATTTTGACTTTGAAACAAGTTAACTGTACATTATTTGCTGAGGTCTTAGCTCAACTGATTATTTTTTTCAAGATAACTGCTTCCTTTTCTCGTTTAAAAAGTAAAGATTTGTTTAACTTATCAACACGGAAATTAGGTTATTCTGACACGTGTTCTTGATACAAAGGGAATTCTAGATTGCAAATAGTGCTTATTTCAATTATTACATACTTGTTATGCTCAACTACAATTATTGTTCTGCTCAACTCAGATTGCAAATACCTATTGAATTGTAATTCAATATCTTTATCTTCAATTTTAAAATTCAAACAAAATCTGAACAGTCCAACATAATATTCACGTTAAAATGTGCTTACAGATCAAATTTTATATTTTTTAAAATTCTTTTACTATTTTTTAAGATACATACAAAATCGCTGTTTTTAAGAAAATTGTGGATCATTTAAAAACAATGATTTTGTACATATCTTAAAAAATAGTAAAAAATTTCCAAAAATATATAATTTGGTCTCCAATTATATTTTAACATGGATCTCATGTTGAGTGGTTCAGATTGTCTGTTTGAACTTTAAAATTAAAGATAAAAATATTGAAATACGATTGGAGCATGAAGTAATGGGACTCTAATAATTAATATACATTCTCTTAATTAGGTTGCCTTTCTATTGACTCTTGTTTTTATTATTATCTTATCCAAAAATGTGAATTAAGCTTACAAATTAAGCCAAAATGATACATGGTATGGCATTAGCATAATAGAAATTTATAAATTAAATCCCTGATATGCCTGTTTTTATTAGAGACAATTTTAACAGTAAGTAAAAAAACCTAATTAAGGTCCAGGTTAAACTTTCCTATTCTATGACCTAGATTTTTTTTTTTTTTTGGATTAAACTAATAATTCCAAAAGATTATCCAAGTGCAAAAGTTGAATACTACAGGAAGTGCATTGCCTTATTTCAGGTGCACTTCATAAACTCAATTAATAACTTGGTAAATAAATTTGTTATTAAGCAACAGCTACTATTCACACACACACAAAAAAAAAAAAGAGTTACACTTGTAATATAAGCGTTCTCTACAAGTTTCTTTTTCCGAAAGATTGCCAGGTTATCTGTTTCATTACTAAATTAAACTTAAACAGATTCTCAAAAAAAAAATTAAACTTGAACAAAAGTTCCTATTGAAGTAAATTTTTAACAGCTATACCCTGATCAGTACCCCTAGAAAAAAACCCAACACTGTCAGATCTCAGCAACTAATTAACTCAGTTACTCCAGCCTCATCAACAAATCTCAACTTGATTTTATAATTAGTACTTGAAGTCTTGAACCCATTCTCCCAGTGGTTATGTACTGCAAACAAAATTTCTTCCTGAGATCATATTGCAAAAAGGACAGGTTATTTGGGAAGGAACAATGGCTGACGCGTTTACGTTGAACCTACTTCAAAAGAACAAATATCAAGTCAAATCTTGCTCACATTTAGATATAGTAAATTCGAATTTATAATCTATAAGATCTTTATTAGATATTCTGTTGATTTTCCCAAGATGACCGTTAATTCTTTGTAAGCTACCTTTCCAAAATAACATTTTCATAACATGTTCCCTCTAATTAAATAGTTAATACTTCTCTATTCTCTATGAGTTGGCCGGTTCATGAACCTTTTTGGATAAAATCTTGAAGGGATCATTAACAATTAACAAAGCTACAATGGTTAACTAAAAACTACTTATTCCACTGGTCCATGTCCATAAGTACTTTATTCCATACTTATGGAGTCAAACAAGAATAAAGTTAGATGGAATAGCATAGCATAAGAAACCAATTAATCCATCATAAATTAACCCACCTATATAGATTGCATAAATTTATGACATGATTTTTAGAATTTCTTCCATAACTTAACTTAACCTTAAGTCACAACCAAACAAAAAATCTTATACCGTCATAACTTATTCCATCGTAACTTTAACCACCAACCAAATATGAGCCTAGTATTGTCATTAGTACCCTCAAGTTAGGACAGAATTATATATAGTAAATCTGTTCCGCCAGGATATTTTACTTATTTTTATTTGAAGAGATTTTTGTGCAACAAATGGTTGCATAATGGTAAATAAGATGCAGGAGAAATGTGACTTATTTTTGGAATAACAATGGCTCCTAAGATAAAAAAAAATGAGAAAAAAATAAGTTAAGGTCATCTTTATAAAACATGGTTTAATCGAGCAAGTATGCTGGTTTTTCTGCAAAGTTAACGATTAGGCTAAGATTTGATTTTCAAAATTTGAATATATAAAAGATTTATGGATCTTACGGAATAGATCCATATATATATTTGAAGTTTCAAATTTGGAAAAAAGGTTTATCTCAAATTTTCAGATGGTACTATGAAGTTATGCTTTTATACAAAAATTCATTGAAGAAAACCAAAAACAAACACAAGTCAGATTTTTTTTTTTATTAAAATTTTGGAAATTTATAACACTCAACGAGTCATGCTTTTCTCAGAGTTGGAATCTGTAGACTTTGAAGATTGACAGACATTCTGAGCCCAAAATTAGAATTTTAGCCCAATGTTATCTTAAAACCTTCAATTAACATTCAACCCAATAACATGGCTTCTAAAATGGGCTGAATTCCATATATTCAATTATTGTACTACTAATTATCTACCGATTTTTTATTAATAACCAAAAAAAAAATTATTAATAACCAGATCCTCCAATTATTTTCATCCGTACCCAAACCGCCCCACATGGGGCGGTTTACCCCCCCCAACCCGCCCCCCCAGGAGGCGGTTTACTAAATTTTTTTTTTTTTTTTTTAAATACCCTCCCTCCCCAAACCAAACCCTACCCGCCCCCCCACAGCCCCCCAACCCGAAACCACCCCCAAACCGTCGGATTTGGCCAAAAAAGCTCGTTTTTTCGTTCCGGACGCGACATTTCGCACCTCTCAACTGTTCCCGACCCCTCTCTCTCTCTACCGCCCTCTCCCTCTCTCTCCTCTCTCTACCCGCCACCCTCTCTCTCCTCTCTCTCTCTCCATCCGAGTGTGTAGTCGCCGCTGCGCCGTTGCTCCGATTTCATTTTCGGGTATGAAATTATTTCTTTAACTTGTTTATAAATTATTTAGATTTTTTATAAATTGTTTGGAATTTTGTATAAATTATTTGAAATTGCGGGTTTTATATGAAATTGTTAGAAATTGCGAGATTTGCTTGAAATTGTTGTTATTGAATTTAGTAGAAATTGATTGTAATTGTTTAGGGTTGTTAGAAATAGTTAGAAATGTTTGAAAAATGGTAGCAATTTGTACAAATTGTTAGAAATTATTATATTGGAATTGTTAGAAATTATTTGATTGGAATTGTTAGAAATTATTTCAGTGGAATTGTTAGAAATTGTTTGATTGGAATTGTTAGAAATTATTTCAGTGGAATTGTTAGAAATTGTTTGATTGGAATTGTTAGAAATTATTATATTAGAATTGTTAGAAATTATTTGATTGGAATTGTTAGAAATTATTTGATTGGAATTGTTAGAAATTATTTGATTGGAATTGTTAGAAATTGTTACATTGGAATTGTTAGAAATAGTTGATTGGAATTGTTAGAAATTGTTACATTGGAATTGGTTATGATTGAAATTAGGTTTTAAAAATTAGATGAAAATTTGAGAAAATAACAGGGTTGAAATTTAATTGAGTGAAATTAAGTTATACAATCTCATAGGAATTGTTAAATAAAATTGTTAGAAATTATTTCAAATGCAGCATGACTAGACCTAGACGTGAGCGACCACGAGATACGTCGGAGACCGGCGAGAGTTCACAGGCTCACGCCGATCCCACTGCGGAGGGTGTCGATCCATGGGATGGCGCACCACATCGTGCAGATACATTTAGTCCTCTCCTATGGGTCCCTCGTAGACTTCACCGTGTCTCACTTGCATCGATTGAGGTACGTTTCAAACAACAAATAGTTATTCAGTTCCACTGGTCTAAAACATTGATAAATGCAGGATGAGACCATGTTGACGGTGCGCGCACCGCCGCCGATGTACAGTATGTCGCAAATCCACTGATGGATCGGTACCTCATTAACCTCGGGTTGTACCAGCTAGCCACAATGAAACAACCATGGCGGATTGACCAGGCACTCATGTGCGGTCTCGTGGAGAGATGACGACCTGAGACCCATTCATTCCATCTCCCAGTAGGGGAGATGACAGTGACCCTACAGGATGTGAGTACCTTATGGGGTCTGCGGATCGATGGTTGATCCGGTAGGAGGTGTCTCGGATTATCAGACACTCCCGACGTTGATCCCAGAGCTGTTGGGTGTGCATGTGGTGGGGGTGGCAAAGAAGCTAAAACGGAAGAATGAGAACGATGATGAGAAGTTCTCCCAGTACTGCATCAGTCTTAGGGCTCTCCGCCAATATGCCGCCGAAATTGCCATTACCCCATTGACGTCTGACGTGGAGCTTGTCAAGAGGTATGTTAGGGCATTCGTACTTGACTTATGTGGTACCACGATGTTTGTCGATTCTAGTGGCGACTCGGTTCCGATTATGTTCCTCCAGCAGCTAGAGCTACTCGATAAGCCATCGCGGTGGAATTGGGGTGGAGCCGTGCTTGCATGTTTGTACAGAGGACTGTGTCACACAGTCTTATCTGGTAAGTCTTCTTCAATTAATGTTTTTTACTCTTTTTTTTAATTATATAATAAAAAATACACATCTACAATTTCAGAGAGGCAGCCAGCAGTTAAATGGACCACTCCTTCTACTACAACAATGATCCTGGTCGCACCTACCGGTCTGTTGACCCGAAATTCCATCGAATGTGAAGTGGCAAAGGGGCTCCAATATCGACAAAAGCCCTCCATATGGTGCCATATGGGGTAGCAGCCTCCGCTATTTTAATACGTCGAGGGGAGGGACGGCGGGTATCTCGTACGTCCGGAATCATCTCCAACTGTTGCACCAGGCAAACATCAATTGGTTCCCGTATCAGGCGTGGTATCGGGCTAGAATATTCTGTCGCTTGACGATGGAATAGAGGGATCTCGGTTTATACCGTGGTCCGGTCGTTTGTTACTGGATAGTTGAGTATCACTATCCTGATCAGGTTCCTCGTCAGTTCGGCTTCGATGCCTTCATCCCGGATGACCCGATACTTGGTGAGGATGAGACAGAGAAGTTGCACAAGTAAGTAATACACACCCAAATATTGATATTATTTTACAAATTGTATCTAACTAACTTATAATGCAGTACCTTCCATAAGAAGCCAGAGGTGGATTGGAGTGGCCGCCATTTAGGCCACTATAGGATTGCCCGCACGCCTGAGAACCACTTGTGGATCCCGCCTGACCCGGCAGACGTCAGTTTGGGAGCGGGACCATGGGCATTGCGATATATGGTCTGGTACCAGCGGTGGTGCACGAATTCGGTGTACTTACAGGGCGACTACGGTGATTCTCTTCGGCGGAGAATGATGGTTGACGAGAGTAAGACCCATTTGCCGTGGGGCCTGACTAGTACTCGAGCGGTAAGTAATAAATATTACTTGTAGTATTAATTTTTTTCATACAACTCATTTTCTAACTAATCGTTATGAATAGGTACTAACGGGGATCCGAGGAGTTGCACACAGCTTGGTGTGCATGGCGAAAAAAAGTTTTCGGGCGTTCGGGTGTCTTATGCTGCATTACACTGCTTCGATCGTCGAGGATTCCCAGTTCGATGGGCGCCTCATTGGCATGTTGCACGACGCTGGTGAGAACATCAACTGGCGTGAGATCAAGAAAGACTCACAAGCTCCGAACCAGCCAAATCAAGAATGTGTTCTCGTATACGATGATGACCTACCACCAGCCCCCGAAGGTATTATAAGTTAAATTATAATACACATCAATTTTGTTTTCAAAGTGTGTTCTTAACAACTTCAACTCAAATGTTGCAGAAGACAACCCGGATTGGGCGTTCCACGATTGGGTGCTCGACAACAAAAAATGGCACGTCTACTACAATAAATATAATGTGCCAGTGCAGCTTGGCGAGGTAAGCTGGTTCGTCTCTGTATAAATTAAATTTTCGTTATTTTCATAAAGAAAAACTAACACTATATAACTGCAGGATGGTCATCCTACATGGTGTGCCGAACCCACTTTCACTCCGGCAGACTTTGGCCTCACCGCCACTGGTGTAGAGGATCTCACAGGAGCCACACCATCGATGCCACCCCCCAGGCAGCACGACCACGAGGCTAGTGGCAGTGGGGCACAGCAGCCCACTGATGCCTGGGAGTCTGCTGCGTTCGGGACACAGCCCCCGAGCACATATACTGGGGACTGGGAGACTGATCCATAGGAGACGGATCCATCACAGGCTACTTAGTATGATCCATGGCCCGATTCATACCGACGATCCACGGGCACAATGCAGGAGGACATGCATATGGATGATTCTGATGACGAGGAGGACATGCATGTGGATCTGACTCATAACGAGGATCCTCCACAGCCACAGAGGAGGCGTGTGCAGCGACAAAGGACCCGTGTGCAGCCGCCGAGGGCGTGCGGGCCGGCTCCCAGACTGTCACTGTCCGGTCCTCCTTGTCGTCGTCGCTAGTTTTTTATATTTCATATTGTAGACCTGACGTAGTATTTTTATATTTTCATTTCTATATTGTATGTTGATTAGACGTTATTTGCTGATTTTATTCACTTTGTTTTCGTTTCTATATTTTATGTTGATTAGACGTTATTTGATTATTTTGTTCACATATATTTTAAACTAGTTACAAATTATAAAATTCATCGTATTAAAAATATAAACAAATACATAATATTACAAAATACATAAATTATAAACATCATCGCATTAAAAAAAAAAAAAAAAAATTTAGTAAACCGCCCCCGGAGGGGCGAGTTGGGGGAGGGGGGTAAACCGTCCCATGAGGGGGGCGGTTTGGGTACGGATGAAAATAATTGGAGAATCTGGTTATTAATAATATATATATATATTTTTGGGTTATTAATAAAAAAATCGGAATTATCTATCTATCCGAGGCTCCGAGCATATTTGTGCAAGGTTGCACTATAGAGATTTTTGAAACGAACAAGAAAAAGCAATATTGTTGAAGAGTTTATACCATTTAGTTATGAAGCGAATTTTTATTTTTATTTGCAAGGTTTTTATATAGCTCCGTTGTTGTGTTGGAGATTGGAGAGTTTATCTTCTTGTTGGTTGTCTTGGACGCTTCCATTATGGTCAAATAAATCAATTGTTTCGGATTGAATTGCACGCAGCGAAAGATAATTGAGGAGGGTTCCAATGCAGCTAAGACTCTGTGTCTCATTTATATTTAATTTTTTATCTCTTTTATTTTTATTTTTAAAATCTGAA
This sequence comes from Carex cristatella, assembly GCA_024447775.1. Taxonomy (NCBI): domain Eukaryota; kingdom Viridiplantae; phylum Streptophyta; class Magnoliopsida; order Poales; family Cyperaceae; genus Carex; species Carex cristatella. The sequence goes on along the minus strand of JAJHPF010000021.1, from coordinate 359,766 downwards.
TAGTCGATCCGAACCGCTCAATATGATCTTCATAATAAAATATAGATCAAATTTTATATTTTTTTGACTATTTTTTAAGATAGGTACAAAATCATTATTTTAAGGAGATTTTGGACATTCCGATAAAGTGATTTTGTACCTATCTTAAAAAATAATAAAAAAATTCTAAAAAATATAAAATTTGGTATCCAAGCATATTTTATTATGAATGTCATGTTGATCGGTTTGGATCGACTGTTCGGATTTTAAAAATGAAGATAAATAATTGAGTGTAAATGAGAGCATAGAATTTTGAGTACATTGGAACCCTCCTCAAGATAATTTATACAGGACAAAATTAAAATCTAACTAGAATTACTATAAATTAGTTGAAAATTGGACTTTGTACCGGGAATAAAAATAGCTGTTGAGGGAAAAAAAACTCAAAATTAAAGCATATGTAAAAAAGACATAAATTTATAAAGAATCTGTAAGAAATCTTGTGAAAATTCCTTTGATAATTTGCCATACACTGTTCCGTACGTACATTGCTGTATATTACCATAGCGACAATCATCATTAAAGAGAAAAAGAAAATAAATCCTACATATCCTTTTTATGTACTATTTGAATATGAATAATGCAGTTTACTCAGGAATCAATATTGAGGTTTTGGTACCCACCAATGTTCACCATATATCCATATTTGTAATTTTTCCTCACATGATCCATCTGAAAATACGATAGAACATATGTACAAAAACATGTTATTAGTAATAACGCCAACAATGTAGGTATAGAAAAAAAATTTGTATGAAAACAATTATAAATATTGAAATTACAAATGTATTAATTTGATTTAACAAACCTTAGCAAAAAGGAAGAGCTTGAGGCCGGAGCGAATCTTCTTCTCTAGAAAAGCAGATATAACACCATTGGTATCCATGTTTCCCCTCAGCAAACACTACAGCCAATTATTTTTTTGACAATATTTGATTTACTATATGATACATATGATTACAATAAGAGATTATATGCAAATTTTTTTTGACAGAGAACAGAAACCAACTTCTCTGAATTTGTACTCGTAACCAATAATTGACTTAACATATCCGTCGTGAGGATCATAAGTGAAAACAGAAGCAAGTGAGACCTGACAAAAAAAGGAATAAGGTTAATTTTAAGAATTTTAATTAGAGCAGAACTTCAATATATTGCATGGATATTCTGACCTTCTCAGATAATTTCAGGACATAAGACAATGAAATTGCTCCCCTAAAAACTTGTCCACATGCTATCTAAAAACAGACAGGCATGTCAAATTTATTGAAAACTCAGAAAGTATTACAAGAGACAAAAAAACTGATTTGAGATAAAATAAACCAACCATTTTGTCAGTGTTATATTGAGCAGCAAAACTAATTTGAGATATGTTATGCTCAGGCAGCCAAAGTACTTCAGTGCCCAATGATAAATTGGGTGTTACACTCTGCAATTTAGAAGTGCATTAAAAATTAAAATTTTTCTTTACAGAATAGTTATATAAGAAGTTAAATCACATTATCTGAAATTACTTCTGCAAGTACCTGTATGTAATTAGCAAAGCATAACCCACTGTCGGTTTTATATTGCAATCGAGACTGGTAATTTTTACCCTGTATGTCGACCATGGAAAGAAGAATAAAAGCAATTCGTTATAGCTTATAGTCTCATAAAGAAAATGTGCATATGTGATTATATAAGTAAACATTTAAACAGACTTGCCTTGTAACCAAACCAGAATGTGCTACATGTGCGCTGCGCATTTGTCATCTGACAGAGAATTTAAACCAACTTATCAGGATAACAATTTCATGTGTGTTTATAGGAGCTTATATTTAAAAAAAAAGTGAAAGCACCTTTGAATTTATACGGAAAAAGGAGTTATTTGAAAAATTGTACTTGACATCTGCCTTCCATATTCCATCCGTATCGATGTCTCCATCAAGGGAAAGCTGTACAAGCTCTTGATTAGAAACTATTTTACATCCAGTAGTAAATACAAAGAAATGACAATGAAAGTAATAACCTTTGGATCATGAAAAACAGCACTAAATGCATAAAATCCATGGGATATTTTAAAAATCTCATTTGGGTAAGGAACCTCCTTCGAATCCATGATGATCCTGTCAGATTATTTAAGGTCAATTTCGAAAAAAAAAAATTAACAGAAGAATATGAAGTTTAAGAAGAATAATTACTCGTTTGGTTGACAATTTAAATGATACCTATGAACAAGGTAGAATCTTTCGTTTAGTATGTTGCGTAAATTAATCCCCATCCCCTCCAATTCAGGTAGCTTCAGTATCCCTGAAACAAATTCAAATGCTAAAAACGCAGTTAATAGCTATAAGTACTGCACTACTACCTACTGATTGATTTAGAAAATTATTTCCAAGAAGAAAAAATATGGGTGGTCTTGTTCAGAGGTGAAAGAAAACTTCTATAACACTATATATTTTTAAGAGACTGTTCCATCTATGTTTTCCATTGGTTAATTAAATTGCAAAATAAGAATATTCCTTTTTTCTGATTATAGACCCGAATTTCTATTAGTTGCATCCAGACCAGTGTAATTGAAAAAGGATAGCAATGTAGCTCCGAGCAAGAAAGTCAGAAGTCAAGAACGGAATAAAAAGGAAAGTAAAAGGAACCAAGAAATACTGATTCGATCAAACAAAGTGAAATGCTCACGCCAAGCTTTGTTATGGAGTTGGTCATACGGAACGGGGCAAGGGAGATTCATATAGTTAACCTTCTTGTTCTTCTCCTCTTTCTTCTTCTCTGCCTCAGCGGGACTGACAGATTCCGGCTGCGCACTCACTGTGGATGATGGAGGAAGATCATGTGCCCGGCTGATAGAGGATCCCATGACAGAAGGACGTGGCTTTTCTCTTCTAGATGAGGGATACTTGATACGGAGAGAGGTAGGGAGATAAAGAAATGGATTCAAGAATTTTTGTTTCATTACTCAAATCCTCTGTACAGAATACATGTACTTAATTATAAGAATGATTAGCAGCTGTAACAAACTAACTTCTGTTAAGATAACAGAGTCATAGTTACAATTTCCTACGTACTGTGTTTGTCTGACTTTGGTCAACTGTTGAATCCTCTATTATATGTTCAGCGTGAAGTTAATCTCTTATGCGGGGTTAATTGGGAAAATGGTGGAGCTAGTAGTAATTGGAGTTGGGTCGGAGGTGACAGTGTTGAATTCAGGGTGGTAGAAACAGATTTTACGAGACAGAATTCTATGGAATTGCTCAGAGGGAATGGAAAGAAAAGAAAACTTTTCATCGAATTGTATTTGGCTGACAAAATTATGTCAGAGGTGAAGAATACATGAAGTGAAATGTTTAATCTTGTATCATTATAATCAATAGAATCAGTTTTCCTTCCGATTTGAGGTGTAATGGATGAAAATAAATTTAGAATCGGTTGCAAATATTGTTTGAAAAAATAACACAAATGTCCAACTTTATATCTTATCTATATAATTCTCATACAAGTTTTTTTTATCACAAATCTACAACAACTACAAAATTTCTCATTAACCTTCTAAATTTTAATCAACCAAACAAGAAATTGGAAGGAAATGAAAGTTAAATTTTTTCCCCTCATTAATCATCCAAACATAAAAAAGTTAATTATGTTAATCTTCATTTCTATTCCATTCCATTATTTTTTTATTCTTCACCTCCCCTTCCTCTACTCTCCATCCAAACAACTTGTAAGAGGAGCCCATTACTCTGAGGTAACATAATTTTTCTGTTTTAATTTGGACTTTTTGATCAGAATCCAAATCAATCCGGTCTGAAATGGAATATACAAAGCTTTTTTTAATATTCATGCGGATTCTGATTGAAAGTCCGGATAAACATAAATATTTTGTTCCTTGCACGAAATATTACAGAAAATCATACTGAATATTAAGATTGAGGATTCTATTTTGTCCTATTTCAAGTGGTCAAGTCTTACTATGCTAGTTTGTTGGAGGCTGGCAGAGATATGTTACAGGCATAGTGATAAGACTTGCGTTTTATGGTGTTTTATTCGCGTATTATTTTTTTTTTTCGTTACCGAACTGAACTCTAAATAAAACACAAAAAAACGTATGATACGTTTTATTCGTGAATAAAATGTGAATAAAACGTGAATAAAACGTGAAAAAAATATATTTACAATTTTTTAAAAAAATTAGGAATTTTTTTTTGTACAGAATCATCTCCGAATTATACCAAATTGTACTCGAATTTACAAATTTTTGACCCGGCCGAACGAACCCAAACTATTAGTTAGTCACTATGGTTACAGGGAGTTGTATCGGTTCGTTTTCGGTGATCTTCCGAGATAAAATGTAAAACTATGTTATTATATATATTTAAAGAAATCAAAAGCATCTATAAAAGACAAAAATGTATAAATAATCTGTAATAAATATTGTGAAAGTTTCTTTGATAAATTGCCACACACTGTTCCGTAAATATTACCGCGACAATCCATCATTAAAAAAGAAAAAGAAAATAAATCCTACATATCCTTTTTTATGTACTATTTGAATATGAATATTTGAAATGAAAAACAAATTAAAATCTGAGTAAAAAGCTTTTGGTTAGCAGGTCACTCAGAAATCAATATTGAGGTTTTGGTCGCCACCAATGTTCACAGTATATCCATACTTGTAATTTTTCCTCACATGATCGATCTGAAAAAACGAGAGAATACATGTACAAAACATGTTAGTTATAACGCCAAAAATGTAGGTATATATGTAATGCTGTTGTTATAGAAGCACTGATGAACAACAAAACTTAACTGCAAATAGAGCAAGGAACCAAAAGAGATTGAACCAGAAACTTAACAATTTGCATGAACAAGTACAAAAATGAAATTACAAATTGATTTAATTTAACAAACCTTAGTATAAAGGAAGAGCTTGATGCCAGAGCGAATCTTCTTCTCTATATAAGCCGATATTACACCGTTGTTATCCATCTTTCCCCTCAGCAAAAACTACAACCAATTTTTAACAATATTTGATTTACTATATGTTAAATAGCAAAACAGGACATGTTGACCAGGTATAATGTTATATGCTGAGCAGGCTTATTGAAGCAATAACCACATAAAATGTTCTTGAGCAGGCTTATTGAAACTTCTTTCTTTAGGATTTATTATATGCGAACTTAAATAGAAATATGAGATAAATCGCAAAGCAATACATATATATGCATTCAAAGGCAGAGAACAGAAACCAACTTCTCTAAATTTGTACTGGTAACCAATACTCGACAAAAAATATCCTGAGGGAGGATCATATTCGATTTCAGAAGCAAGTGAGACCTGACAAAAAAGGAATATAATGAGGTTAATCTTCAGAATATCAATAAACACAGAACTTCAATTGCATAGGTATGTATCTGACCTTCTCAGATAAAATCTGGATGCAAGATAATGAAATTGCTCCCTCATTCCAAACTCGTCCACTTGCGATCTAAAAACAGATAGGCATATGTCAAATTTATTGAAAACTCAGAAAGTATTACAAGAGACAAAAAAACTGATTTGAGATAAAATAAACCAACCATTTTGTCAGTGTTATATCGAGCAGCAAAACTAATTTGAGATATGTTATGCTCAGGTTGCCAAAGTCCTTCAGTGCCCAATGATAAATTGGGTGTTACACTCTGCAATTTAGAAGTGCATTAAAAATTAAGATTTTTCTCTACAGCATAGTTATATAAGAAGTTAAAGCACATTATCTGAAATTACTTCTGCAAGTACCTGTATGTAATCAGCACTGCATAAGCCACTGGTGTTTTTATATTGTAATCGAGACTGGTAATCTTTACCCTGTGTGACCATAGAAACAAGCATCAAAAAGTAATTCGCTATACCCGATCACATAAAAGTAAACGTGTAGATGTGATTATAGAAGTAAACACTTAAGAAACATACTTGCCTTGTAATAAAACCAGAATGTGCTATGTGCGCGCTGCTCATTTGTCATCTGACAAAGAAAACCAACTTTTCAGAAAAACAATGGCTTTCAGGGGAAGTGGAGATAGGAGTTTATATTAAAAAAGAAAATCACCTTTGAAATCATACGGAAAGAGGAGTTATTTGTCAAATTATACTTGACATCTGCCGTCCATATTCCATCCGTATCTATCTCTCCATCAAGGACAAACTGCACAAGCTCTTGATTAGAAACTATATATTTTACATCCAGTTGTGAATACAAAGAAATGACAATGAAAGTAATAACCTTTGGATCATGAAAAACAGCACTAAATGCATAAATTCTATTGGAAAACATCGACTCCATGGTGATCCTGTCAGATTATTTAAGGCCAATTTAGAAAAAAAAATTTAACAGAAGAATGAAGTTTAAGAAGAATAATTACTCGTTTGGTTGACAATTTAAATAATACTTGTGCTGAAGGAAGAATCTTTCGTTTAATTTGTTGACTAAAGTAATCCCCAGCCCCTCCTGATGAGGTAGTTCCAGTATCCCTGAAACAAATTTAAGAGCTGTAAGTACTGACCGATTGATTTAGAAAATTACTTCCGAGAATAAAAATTATAGATGATCTTGTTCTGAGACTATTCCAACTATGTTTTTCAATGGCAGGATGAATATTCCTTTTTACAATTATAGACCCGAATTTCCATTAATTGCATACAGACCAGTGTATTTCAAAAGGATAGCTATGTAGCTCCGAGGAAGAAAGTAAAAAGTCAAGAACGTAATAAAGGAATCAAGAAATACTGATTCAATCAAAATGAAATGAAATGCTCACGCCAAGCTTCGTCTTGGAGTAGGCAGTAGGGAACTGGGCAAGGGAGATTCATATAGTCAACCTTCTCCTTCTTCTCCTCTTTCTTCTTCTCTGCCTCAGCGGAACTGACAGATTCTTGCTTCGCACTCACCGTGGATAAAGGAAGCAGAGCGTGTGCCCGGCTGATAGAGGATCCCATGACAGAGTGACGAGGCCTTTTCTCTTCTAGATGAGAGATATTTGATACGGAGAGAGAGGTAGAGAGGTAGAGAGATCGATAGGAGATGAAGAAATGGATTCAAGAATCTTTGTTTCATTACTCGAATCCTCTGTACAGAATACATGTACTTAATTATAAGAATGATTTGCAGCTGTAACAAACTAACTAACTTCTGTTAAGAGAACAGAGTCCTAATTACAATTTCTTACTGTGTTTGACTTTGGTCAACAGTTGAATCCTCTATTATTTGTTCAGCGTGAAATTGATCTCTTATGCGGGGTTAATTGGGAAAATGGTGGAGCTAGTAGTAATTGAAGGTGACAGTGTTGAATTTCAGTGTGGTAGAAACAGATTTTACGAGACGGAATTCTATGGAATTGTTTAGAGAGAGTGATCTTGAAGCAGAGTCAAGTTTTGTTTAAGAGATCCTCTGAGGTAACAGAAATATTATTTTTTGATCCGGACCATCCGATCATAACTCAAATCAATCTGGTCCAAAATTTATGTCGATCACATTATTTAAAAACTTTACTTTCTTAATTTTTGTTGACATCGCTTGATTTGGTGATCGACATAAATTTTGCATGACCTAAATATACACCAATAATATTTGGTGTTATTTAGAGACAAACTCAAACTTTTAAATTATGAGAGTCAAATACACATTGAACCAGAGTCAATTATATAAATATTTTCTATGTAGAATGGCATCAATTTTAGATTATTTTGACATTTTACTTTAAATTGTATATAAAATTATATATAAATATAAAATTAAAAAAATAGAAGCCAATTGACCTTCATTTTTTTTCTATTTAGGTTCACCATTGATGTTATTATTAGATTATATTGCATGTCATCTTCTTTGTTTATTGAAACTTTTTTTCTTTTTGATGTTAAATTTTTTATATTTATCTAAAAGTGACTTTTGAACTAGAATTAATAACTCAGATTCAATTTTTTTTTCTAATAACACACAAAAAATATTTTAATTTCTCTTACAGCCACGAAAAATCTGACCTAAAAAATATTGACCCGGGTTACTTATTGTAGTGTTTCTAACAAATCAAATTATATAGTATTAATTTTTTTAGAAGAAATATATAAAATATTTCTAATATTTCAATAAAAAAAATTATAACTTTTTCAAAAAAAAAAAAAAAAGGTTAAGGACCGGCTGATTATTGGCCAGTTTCTATTAAAAATTAAGAACAAGTCAATTATTGGCAGGTTTGGATATTTTTATAAATACCCAGTTTTTGGGCATATTTAACAATTTGTATATAATTTTGGATATAAATAAAAATGCCAGCATGTGAAACGGTAAAAAGACAGGTCTCCTTTTCGATTTCACTTGAAGACAAATGGAACCGTTTCTTTTTCTGAGAAGAGAATTACCAAATAAGGAAAAAGGAGTATCATTTCTATAACGAATTTCAGTGTGATGTGAAGCCCCACTAATCCGGACAATGTAATTAGAATATGGACGAATGTTAAAAGAACTTCGTAATTACAACTTGAATCGGATTAATTCAAATTTTTATCAACGATCCTGAGAGAGGTAAATGGGCAAAAACAATCAAATTGAGATTTAAACTCAACAGTGGCAACTGGACATATCTCCAACACAACCCCCCCCCCCCAACTCACACACAAAAAGGAGGGACCTGTATCCTCTGCGGAGCTGATCGGACGGCCCAGATTTACTCTCAGCTGGTGAGTGCTTGAGATGATGGAGGGAGCAGTATTAATTTTGCTTGGATTCGTGCCAAAATCTTATTTGGTCCGTCTGATCAAAACGAATGCACCAGATTAAAAGCACCGCAGGTAAAAACTCCGCAGAGGATGTCAATTCCAAAAAGGAGGGGGTTTGAGGTTTGAGGGTATGTGGTTAGAATTCGGATTAATCCAGGCTAAGGGTCATCACAAGGTCCATTTAATATTCATGTTGATTCTAATCGGACGGTTCATATCTAAACAGAAATATTATGTTACCTTAGGTGATATAAATTTGAGAGGATGATAGCCTTGGTAAGTTTAGAGCACCTTTCTTTTTAGAAGAGGGTTTGGGCTCAAACCTCTAACTGTCTAATATATATTAACAAGAAATTTTCAATCCGAATATCGAGCAATTACATGATTGTTTTCAGTTTAGAGCATTTAAATTAAGATTTCAACAAAAGTAACATAAACATACAGTAGGAAGATTCTTGTGGCCTCTTTTAGAGATTTAAGAATTTTTGAAAGGTAAAAATAGTGTGTTAAAGCTAATACAATCAAGTTCACATATACAAATAGTGTAAATAGTGTGAATTAAACAAGCATCAACACATACTGTCATACTGATATATCACCCATGCAGAATTGTCTGAAGCACACCAGTTGCTTCTCTGAAGCATCAAATCAATCATGCTAAAAGAAAGGAAAAGAACACAATCTGACTTGAAACAAAGAACAAAGGGCTTTTGTAAAACCACCGGGCAGATCTAATCTCTTTATCTATGTATTTATGCTGCCTTTGCGAATCCAACTGTTGAGTCCCCATAGTTAAATACAGTATGGTATACTCCCATGAAAATATCACCCAGAATCCTGCATGGTTCTTGTTTGTCAAGCTAAAAACTAATATGTACCTTGCAAAATTTAAAATCCATTAAAGAGAGCCTAGTTATTACCAAAGAGGACCCAGAGGCGGCGGCATGTCTAAAGCGGTGAATCCGCTGATGCACTCTTGTGTGGATCCTTCTCCAACTTTAAAAATATACTGTTTATCATAGCACAAAAATTAGTATATACCTTGCAAAAATTATGAACTTTTTTTTTTCCATAAACAAAGGAAAGATGTGGATACCTGGTCCGGTGTCAGTGTAAACAGCTTGCCACCTATTGTAAAGGAAATATCTGGCATTGATGAAAGCGCATTGCAATCGACAGTCGAGTCACCCATCAGCCTAGGGAGCTTACCACAGATCTATCATATAAAAAATCTTGTCAGTTGAAATTTCATAACCGGTGATCTAAAGAATAAGATAACCGTATCAAATTTTAGAACCATGTTTCAGTTAGAACATTAACAGCTTGAATCAGACGATATCAATAATAGATGATAATTGGACTCACTGGAGCTCATTTTTATTTTGTTTATTTATTAATTGGTTCGGTGATTAATTATTTGCTTCTTGGTTATCACTTTCTCTGTTTGACTGAACAATAAATGATCAGAATAGGGTTGAATTGGCTAAGTTTCTAACACATTTTCTAATGTCAAGTTGGTTTTTCTTAGTGTTTAATTCAAAAACCAAGGTCAAAACGAAGATTAACCCTGAAGCTTGAGTTAAATTGGCTTCTTCTATTGCGGCTTATTTGGGACTCAAATTTCATAAATCAGGGTTTTTGTTTTGTTTTGGTTTTTTAGGTTAAATAGGTCGTCGCCTAAATAAGAGAATAACCTTCTCAAGGTATTCTAATGTTTTCTGCTGGGTCATATTTTTTTGCATCTGATTTTGAGTCCAAACAACAGCCATCTCACAAGTTGCGCAAGTCTTGTCCTCAGATTCCTTGTCTACAACACTCTTAATTCTGTCAGCAAATTTAAAAGAGAAATTTATAAGTAATAATTTATAAAGGAAAAGGGAAATGTTTGAATTAGAGAGAACTAATCAATTACATGGTATTTTGAGTTGCATAACCGCCGCACACACCAATCTGCGAACAAACTTCTGATGGATCGGTCTGGAAAAGATATATTAATATCAACATTATTAGACTTATATCACATTAGACTAGAAAATCTCAAATTTAAACAATAGAAAAGAAATTTGCAAACCTCTGCTATCAATAAATCTATGATCTGAGTTCCAAATTGCGAGACGAGCATCTTGCATTCTTGACTGATGGCTCCGGAGGCTCCAATTTGTGCATTGATTTCAGCAACTATTGCCTACATATGAAGTAGTAATGTCAACAGCAATAACAACAACAACAACAACAACAACAATAATAAGTAATTAAGTATAATGTGTATCAGACTGTGGGGCCTGTAAGCAGAGAAGTGCCAGAATCTGCAATTGCATTACAGCCTTCCGAGCAAAATCCTGCACACAAATAAAGGATGCATAAAGATATTAAAAACTCCTGCAGATGAGTGAATATATTTATAATTATATTGTAAGATGATTTATTGTACCTGTGGAATCCTCTCCAATAAGAACATCTCCCATTTCAAACTGAAACAAATATTATAAGATAAACGGCTTAATGAAATTATAGTGAAAAATTATAGACAACTAAAATGATGAAACAATAATAAAAATTATAGGCAATTGATTTTCAATACTCTCCCCAACTGAAATGGTACCTGTATATTAAAATCCTAGTTTCTCAAGTACCTACACTTAAGCCTCAATATATTAATCTGAGTTCATCTGTACAATTTAACCTTACATTTAGGAACAATAGCCTCAGATGAGATTGGACAAATAAAGAAGCATAGATAAATGTAAGACTAACCTCCCAATAACCTTTCTGAGTCACCTTGACATACGTATGGCTCCCTACAAAGTGCTTTGGATCTACACCTCCAAACACCAGTTCACCTCCTTCTCCGTTAGTAGCATCCCGGTTAAGCCAGAAAGAGAAAACCTGTTGCTTGACAAGCCCTTGATTGACCATGTTGTACCTTCACAAAACATGTGTTTCAATTAGTGGCATGACCGAAATCTACATATGTGCAGGTATAAGTGTAACAGCATAAAAAAATGTGTACCTTATTTTATTTTTACAACTGAGAAACTTAACTTTAGTAAGCACACTTGTTTAAAATGAAAATAACCCTTTTGAAATAGCAAATCTGCTGTTATTTCATTACACTGTTACATAGGCATAACAAAAATATTAAAAATCATTGATGAAAAATTATTGCTTAATTACCACAATGGGTCAACACTTCCAACAGAAATTTCCTTAAATGCAAGCCCAAGAATACCATCAAATTTTGCTGACGCAAAAACAGAGGTCGTTTCTTTCGTGGCTTCGATAAGGAGCTGAGACAAACTTTCAGCATAATTAGTTTAATAATTATTAAAATTAAAATTTATAGATCACCACAAAAGTTAAATTTGCAAACCTGTTTTTTCACGACAAGGTCGCCGACAGTGACTGAATCTTGGCTAAAAAAGCCAGAAACTGCACCTGTTCCATAGGTTATTGAGGCACTTGCACCTGGTAAAATTAGAGAAAAATTAATAATTTTAGGAAAAGGTGCTATACCACTTCCCTTGAGAGAGCATGTATTCACGATCCGATATTTGTATTAAAAAGAAAAATTCTATCAATGATCATAATGGTGATGTTGTACGTAACTGAAGAGAGTATGTATTCATCCAAAATTTGTGTTTATTTTTTTTTCAATGAGATAATTTGATTGCTCACTTCTCAAAGAATAATGAGGAAAAGGGTCTAACCGTTCTTTACATATGTGCGTGATTTGCTTGAATCATATCGGGGGTGGAGACGGCACGCCACTTGCTAAATCCAGAGAAGTGTCAAATTCAATTACAACCAAAAATCAAAGTGCCACAACAGGCAAGCAAACATTTATTGTTTTATGAAAATAAAACAAAAAATTACTGTGGAACTGCACTTGGAAGAGGGGACCCAGAGGTTAGAACTCCCAGTGTCGAAAATCACAGTGAATTTCTGTGCTGGTGTGCCGATGCCAATCTCACCGAAATATTGTGCATTCTCGAAATTCTTTAGTGAGATTATATCAGCATCCTCGGTTAGTCTCCCGGTGTGGAAACCATACTTCTTACTGAGAAAAATCATGCTATCTTTTGCTCTCTGACGGCTTCCTTGGTCAATCGGTTTCTTCTTTAGCTTGATTCTGAGAAGATCGGAGGCTGATGCGAGGAGGCATGATTGTGTAAGAATGATTAAGAAGAGGAAGATAGTGAGAGAAATAATCTTTGTATTGGTTCCCATGGTGATGTTATTACCTATTTGATCAAAAGAAACATAGAAAGATTAAGCATCAAAATGTTTTGAACAAAAAAATTAGATCAGATGTATGCATGTGGTAGATATTGAATTAGCTAGACTCTTAAACTTTCTACAATTTCCACAAATTAATAGTGAAAATAGGAATATATAATACACAATTGAAGTCTATGTCCAAACTAACCAAAAATAAAGGAGACTAGAATAAATCAACACACATGCAATTAGGCTCTTAATTAATTCATGAGTTGCGACAACAACTGGTCAACCAGATTCTTAGTTAAAATATTCTTTCACTAAATAAAAATCGTTTTGGTGATCCTCTCACTTTTTGCTTATGGAGAGCATTGTTAAATTTTGAGAATGAATTGAAAGAAATATAATTTCATTAATAGACTGATTGGTTGACCACTGCATGGCTATAAGGATTTATATAGGCCAATTAGCTGTTATGTTTGCCTAATTTGCTACTAGCCGTTGTAGGCTTTCCTAATTACACAAATACTAATTTATATATATATGATGAGGAGAGATCAAGTTACAACAATTTTGAGTTATAACAACGTTTTTTTTTCATTTTCAAAGTCCAAATTGTCGATCCAAACCGTTCAACATGATTATCTAAATAAAATGTGCTTCCAGATCAAATTTTACGTTTTTTTTTACTATCTATTAAGATGGATAAAAAATTCAATGGTCTGAATTTGACTAGTTTTTGTAAAATACTTAATAAAATGTAAAAATATTCAATTATGTGTATTTTTATTATTAATCTTCAACAAGAATTATCCTTTCATATGTCAACAAAAAAAAAATACTTGTGCCTATATTATTAACACCAGGAAACAATAACACTGTAACAAATGTAACATTCAAGGAGCACTTGAAACTAAATTCATGATCAAGTATGAAAAGATATAAAAGACCAAAAAGTGAACTAAAATGGATGAAAGAAAATAAATGAATAGAATCCTAGTAAATGAACTAAAATGGTAAGCTGCTGCATGGATAAGCACAGTAGCACACAGATAGATCCACAAAAGAATTGGAAAAGGGAAGAGGGAGATGCAGACCTGAGAAAGAAAACAGAGACACCTGAAATATTAAAACGAATATGGAGAGAGTGTATGTGTGTGCATATTTAAGGAGCAAGGAGAGCACAGTTGAGCTGAGTTTGTTTAATGATGCACCGTTGGATTGTTCAACGCAGTAATCTCGGCCATTGGATTGAGGAGCAAAACTATTTTAAAAAGAAGCATGCTACCTGTCACCTTAATTGTCCCCGAGTCAATCTCTCTTTCTTTCCGTTAGTAATAAAACATATATAAAACTAAGTGTAAAATAAATACAAACGATAATAAAACTAAACTTTATACAAATTTAAGTTCTTAACTTCATAATCGAGAATTAAAATTATTATTTGCCCTTCCAAAAATGAGCTTGCTTTAGGATTACGGCTGTCAATGGCATCATTTTATTTGTTTATTCGACTTGTATCGTATTCGATACTACGAGTATGAGTAAAAAAATTTTTGTATTAGTTTAATGGGTATGGATAAGGGTAAAGATTCTTTTTCTCGTTAACATAATGGACAAAGGTACGAATAAAGATTACCCTAATGGATAATTATATATATATATATATATATATATACCATTCTTATATAATGCACGTAGTTGTCCTGATCCGCCAACGGCTGAGATTGAATGATAAATTTTCAGATTTAATATCAACCATCCAATCACATAATCTGTCATCTTTTGATTAAATGCATCTATTTTATGTGTATAAGTCTAAATTTAATTAAAATCATACTCGCTACACATAATGCCACATAGTAAATTAAATTATATTTAAAAATTAAATCATCCTTGCTGAATCTCATTAATATTTCCATAAAAGTATCGCCTCCAGTATTCTTATTATTATATATTTCCTTTCCTATGATAAATATTTCCTTATCTCATTATTATTAATCTCCATATCTGATTCATTTCCTTTGATAAATATTTCATTTCCTTCTATAAGTTCAGCAAAATTCCAGAACAACCCTTGAAATAGCTCCACTGAAACCCCCTTATTATACATCTGGATATCTATTGAATCTGAAAAATTTTGATCTCATAGATTAGATTTAGACCTACATTTTCATAAGAAGAACAAAAAAATCTGTTTAGCCAATTGCTGGTAATTAAATCTCAAAGTCTGGGTTGTCTGAAAATGTTGAACAGTAGGGGTACTGGTACAAAACCAAATGGAAACCAGGGGTAAAATAGTCATTTGTCCAAACCATTTTCACAGAAATGTATAGAAGATTTCAAAATAAACATATTAGACTTTGATTTTGTATTTTTGGCATTGTCTATCAATTTATTATGATTTTTTAAGGTCAGGTTTGAAACTAGGAATAAACAGGCCTTGAAATAGCTCCTCGGAAAACCCCTTACCAGTATAATATCTGGACATCTAATGAATCTGAAATTTTTTGAGCTCATATATTAGTTTAGACCTACATTTTCATAAGAAGAACAAAAAAATCTGTTTAGCCAATTGCCGGGAATTAATTCTCAAAATCTGGTCTGTCTGAAAATTTTTAACAGCAGGGGTACTGGTACAAAATCAAATGGAAACCAGGGGTAAAATAGTCATTTGTCCAAACCATTTTCACAGGAATTTAGAAGATTTCAAAATAAACATATTAGAATTTGATTTTATATTTTTGGCATTTTCTATCAATTTATTATGAATTTTTGAAGTTTAGGTTTGAAACTAGGAATAAGCAGTAAAATTACAGCACTGTCCTCAGTTTACCTCACGAAATAGGGAAGAAAACTAACTCAAAATATATTCATACAAGTCCGAATTGATAACTGAAAGAATGCTCTATAGTGCAAAAAAAAAAAAACATTCTGCATATCCCTGCTGTTAATAAGAAAAGAAAATCAATATTTTTTATAATAAACTATTCATTGAACTAATGTGTTTTCCATGTATTTGATAGGTAAAACATATCTATACAAAGCGTTACTAGCTAAAGTGCATTTCATGAATCTTATCGCACTGGTAACTGCTTCGTCAGGATCGGCAACAAATAACATGCCAGGGGGAAGAACTGCACATTCTAAGTTTAAAATTCCCTTGAAAATTGAGAACAACTCTGTTTGCAATATCAAAAAGCAGAGTGGAGTTGCACAATTATTGCGGATGGCTACTTTGATCATATGGGATGGAGCATCAATGGCAAAGCGACAAGCAATTGAAGCACTTGATAGAACAATGCAAAATATAATGAAGAAAATTGACCCTTTGGCGGGAAGATCATGCTTTTCGGATGATGAGATGTTCCCTTTCAAATTTACACGAAAGCAATTCCCTATTCATCTGAGTTTTGCCATGACAATCAATAAAACACAAGGACAAACAATTCCTAATGTCGGTATCTATTTACCTGAGCATGTTTTTTTGTACGGTCAATTATATGTTGCATTGTCAAGAGGTACATCACGACGTACAACAAAAGTCATGCTGAAACGAAAAGAGGAAATTGATGCTCTAGGAGTGTATACAAAAAATATAGTTTACCGAGAGGTCTTGCCTCTTGAGTGACGAATAAGATACGAATCATATTAATTTAATATTTCTAACTTTATTATTGTTTTTTATTTAAGCAATATTTTTCAAATTTTGTTTGTTCATTTTCAGAATGTCGGACTACATCGAAGAAGATCACACTTGCAATAATACTTCAAGAACTATTTTTAATGTTATATTTAATCCTTTTTTTATTTTTCTTATTGCAGCAAATAACATATATGTTGGATTTTCTTTTTCATATTCGTACACTATCTTGTAATATATATCTCCGTTGTAAAGCACAGGCACGATACTAGTATATATATATGAGTAGAACTAGGGTGCTCCTAAGTTCACCCAACCTCTTGTGAACTTGACTCTAAAATATATTGAATCGACTTTAAATGATTAATCCAAACCGTTGAAATCATTCTACCTAATGATTGATGCATCTACATGTGAAAATTTTAAAGTTTCGAATTAATTTAATATAGAGTCAAGTGGTCAAAGGAGTCCAAAAAATGAATGCATTAAAATTAATGTATAAACCTTAAACTTTTGACCACTTGACTCTATATTAAATTAATTCGAAACTTTAAAATTTTCATATGTAGACGCATCACTCATTAGGTAGAAGGATTTCAACGGTTTGGATTCATCGTTTAAAGTCGATTCAATATAGTTTAGAATCAAGTTCACAAGAGGTTGGGTGAACTCAGGAGCACCCTAGTTCTACTCTATATATATATATATATAGAGAGAGAGAGAGAGAGAGAGAGATGGGCTAATATCAAATAAGTTGTTTCTGAGGTCTCGTATAACCAAGTCATTTTCTAATTTTCAAAGTCCAAAAAGTCGATCCAAACTGTTAGTTGGTGCCTAACCCTGGATCAGAGAAAATTAAATAACAAAGGCCTAGGTCCTGCTCCGTTGTTGAATCAACTGTGCTGCTGCCTCTGATATTGAGAAACCCAATCTAATAAAAAAATCTTTCGCTAGCAACACAGTAGTTAAAGACCAAATATTAAAAAAAAAATACCTCGTTATTAATTCCTGTCTTTGGCTACGCAGTCAGAGACAAAAAAAACTTCCTTTCGCTAGTCAGAGAGCAGAACAAAAGAAAATTCATGGCTCTCTCAATTTCACCTTTATTTCACAGCCTATATGGAGGCTGATGCCCTTTAAATTCATATAGTTATCTTTTTATGTTCAATCTCCAAATGATGCTTTAACTGATAAATCATATGAAAGCTTAATGCTCTGGTGAATAAGGATCTTATCAGATTTTATAAGAAAAATAATTAAAGGGGTGAGTTGTAATTTTGTATCCGATAAGTTAATGAGTTTGAATCCGATTAGCTATTTGAATCTGACTAGTGTCCTACCCTGACAGAAATCCTGAATCTGCCCCTGCATATATATGTATTATTCAATGGCACATAATTATCTTCTTATACGATCCATACAGTATTAAATTTTTTTTGTTAAATTAATTAATGGATACGGATATGAGACCCGTTATCCGCTGACACTTCTATTTAAGACTTGCTAAAACAAATTGGAAGCTTGTCATCATTTACATAGATTTGAAAAAAAAAAAGAAATACTTATAATATCCTTGAACTTGTCAACCACTCTACTCGCATGTGCCGTCGGATGAGATAATGCCTTCCTTTTCAGTCTTTTGTCAGCGTAACATTGATTGGCGCAGGAAAGAAACTAGCTTCATACTATACAAGTAGATGGCAATCCTTTACTCAGAATGATGAAAGACAGAGAAAAGATCAAAGGAAATTATTGGTATTTAATTGACTTTATTATTTAAGCCATTTTAAAAAATTTATTTGAGTCATTTCTTATTGCGGGGTTGCGTGCTCAAGAAGAGGACATGGTATAAATATTACCGCTGACTGATCTGGTTACCTCGCAATAATGCGACACAAAATTTTGATACCATTCACATGGCAGCTTCTGCCAGATAATTCTAAAAAAAAAAAAATTGATACCGTTATTTTGTTACAAAAATCTCATTTTACGTTCTTTATTTCAAATAAAGCTAACACGAATTTTAGTTCACCACAGTGATTCATAAATTTTAATTCAAAATTATTCAAATAGGTATCAAATAATGAATGTAAATTGTTAAAATTGATCTAATGTATTTGCATCTCAAATTATAAAATTTTGAATTAATTTAGTTTGAATTTAAGTAGTAAAAAAAGTAAAGGTTCAAACAAATATTGTAGTGTGTTGAAGTTTCATCATTTTTTTGACTGCTTAATATTCTAGTAAGGGGAGAAAGGAAAGGTAGCACAGTTGGCTAGAAAAAAGTCATACGACTGTTGTACGTAAAGGTCGAGAGTTCGATTCCCCCCTCACGACTTCACAGCTTCTGTAAGGGATTGGGTTTTGTCCAAAGGGCTTTGGACAAAGCCTCAACCGAAGTCAAGCTTAAACGTCCAGTTTCTCTTGAGATTCGTGCAAACATATTTAAAATTTAACAAATTTAAATGGTTCCTTGAATCTAAATGTTTATACGGATTTTGATGCAGATCGGACGGTTTAGATCAAATTTTGGATGAGACTTTGTCCAACGTTTGGACAAAAACCCCACCCATCTAGTAAATTAGCTCTAAAAGTTTATAAATTTAACATGCAAATGTAACTCATAAAATAAATAAGTTTGAACAATATAGATTCATTAATTAACGTTGATGTGACATATTTTCTAGTTAATCTTACAAAAACACCAAGGTGAACTTAAGCTCAAGATAGCTTTACGTACTCATCATTTAAATTTTATTGCATGAACAAATTAATACGCATCGTAACAGAAAATAACTACTCGAAGGATAAACAAAACGAAAATGTAAAAAAATGTCAGTAATAGTTGGTACATTTTTGCTGAAGGTTTGTTTGAAATGAACCATCGGTGATAATTCTAATTAATTAACTTATTTATCAGTTGAAACCGTCACTGATGTATATATATATAGTTGGTGATGAGATACTTTGTACTAGTGCGTGTACTTTTTATATGGAAAAAATCATCTCATATATTTACTAAATATATAAATTAAGAATAAGGTTGATGTGCTACCTGTAGCATAGTGATATGTTATGCTACCTCTTCAAAAACTTATTGAGTAGAATTCAAATGATAAATCCAAACCGTTGAAACCGATCTACTTCACGGGTGATGTATTTACCTATAAAATTTACAAATTTTTACATTCATTTAGTATAAAGTCAAGCAATCAAAAAAATAATAAAAAATGAATGGATTAAAATTAACTTATAATTCTTATTTTTTGACCGCTTGACTTTATATCAAATGAATTCAAAACATTATAATTTTGACATGTAAATACATCACTTATGTAGTAGATTGGTTTCAACGGTTTGGATTAGCCATTGAAACATATCTAATACAATTTTGAAGAAGTAGCACAACATGTCACTATGCTACAGGTAGCACGCTAGCTTTATTCATAAATTAATATGTATGATAAAGAGAATGCCCCCAAAAATACGAACAAATTAAAGGAAAAGAATTGGGATCAAGCCTTCCAATAGCATTTGAAATATATAGTTTAATTAATTCAAATTGATCCATTGAATTGTAGGAACCTTAGAGCAACTTGCCATTCTTTTCAAATCTTTTTATTTCAAGCTCTCTTAAACCTACTATATAATATGCACCTGTAATAGTTGCATCAATTACTGTTTATATTAATTCAAGTTGATCCACCAAATTGGACAAAAAATAATAATTAATACACATGTAATAGTTGAATTAATTCAAGTTGATCCACTAATTAATTAGTTTTTCTGTTTTGCATATGTACTATAGAATATAATATAATGATAATATATAGATAAATATCCATTGATGGATACCTATTACCTACTTTGTGACACAACGTGCATACTTGTTGCTGATGCATTTATATACATCAATTAACTTGTACTAAAATTGTGTGGAAACATTCTTTAAGCATAATTTTAATTTTTCTAAATCCAGACCTTGTCTCAAAGATTTAGTCATGTGGTGGACCTCATTGATAATGTTGATCCAGTTTAATTACTAGGAAGATTGAAATAATTAGAAAGACGTCAATTTCTGAAAGATAAGGGATTAATTTGTAAAAACTTTATTTTGGTTTTGTGACTGAATGAAATTAAAAAAAACATTGATAAAGTATACAGTTTGATCAATTATATAGACTATGAAGCTAGCTGATGAGTCTAACATATAGTTCTGTAATCCTAAATATTACTATTATATGTGTAATGCAATGTCTTATTTGTGTATAATGGATTTGCTTGATTGTGTTGATAATATAGTTTGCAATAACATATAGATAAAAGATGTAGGAAATATGCATGGATGGGCACTTGCAATAATATATAGCTAGTTGTGAGCGACTGAGCGAGTCACGAGCTATAAGCAAGCTAAGAAATCAAATTTATTTAAATTTTTGTTTTGAGTTTTTTGTTTAAGATATATTATTCAAAAACTAATTTTCATTTATAGAATTTAACAAATTGTCATAATTCAATCTAATGAGTCTTTTTCATTTATCCAATTTTAATTTTTGGACTTTGGAGCGTAGTTTAGGTTATGAGGTTTTTTTGATTTATTCAATTTTAATTTTAATTCAAAGAATTGGGATTAGATGTGGCAGGATTCATGTAACTCAGTTCATAATGAGTGAGTTGGGGTATGTTTATGCTTGGCTCATTAAGTTAACGAGCGATAATGAGCGAGTTGTTAATAAGTTTTTAGTGAGCGAGTCACGAGTTATGAGCAATTTACTCACCCCTACACAGAGGTGTTAGATGTAGGATTATATTTGTGAAAATAATTTCAGAGTTTTAACAAACATGTCATTGGGACAAATATACAAATTTGTTTATTTGTTGAGGATATGATTAATAAAAGGAAAGATGGCCCGCATTTTTTTCCATAACCAAAAAAATAAATAAAATAATATTAATAATCAAATTTTTAAAACAATTTCACCCATAACCAAACCGCCGGGGGGGCAGTCTACCTTGAGACCAAACCGCCCTCCCGTAGGGCGGTCTACCTTCAGACCAACCCGCCCTCCCGGGGGGACGGTCTACATTTTTTTTTTTTTGGATTTGAATCTAAAAAGGAGAAATAAAATAGCAAAATAAAACCGTTAGATTTAATCTTTATTGTTTTCTTTATGCACATACAAAACATTACAACATCTCAAATTTGATTTTACCAATATCAAGAGTTTGCAAAATAATCCCCCGTGGGACGGTTTGCTACAGTAACGTTTTTTCAATCTTACTTAATAACAACATTTTAAAAAAAATATATCATTAATTACTTAAAAAAATTACATTAAAATGATTTGAATTGAAAGTTATAAGACTACTGTTTTATTGTATGTATATATTATATATAGATTTAACATTGTAACATGAAAGATTTTGTATGTATATATTATGACTATCACAAGCAAGAAATGGATCAAGGGCTGGAAGTATCGTTTTTTTTTTTAAAAAAACTTTAAACGGCCATAACTTTGGCTAGGAAAGTCGGATTGGTGCGTATGACCCCAATTCAGAAAGGAGAGGAGGAGACGGTGCCAACCGGTACCCTGGGGTGTAACCCCGGGTATCTGACGAATCAGAATCGTCAAAAAATGTCATTTAGTGCCTCAAAAATTAAGTTTAATATTTTTAGTGTCTCAACTGAATTTTCTTATGTTGAAAAATACTTTTCAGCACCGAGAAATGCACCAGCAGCAAGTGCAATTGCCACAGGAGAAGTCTCATACAAACATTTTGTCTTCCAGTTCGATTTCAAGGACTGTAAGGTACATTCTTGTTTTGTTTAAATTTCAATCTCTGTCTATGTTTACATCCAATGCTTTTTAAATTCTGTTGAAAACAGTAATCGAATGTAATTCGATTTGCATAGTCGTCTACAGCAGCTTTGGATTTGGGCCGATTAGATTAGCGAAGATATTAGATTATCACTTTTTAGTTTTATATTTATAAGAGTAAATAAATTTAAAAAAAAACAAGGTTTAAAATTTATCCATATTAATGTATTTTTTTGCAAGTTAACGGTTGTAATGTTTTGTATGTTTAGAATTTATCCATTAGGTTTAGAATTTAAAAATCAAATTTGAGATGTTGATGTTTTGTATGTGCATAAAGAAAATAATAAAGATTAAATCTAACGGTTTTATTTTGCTATTTTATTTCTCATTTTTAGATTCAGATCTCCAAAAAAAAAAAAAATGTAGACCGCGGGTTGGTCTGAAGGTAGACCGCCACGGGGAGCGGTTTGGTTATGAGTGAATTTTTTTTAAAATCTGGTTATTAATATTATTTTATTTATTTTTTTGGTTATGGAAAAAAAATACCGGGAAAGATGGACAGAGTAGATAACTAAATTTTGCTTGGTAAAAACAGATTCTACTCAGAAAAATGTGGAAAAATGTTGGTAATGGGCTCTTGACATCCAATAAATCATATTCATGTTTACTTCAATTAAACGGACAATCAATCTAGTCAAAGTTTGTACAAACATAAATAGCCAAGACCATGTCAACAAAAAAGAAGACCATTTAATTTATATAAGGTAAAGTAACATGTAGATGTAACTCAACTCCAATTGTTATTTGATAGAGAGAAAAAACAATGATAGATAAGAAACATAAACAGACCCAAACGACCAAGTCAATTCAAATAATAATTTGACAACTAATAATCTGTTTCCAGAAGCACATGAACTCTTAAGTAGAAATAAAGCAAGGGCCAGATAGATACACCATTTCACCAATCTATTGAGAGTAAATCATACGTACCGAGTAAAAAGGCATGTAAATCCAACAGCCGAGCAATTAGAAACCAGCCAAATTATCAAGCTCCTCTCTTTTGCTTGAGTTCAGGTACCGGTGACAGATTAAAAAAAAAATACGGTGTATCAGAATTTACATTCTCTTTGAAGCAATTAAGAAAACATATTCAGTGGCCACATACTTGTGTAGTTACAAAACTACCCTTGACTCGAGGAAAACACAAAATCTCGAAGAATTGGATGGGAGTTAAATTTTTTACGAATAGTTTATCATTTTAATTTGGACTAAGATTTTGTAGGAGCGCAACATATTCGGGAAACACAAACAAAAATATTTTACTCAACAAAAAGAACCATGCTAATGGATTTTAGTAAATTTTCCTTTCCAATGTTTTATCTTGTTGGCACTGTACTGTAAAAGGTGATTCTAGAGAGCATTTTCAGTCAATTTTCCAGATTTACATGCTATCTGGATGACATTTTGAATTTCCAAATCAATGAATCACATGTGAAAGGTATTGGTACTATTTTATCAAAATATATGAAATAATTACTTTAAAAACACCCAAAATGCTCCAAAGAGGTACTGGTAATTAATATATCCATCCATGCATTCTTTTACCTTAATACCTCTATGCCCATCACCAGCTAGGTTCCCTTGCATATATTCTTTCAATGCATGGCATTACGTCTTTTCGGCACTTATTTTACTTTGTGGTAGAGATGCAGAAAGACAAGAAAGTTGGTTTTGCAAAGAGGGCCATGATGAATTGAAATTAAACCCTAAACCCATTAGGTCCACTAGTTATATCTGGCAATAAATTCAAATAATACATGAAGAATCCATTGGCCTATTTTATTGTACATTTCTTATGCCAATATTTTTATTTCCTAGAACTGTATACATCAAATTATTGTTTGCACACTCCAAGAATCAGTTTTTTTGTGTTTATTTCCATCTTCTGGTAAATGTTGTCTTTGATCATTTATGTGATTCCTGATAAGCTCAGTTCTTTTGCAGAAATACAACTCATGTGCATGTCAGAATGAGGTTTGTATATAATGATAGCAGATAATAGTTCCCCATCTACTATCCCCCAGTTTTGTCCCCCACTATTAACGGCGACTGATTATATCAATTCCCACGTAGCACCAGAAGAGCAAGCACTTAAACTACACAAGTATAAATGCCTTGTGCTTGATATATATATCAAATTGCAAGGCTGTTAGTAGTTTTCTCTTGCAACTATTAATAATAGTAAACACATTGATTGTTAATACAGATTCTTACAAGTTTGCGTAAGATATTTCTATTCAAAAACTATAATGGCATGTTCATTTGTAACTCGTGTCGCTAGGAAAAAGTATTATCATCTGGTTTCTTATTTATAAATAGAAGATGTTGCTATATCCATAAAGAAAAAGAAAGGTGAGGGATTAAGATGGAGGATCTTATTAAGGGGAAGAATATAATTATTCTGATGAAATATATGGTGAAAACAACCAAGCTATATAAGGGAGAACAAAGTAAATCTACCCCTGTTCGTAGAGTTCTAATTAAGTTTCTACATGTATGCATATTATACAATAGCAATCAAACCAAAATTATACAATCACAGAATAAGCATAAATTTACCTACAGTGTAGGCATTAACCTTTTTTGCACGGCCAATCTGTACTTATTTTCTGATTTGTTTCTCTCTATGTTGGGTGATGATTTCATGTGAAGTTAGGTGAATTGAGTCTACTTGAAGACAATCATTCAATCAAGGGTTAGCTGATGGTCAGAGGCAGTAGAACAACTGGTACAAAAAAAAGTAACTGGTACAAGCACTGGAGAGCTCTCAAGGCTCGAATTGAGGTGCTAGATAAGCTCTCAACCAAGATTCATGAGGTATCGATACCCATCAAACATTTACATACCATCTTTTATTGTCACTTTCCAAGTATTGTACCAACTAGTTATTTGGCCCGTGGCTTATCTCATCATCTCAGATTATTAGGTTCTTAAATTTTATTTTGAAAATGTTCTAAAATAAAATTCAATCAATTCATGATACCACACATTAGATGCTCAAAATTCTGAAAAATGTGATCTGAAAATTGTGAAAACAAAAAATGTGCACAATTTAGGTGTAAATAGATGGGATGTTCATATCACTGAAAACAAAAACTTGAAGGAATAAGAGGAATCACAGTTCAACATAGGAAAATTTTCCTTACCAGTAAACAAATGTTTGATATGTGACCTTGCTCAGGACCAAAATGCCCCTGGTGCTGTTCAGAACAGATTATCACTTAGATTAAGGTTTATTTCTATTTGATATAAGATTCATGTAGTTTATTTCTGTATTTATTTTTAGGTTGTTTTGAGATAACTCCAGTGCAATGCTACTGCTAATTAAAGTTAATAGTGGTATCCGACAATTGTATGGATGTAATATATTTGAAATTAAGTTTGAAGTTAATTTCATTTAATACTTGACAGCAATTTGCAATTGCAAATATGATACATGAATGGAGATGCTCTTAATACGATTAAGATAATTTTGTGTTGAAGGTGACTTTGCTAAATCTTGTTACAATATACTTGAGTATATTCAGATTAATATCTCATGCAGATGAAAAGAGGTTGCAATTAGATGTGATTTCTTATACTGCTATTAAACAAATTGTAGTTTTTTATATAATGCTTGTGATTTGTATTAATATTCACCATTCAAAAGGAGATAAAATATATAGAAATATATGTTCATTAATTTAAAACTATTTGCATGAGAAACCCATGCAAATAATTGGTTTAAACCCTTTGGAGTGCACATCAATTTATATTAATCAATTTGGTGAATTATTTGTGTATCTCAAATTTTTTTGAGAATTTTATCTAAAACCAAAAAAGTTTCAAACCTAGAGTTATTTAATCCACTGTTATAATTTGTGGTGCTATGAATTGTAGTAATATTCACCATTGAAAGAGAGAGGAAAAAAAATCAGCTCTGACAAGTAATTCAATATTATTAACATGGGGAGCCCATGCAAATAATCAGTCGTGACCATCCTGATTATTAACATGGACTTCTAATATAAAATAACATAATAACGTTCAATAAAACAATTATATGGAATGCCCTTGCAAATAATTAGTCCCCAACAATCCAGAACATTAACATGGGCATAGTGATAGAGTATTAACATGGACTTCTAATATAAAATAATATAAAAACGATCAATAAAATAATTACATGGGATGCTCTTGCAAATAATCGGTCCCCAACAATCCAGAACATTATCATGGGTATGGCTAGAGAGTATTAACATGGACCTCTAATATAAAATGATATCAAAATGATCAATAAAATAATTGCATGGGATTGCCTTTGCAAATAATCAGTCCTAGAACTCTATAACTATTTCCATGGGCGTAGGATCGAGTATTTGCATGTACCTTTAATAAAATATACTATCTCTTCCGTTTGGCTCTCCCAAAAATATTTACATTGGCCGAAAGTAGACAATTGCATGGATAAGCAGCACACAGTTACATGAGTGATTTTTTGCACGCGACGTCCCATGGAAAAAGGTATACGAAATCAGAATTCCAATTTTTTTTACATGGACCCTTAACAACCATGCAACTGGCTGATCCTACCCTTTCTAAAAACGAAAATTCTGGTAGTGACAGATTACAACAAGTTTGCGTAAGATATTTCTATTCAAAAACTATAATAGCATGTTCATTTGTAACTCGTGTCGCTAGGAAAAAAGTGTTTTCATCTGGTTGGTTTCTTATTTATAAATAGAAGATGTTGCTACCCATAAAGAAAAAGAAAGGTGGGGGATTAAGATGGAGGATCTTATTAAGGGGAAGAATATAATTATTCTGATGAAATATATGGTGAAGACAACCAAGCTATATAACTTAGTTAAAGTTTGTCAGGAAATCATATCAAATTACCATTCACTTTACTCTAGGGGTGAAAACGGATCGGATAGTGGTAAAACCATATTCGTATTCGTTGGATCGGATCGGATATTTATTAAAAAAATATATAAATATTATTAAAAATGCCAAAATTCATAATATTTATCTAATTATAATTATAATGGTGAATAACATAATTTTTCATAATATATATTAAATTATATAGTATATATCTATTATTTCGGATATGGATAATTAAAATTCAAAACCATATTCGTATCCGTATCCGCACAGATATTCGGATATCGGATATCCGTATTTAATTTTCGAATACAGATCCGGATACGGTCGGATAATATCCAACCCGTTTTCACCCCTACTTTACTCTCTTCACTTTATTAACAAATCAAACAAGAATTGTCTGGATTTCAATTTCCACCTTCCCTTTAAATACTTCCTTATGCACCTATTGAATTATGAAATGGAAAATTCTTACCAGACACAATGAAAGGAAATACTCGCCCGAGAAAACACAAGCTGATGAACAATAACCAAGATAAACACATTGATTTCTTACTTGATATAATTCCAGAGTGCGCAGTAGTATCATATTTTATTAAACATATCTCACAGAAAATAAATAGACAATGAGGTGTGATCCGAAGTAAAGTGTAAATTCATAAAAACAGACATAAATTTTATCTTAGAATTAGGTGAAATGGGCGGAACGGGAGCAATGATCAACCTTTCCGTTTAGTCTTATGGAGCGGGGAGCTGTGCGTGATATCGTTCCTGGTAATCCGATTCCTGATCCGTTCAGAATGTCGAAGCGAGATGGCATCCACATCTCCACCATCGGAGCTTATGGTTTGAAGGATGAACTGAGAAAAGGAGATTATTGGTCAGTTAAGAACCGGCCAATATTGGCCAGATTCTAATAAAAAATAGAAACCGACTAATATTTGACCGGTTTGGACACTTTTATAACTTTCTACCTCCTCTGGGAATATTTGAAATTTTCTATTAAACGTTGGATATTAATAAAAACCACGGTCTCAGTCACTAGCTTTTAAAGTTTGTAAAAATGAACTTGTTAGACATGAAATCAGTGCATTAGTTCTAAAGAGAAAAATCTATAGATTATCTTCTTCTTAATTTTTTGAAACAAAACCTATAGATTTTTACATTTTTAGTAACTGAAATTGTAGAAACCAGGACACCAAATTAAAGTCAACTTTGAAAAAAAAATCTGATAATTAGAAAGAAAATATATAAATTTACTAAATTACAAAATTAATTTCTCTCTAATATTATAAAATATTCATTACTATGCGTAACTCATTTATATGCAAAATAAGAAAAAGGTATGATATAATTTTATACTTTTTATTGAAGTCCGGCCAAGATATTCATGAGAATTGGATCGATTTAAAAATAGTTTGCAACTGTAATTCAGTATTGATCACACCAAAACTTTTCATAAATTTGTCATGTATCACAGTCATTGAGCCGTAATTTTTATTAATAGGAAAAACCAAAACTAAAAATAAAATTTAGTGAAAGAATTTGCTGGATTTTGAGATTAAGAAAACAGTGATAGTTTATAACGTCGACGTTATAAACCATAACGTTCAAATTAGCAAAATTAATTAAATCACTAATTAACAAAACAACCAAAAATTAACCGGATATTACTGTTTGTAATGTCCAGACTCATTATTTCTGATAGTAGAACTTTAGAGAAAGTTTTTGAAATTGTTTGGGACGTTATGGACTTGCACGTCCAATTTTTTTTTTTTTTTTGCTATTTTATTAATTACGAGTTTAATTGAATCTACTGATCTGGACATTATGGTTTATAACCATGATTTGAAAACTTGGCCGATACTGAGTCAACTCAGTATCGGATGTGACCAATCTGAGTTTCACTCGAGTCTCATGCTCATGCGAGTTTTACAGCAAAACTCGGTTAAACAAAGCTTAACTCAACCTAGTCAACCAATTTTTAGGCCGAGTTAGGTCAAGTCTGGCATTTTTTCAATTAAAAAAAGTCTTCTGTAACAGTTTTTAGATATTCTTATTTATTATCTTGCTATGTTGACAAATTATAAATGATTTCTATTTGTCTTTTGCACCGTGTAGGTACTGATAGTTATGATCAAATTACTTCAATATATTATTTATGTGCAAGAATTTGTTTTCGGACCTAGGTGCTTCAAGGAATGCATGTTACTGGTATCCACCGTGTAGGTACTAGAATCCATATCTCCACCGTCGGAGCTTATGGTTGGAAGGATGAACTGAGAAAAGGAGATTATTGGTCAGTTAAGAACCGGCCAATATTGGCCAAATTCTAATAAAAAATAGAAACCGACCAATATTTGACCGGTTTGGACACTTTTATAACTTTCTACCTCCTCTGGGCATATTTGAAATTTTCTATTAAACGTTGGATATTAATAAAAACCACGGTCTCAGTCACTAGCTTTTAAAGTTTGTAAAAATGAACTTGTTAGACATGAAATCAGTGCATTAGTTCTAAAGAGAAAAATCTATAGATTATCTTCTTTTTAATTTTTTGAAACAAAACCTATAGATTTTTACATTTTTAGTAACTTAAATTGTAGAAACCAGGACACCAAAAGTCAACTTTGAAAAAAAAAATCTGATAATTAGAAATAAAACATATAAATTTACTAAATTACAAAATTAATTTCTCTCTAATAATTTATAATGTTAGAAAATATTCATTACTATGCATAACTCATTTATATGCAAAATAAGAAAAAGGTATATATAATTTTATAATTTTTATTGAAGTCCGGCCAAGATATAGAAAAGAATTGGATCGATTTAAAAATAGTTTGCAACTGTAATTCAGTATTGATGATCACGCCAAAACTTCTCATCAATTTGTCATGTATCACAGTCATTGAACCGAAATTTTTATTAATAGGAAAAACCAAAAATAAAATTCAAAAATAGTGAAAAAAATTTGCTATATTTTGAGATTAAGAAAACCGTGATAGTTTATAACATTCAGCCAAACGTTATAAACCATAACATTCAAATTAGTAAAATTAATTAAATCACTAATTAACAAAACAACAACAAAATAAAAAACGGACGTTACTATTTGTAACGTACAGACTCATTATTTCTGATAGTAGAACTTTAGAGAAAGTATTTGAAATTGTTTGGGACGTTATGGAGTTGCACGTTCAAATTTTTTTTTTGTTGTTTTGTTAATTAGGAGTTTAAATAAATCTGTTGATTTGGACGTTATAAACTATCACAGTTTTCTTATATCTCAAAATCTAATGAATTCTTTCACTATTCTGGAATTTTTTTTTTGGATTTTCCTATTAATAAAAATTTCGGGTCATTGAGTCATAGAGATTTGATATTGATATACCACCCACTAAAATTGGAAAACAACAACACATCAATCTTCCTCTCCTCAAATTTACACCACCATTTCCTCTCCTTCCAATCAACACCTCTCTCTCTCTTTCTCTCCTTTCTCTGAGAAATCCCCATATCAACAAACATCTCCAAATTCTCCTTCGAATCTCCTAAATATGTCTTCAGATGGATCACGTGCCAAGCCCTTGCTCCAGCACTCCGTCGCACGGGCCCAACCCGTTGTCGCCTCCCTTTCCCTGATCCTGGGCCCCATTGCTGACTCCATTGAATTCTCTGACAACCCAGCTTTATCTCTCCTCCACAATCAAGCCATCTGCCAAGATATCATGTGTCACCTTCGTCTCACCACCTCCGGTTCTGGTACTGACGATCTATGCCGCTGGCTCTACGATACGTTTCAATCCAACATTTCTGATCTTCAGCTTGTTGTCATCAGTTTCATCCCTATCCTTACTGGCGTGTACCTATGCCGTACCATCTCCTCTAAAGAAACACTTGCTGGCTTCGAGGCGGTGTTTCTTGCTCTGTATTCCCATGAGATGGTGATTCGCGGAGGCGAACCTTGTACTATCATGATTCCTAACATGCGCATTTCAGGTTCGGTTGAGTCAGGTAAGGCAACTGGTAAAGGAAAGGGTGTGGCGACTGAAACTGAAGCAATACCGATCGAGGTTGTGCTCTCAACGGCATTGGAACCTTATAGCACGGTGCGTGCCACAAAACGTGGCATGATCGTCAGCGTGGCACTTGATCTATACTACAACAACATCTCTCTCATGCCAATCCATTCCAAGATTGAGTTTTGTGAATTTTGCACTGCCTGGGCAGGCCGAGAAGGATCATGGAGGGGTGTTGAACTTAGCAGTAGCAGAGAAGAAGAGAATGAGAATGGAGAGGAGAATAAGGAGGAGGGATATAAAGAGAAGTGTCATCAGGTGCCACTTCCATGGGAGCTGTTTCAATCCATGCTGAGAATCTTGGGTCACTGTATTTTGGGTCCCGCAAACTCAGGGGAGCTGAAGGAAAAGGCTTTCAAGGCAGCAAAGTGCCTTCATGCCAGAGCAATGAAGGATTCCGACTCGAAAGCGATTTTGGCGAGTCGGAGTTTGATTAGGTTAGGAGATATGGTTGAAGAGATGGTGCCAGAACTGCCACCTTCAGTTATCACGCCAGATCTCTCTGATGAATTAGAAGCATTAAGGGCTTCTATTTCTTCTAGATAAAATTTTTTGGGTTTCCTTGTTTATCGCCTCACCTAATCAATTTTGTACAAAATCATACACATAAATTTAAAATTAATCCTTGTAAAGTGTTTTGTGAACATTCATGTGGACTAATTAGTTTAACATTTAAATTATCAATAATCTATATACCAAATTTATTTTCTATAATATTCCAACTTTTTTTTTTTTTGGAATGTAGTTTATGTAGGTTAAGATGCTTTAAATTATGTATATGATTGTAAATTGAGTAAGGAAAAAACTGAAACATAATTCTCAAAACTAAACGGGATACTCATTTTCGAGACTCAATATGACACGTGTCAAAAATAATCCGACATTCATTAAGATTACAAATTACTGAACTCATCACTAAACATTACATTAGTTGAGATTAATTAACTCAAAAGAATCCCTTTTGAGTTAATGCAGAGGATACGAAAGGGATAGTTGTGGGGAGGAACATTCGGTTCATGTGCTTTAGGTGTACTATCATTATTATTTGCTAAAAAAATGGTTGTATTTGGCAACCGTGTTTTGTAAAACACTATAAAAGCTTCTTATGGTTCTGTTCAACATATACATCTTAAAATTTCTTAACACTTTAACAGCTTACCACTTCAAATCGAACAATCAATCCAAATTGCCCTTAAAACAAAATAAAA
Organism: Carex cristatella; assembly: GCA_024447775.1. Lineage (NCBI taxonomy): Eukaryota > Viridiplantae > Streptophyta > Magnoliopsida > Poales > Cyperaceae > Carex > Carex cristatella. The sequence continues at coordinate 327,089 of JAJHPF010000021.1, read as the reverse complement.
AACATTCACTATCGAAACCATACTAGTTCAATAAACAACAACAAAACTTATCACAATACATAACACCTGAATCACACCAGGGATGCCAGAACATATAAAAGCTTATTTTCGACCTAAAATAGCCTAGAAGAAAGCAGAACATAAAACAGGTACATGTAAACATCATGAGCACAACCACAATTTAATTGCTCTTATTTGCGTCCAATCAGGCCGGACCCATCCCTTCTCCCACCAATTTAACAGCATCAGTAGAAAACGTACCAGTCATCTGGTCGGCATCCTTCACACGCAACATAATGTCTTCTTCGTCCCTTGATTCTCTCTCTCGCATTTTGTCATCTCGGACATCATCACCACCACCATACTGCCCCCTCTTGCGGGCCACTATGTCCTCGGGCAATGTCATCTTCTCTTTGATCGACTCTGTCATGCTGGGAAACGAGGAGTAAATGTTTTCTGATGCCGATCTTCCTCTATAAGTTTGTAAACAGAAAAAAGAAAAAGCTAAAAAGAAAACACCACATGCTTGAGGTATACTGATGGTTTAATTATGCTGTAAATTGTGACCAGCTCGGTTGATACATGCATTATATCATTATATGGACCATTTACCACTCATGCCCAAACTAACAACTCATGTCCTTTTTACAAAGGTTTCATTCATCTATTCTACTGCCAATAAAAAAATATATAGTGCATTTAGTCAGATAAAATTAAACAAATTTGCATACTCATCTCCCTCATCAGGTTCGTTGAGCTTCCTTCTATCCTCCTTTGCCTTCTCTGCAGCCCTGTGCCTCACATCTTCCAACTGCTTTTTTCGATCCTTGACATATAAAAAAATAAGCCTTAGTAAATTCCAAAATAATACTAAGCTGAATATTCGAACATATATAACATAATTAACCTTGGGTTTTCCTGCAAGTTTGATTCGTGCTTCCTCTTTGCCTTCGACCAAGAACTCTCTAGCCTTCCTCGCTGCATCAGCCGCAGACTCCTTGCACTCCCCCAGTTTCTTGCTTGAACTCTCCTTCTCTTCAGATGTGTCTTCATAATCCATCATTTTAGCCGTGTTTCTGTCTTTAGATTTACTCGCTCTCTCCTTGGTCTCCTCCATTCTATCCTTCATCTCTCCGGCTTTCTCGGTAGCAGCATCTTTGGTTTCTCTTGCCTTGTCAGACACTTCTTGCGTCTTGTCCTTAGTAACACCAGTGACAGATTTAGCTCTCTCCTCGATACTCTGTACAATGCCACCACAGTTTTCACGGTTACATGCGGCCTCGTCTTCCTCAGCCATCCTCGCCACAGCCTCGTCTCGCTCTCTGCGAGCTTCCTGTAGAGATGCCATGATCTTTTCTCTGCTGCTCTTTTGATAACACTTCTACTCCTTGGTTTGTAAATGTTTTTATTCTTACTGAGCAACTCACCCAGTTTTGAGTTAAGACTTTAAATAAAATGGCAGACGACAGATGAGTAATGATCCGTGCCATGATCAAAATCTCTAGAGGTTCTTGCACGTGTCCAAGAACCTGACGCGTGTGCTAGATGATGATACACGTTCTCATGCCACCGTGCTGAGAAACTTATTACAAGCTTTTACACGTGTTTAAAAATTGAGTGCTCTTTCAGGAAATTATATTTATCCAAATGAATAATACATACAATAAATGACGCACTGACCTTGTAACAACCAATGATGTTAATCTCAGAACGTAATTTACCGTTGAATTTTGGCACAATATTTTAGCAAAGTGTTTAAAAAATCTTCATTTCGGGAAAGAGCCAAAAGTTTATATAAGCTAATCGACCAACAAACAATACAATAGAATAGCAATCACATACAAATTCCAGAGCAATTCTTTGGAAAGCAAACATATTTAACAATTACTAGCAAGTGAATAAAAGCGTAGACATCAAAACACTAAACTGAAACAATCATGCTCCTCATGATCTAAAGAGTAAGCCACCGCAAACATCCAATGCATGATAAATCAACTCTGCCAGAGGACAAGTACCATACAGTCAGATTTGGGAAAAATAATAGCAATTACACAAATGATCCTTACAATCATCATTCATTTTTCCTTTTGGTCCTTAAACATTTAAGTTCCATGTTGGCTCATAAACTTCAGCCCCGTGTCAATTTGCACAACCAATTTGGTACACAATTGAACAAAAGGTCCTTCAAATTGGAAAACCGATTTGGCACAAATTGGAAATTTCAAGAACTAAAAGCCAACTTCCGAAACTATGACCAATCAGAAATGACTAATACTTTGTACAGTTGACTCATAAACAAAAGTACGAAATCAATTAAAAACAAAATGGCATAATGGTAATGGTAACAGAATTAAAGAAAATTGATAATATTTATACCTTGTTCGCAATGTTGTTAGAGAGCCAATCAAGACCCTCATACAACCCCTCACCGGATGTGGCACAGGTGCTCTGAATGTACCTAAAACATCAAAAACCATACGAGCTTCAGATACTGAGCAAAGTGAGAACATCAATTGCCAAAAAACCAATGTCCAGGTTTTTTTCTTTGAAATATAGATGATAGGAGATACCAGTGGCGCTGGCGCAGGGAATGGAGCCCAAGCTTGTCAGTGATTTCAGCAGCGTTCATCGCATTTGGCAAGTCTTGCTTGTTGGCAAATACAAGCAACACAGCATCTCTCAATTCATCCTGGAATTAATCATTTCATAGGATTACAATCCACCAATATTAAAATGATATAGTAAACAAGGTCTGTACAATGTTAAAATGCCATGCATTAAGTTCCATATGTGAATTTGTAAATAAACATTTTTTGTTACCAATATATTTGTTGGCAGTTTGCCAACCATAAAAAAAAAAAGTTCCATATGTGAAGTGAAAAGAAATTCACTAAAATGCCCAATTCCCTCATTTTGTTCTTTTTCAGTCCCTGTTCCAACAGCATCACACCACACCCAGAATGGTCATTCTTTGACCAAAATCTGAATATACATTAGAATCTACAATATGTTTTTCATTAAGATTGCTATCAAAAATTATAAGAGTTTACACCTAGTCTTTTCAATTGTACCAAAATTCCCAAATTACTTGCAAAGGTTAAGCACAAATTCAAAGATCTTAAAGTCAGAATTGACTTCATACCACAAAATATAAGTGACAAGGATTCCACAAACCATAATAATCACCAAAACAAGATTCCCATGAAATAACGACAAATGCAAGAGACTTTCCTTTCTAATGAAAGCCGGTGGCTTATTCAACCACCTTTTTCTTTCTTAAATAAATCCATAGCCATATGTGCATACCTTCTAAAGCTAGATTACAAGTAATTTATGTTTTGAATAGGCTTCTAAGAAAAGAAAAATATCAGTGAGAACTCAAACCTCATTGAGCATACGGTGGAGCTCATCCCTTGCCTCGACAACACGGTCTCTGTCATTGCTGTCAACCACAAAGATAAGACCCTGTGTGTTTTGGAAGTAGTGCCTCCACAACGGCCTAATCTGTTGTCTCACAATAAGGGACAAAATAGAATTAGCATTTTGACAACACCTCGCATAGCAGAATTACTGAGGATTATATATTTGGTGTCTCTTTGGCTGTTTTGTTTCATCCGGCTAACAACAACCTTTTCACTCAACAAGTGAGGAACATATGCTTGTTGATTTATCAAATTGATAATAATAGGGAAGAATTTATTATAAACTAGGGCTACAGGGCATGTGTTCACCAAGGTTGTTACTTTAAAAAATTCATATTAACCATGTAATTAATAGGACAAATTCAACCAAGCAAGGAAAAGTGTTCAGCTGGAGAGTTTAATGTTATTATCTACAAATCATTAAAAGCACCTAACATCAGTAGGGAAGGAATAGATTTTTATATTAATTTACCTTGTCCTGACCCCCGACATCCCAAACAGTGAAGCTAATGTTCTTGTATTCCACTGTCTCCACATTAAATCCTGAAATGACACCACATTCATTCTCTCAATTAACATGGTACAATGGTTCATTCTTTGTTTGTGCCCTTTACAGAGGAACAGCTAAGAAATCTAACAAAAAATAAGTATTTATATCTCGTGAGTTTGTCTATGGCAACAATAGCACAAGTCAACCAACTGCATGAGAAAATCAAATTATATTAAGAACTAGAGGAAGAAAAATTTAGAAGGAAAATAATTCCAACCAATGGTGGGGATGGTGGTAACGATCTCTCCCAGCTTGAGCTTGTAAAGGATTGTGGTTTTACCAGCTGCATCGAGACCAACCATAAGGATCCTCATTTCCTTCTTTGAGAATAGTTGGCTAAAGAGCTTGGTAAAAGTCAGACCCATTTTTCCCTTCTTTCACCTGATAAAAATCAAAATCTAAAATTATGAACAATTTGCTCTAACAGCGAGATCTATTAAGAGATCTCAGCTATGAAAACTAGATCTAACGTCGAGATCTAATCGATACCAACAAGCTGACGTATAGATCTAACTTCGAGATCTACTACACATGGATACAAAACCAGTAGCTTTTATTAGAACTGGTAATGAATCTAAGAAATTCACGGAGTAAATGTAAGTGAGAAAAATATAGGCATGCGTTGCCTTGTGAACCGATTAGAGAAAACTTCGTTAGATCTTAGAACTTGCGCTATATGACAATATGAAACAATAGAGAAAAATTGAAAGAATTACCAAATCCCGAAAGAATACTGTGCTGCCTTCGAGCGAAGAAGTACAAGAGAGCGAGAAAGAGAAAGTGGAATGGATCTATGTTCCACAAATTTGGTGGGGAGGTAGGAAGATATTATAGCTTAGACCTGGAGCGTGAACCGGTGCACCGCCCTGGAGCCAGAGATTAACAACTAAGACCATGTTCATTCGGATTCAAATCCTCTCCAATACTGTAGAGGACGGGCCTCACTTTACGGTTTGAGATTAAATCTCATCGCTTTGGGATTCGGGCTAGTGCGGGGGCAGTATTATTGGGCTTTAAGATTCGTGTCAAGTTAAAAAGAATGGTCCGGATTCACTAATTGTAAAATATTCCCTTGTGTAATATTGGAGAGGATGTGAATTCATGTTCATTTGGGACGGGGCTTTCGCCGATATACATTATACGGCTCACGCATTGAATGCTACCTATTTTGTATGTACCGTTGTATGTTCTATTTATTTATTGCGCAGAATTTTTGTTTGAATTTGAATCGTTTCCAAATTTTTCTGGGATCTCTAGAAATGGAATGATATTGATCCGACTGAAATTTAAACATAGAACTGACAATACGTGCTGAGATGGAAGTTAATTTTGAATAATTTAGAAATAAGCCCGTAGACTAAACTAACACAAAATAAATTGAGGCATAAACTAAATGCCTTGAGGTAGGAACGGATCTACGTGGAGGGAAATAGGTCAATTGATTCTTTATTAATTTTCAAAATATTCGCACTTATTTATAATTTTGTTATATAATTTAGATAAAAATATTATTGATATTGTAATTTATAAAATTGAATCTCATATTATATGATTAATTTTTAATTTGTGTGTAACTCAAATAATTTGAAAATCTGCTTCCACCTCTATCTTAGAAATATCTCAATAGATCTCTCTTGATGTCCAATTCACACCAGAAGTCTCTAATAAATGATTATGAATGATCAAGTTTGAGATGCGAGATATCACCTCTTAAGAGTCAAAACGAGGAGTATATTTGAAAATAAGATCGAAGTTTCACGTGCTTTAATAAAACTAGAAGAGGAAGGTTAAAATGATTATTATTTTTAGATATCAATCGTGTCTCACATCATTAATTTTTGTTTTAAAATTCAGATAGTTAATTATAAACAGAACAAACAGAATTAGAATAAAGAATCCTGGATCTATAATTATATAAATATAAAGACTTAAATTATATATGTTAGATGGAAACAAGCGAACCCTTCATTTTATTTAATCTTTTGTTAGACGTTAGTTCTTCCAACCTTAATTTGCAATTGCAACTCCTCGTACTAATAAATTAAATCTCGTGATGTTGCCGCACCTGCTGGTACCAGAAACCGCACCACACACTAAAATCTCCACCAAATTCTCTCTTCCTCAGTCATTGAATGAATCATCGCCGAATTCTCTGTTAAAATAACAATTGGATGGTATCTACTTTTTCTTTTTTAAAGGAAAAAATGGATGCAATTTGTTTCACTTCTATGTTATGTTATCCCCTCCCTAATTGCAACCCAGGAACAAAGTGGTTATATAAAGATGTTGTAATTTAATGAAAAACATTTATAAATATAGATCTCTCTAAATAGAACTGATTTAGTTAATAGCATGTTTGTGTTTTTATTATAAAGATTCTCTTTATCCATGTCTCAACCAGTTTCAACATGGCATCTCTTGATTCCAACTCGCATAGAAGTCTCTAATAAATAATTATTAATGATCAAGTTTGAGATGCGAGATGTCACGTCTTATTGTTTTCATGTTTCAATCGGGCCTTACATCACTATTTTATTTTTAAAATTCAAATAGTCAATTATGGACCGCTCAACATGATCTCCATACACTATAGCAGAAAGTATTATCAGCGACCAATGCTTTCGCCGGTAACTGAAAGTGTTTTTTCCCAGAAAAAATTAAAAAAGCGCAATTCTCTGGCGACTATGATTATCAGCGACCATATCAGCGACCGGATATTTCTACAATCGCTGAAGACCCCAAAAAAGAAAAAAAAAATTGGCAACGGCCGTTCAGCGACACCACTTGATCCCAATCGCTGAAGGGTGTCCAAAAAAATCATCGCCAAATCGCTGGTTATTTTTTTTATTCCCGCGCTATGTTAGATAGAAACAAAAAAAACGGAGGCACGCCACGCCCTGCTCATCCCGCTCCCGCACCACCCTTCTCCTCCGCGCCACCCCTCTCCTCTGCACCATCTGATGATGGATCGTCATTTCCTCCTCTCTTCGCTGATTTCCTCTTCCATTCCAAGTGTGTTCTCTCTCTCTCTCTCTCTCTCTCTCTCTCTCTCTCTCTCCGATGTGACAAAACCCGATTTGGAGCTGTAATAATAATTAGTTGTAATTTCAATATTGAGGATTTTGTTGCCCAATTCGTTCTTGGATCTTGAAGATCTAGCGAATTATAGCCTTCAAGCTAGAATTAGGTTTGCAATTTGTTGGAATTAGGAATCTGCCAGATATTAGATCCGAGCTAGAATTGAAACCAGGGTCGAAATTGAGTTTTATTTTAATTCTAGATAGCATGAGTCTCTTTCAATTTGTTTCTTGAGAAAAGTCTTTCAAATTTTGGGTTGCATTCAAGCATTTGCTCATTGTATAGGTGAGTAGTGATGGCTGGTAGTGAACTTGTGGATAAAGACAAACTCATATTGAGAGGCTTACAGTTTCATGATTTTCATGAGGTAAAATTGGAAGAAAAGAAATTAGGTCTGAAGTTTATCGTAGATGTTGATGAATGGGTAGACTTGAGTGCGGCCGGTCTTTCTGATGACATTGCTGGCACTGTCAGCTATTGTTGAAGTTACAAGCTAATACGTACAACAAGGTCCACATCTGATCCAGAAGAAAATGAAGAAGGAAATCAACATATATTCTTGGTTTATACGGCTGGACTAGAATGTTTTATATTTCCTTTATTTGTCATGATTGATTTGTGTATAATTTACTTCCAAGAATAGATTGGATTAGGATTTGTTTCTAATATAATAGAGGTGAGCTAGGTTACCTATGTTAGATATAAAACCTTCTCCATAACGAAGAGAAAAAACATGTAAGAAAAATATATTGTTTGAAATAAACAAAGGGAGGGAAGGGAGATTCATGGGAGTCTTGTGTTCTTGAGTTGTTCTATTATTATTTTTGACATGGTATCAGAGCAATAATCGATCCAAAAACCTCAACAGTCCAACACCTCACCAATAACCTTTTTTTTTATCATGAGTGAACCAGAAGCTAGTTCTTACTCCTCACGAGATGAGAACACAGCAGCATTGTTGAAGAAATTAACCCAACTTGTTGCGCTACAACAAACCCAAATTATGGCCATTCAACAAAACCCAAATCCACCTATAACCATACCTGCAGCCGAAACCTTCATTCACCCCAACCCTATCTCTGTGAAACTCAATGGAAGAAACTACTCCCTATGGTCCCAAGTAGTCATGATGTATGTGAAGGGGCGAGACAAATTACAACACATAATAGGAAATCCGCCTTCTCCAAAGCCCCAAGATGCACTATATCCAAAGTGGGAAATTGATGACACAGTGGTAAAAGGATGGTTAATCAACTCTCCCGAATTGAATCTGACGGACAAGTTCATTCAGTTCCCAACGGCAAAAGAAGTGTGGGATGCTATCTCTACTACGTTTTATGATGGCAGCAATGCCGCTCAGGTATTTGAATTAAATAGAAGGGTAACTCGACTAAGACAATCGGGTAAATCTGTAGAAGAATACTATAATGATTTGCAAAGTCTATGGCAAGAAATTGATTTTCGCCGGCCTAACCCCATGGTTCATGTAGAAGATATTAAGAAATTTAATAGTTTTATTCAAGAAACCAGGGTTTATACATTTCTCGATGGACTTGATGACCGACTGGATAATGAGAGAGCGAATCTTCTGCAACTCACACCATTTCCTACAGTTGAGCAAGTCTTCGCAAGAGTAAGAAAGGAGGCCGTGAGGCAAGGGGTTATGCTTAAAGATGGAGGAAAAATGTCACAAGCTTCGACTGCCATGCTCTCAAAGGTGCCAAAAATTCCTGAGGTATATCTAACACTAAATAAGAACTCTTCGTATGTTGATAAATCTAAGTTGAAATGTACTCGCTGTGGTCAAACAAGGCATGTGAAAGAACAATGTTTTCAAATCGTTGGTTATCCTGATTGGTTCAAAGAGAGAAAAAAAAAAGGGAAACAACATGTCATTGGAAAAGGAAAGATAGCTGTGGCAACATCTGAAACAGCGGGTGAGAGGCAACAGGGACTTGCATGGGTACATCCAGATCAACCACACGGACCAGTTGACATTCAAGCTCAAGGTTCGGCCCAGGCCGAAGTTGGAAATGAGACAGGTTCAGTTGCCCTTCATGCTGCAGGTAGTTCTAGAAACCAGAATAACTCAGAGCAAGGTAAATTTCTTGATATTTGTACTATTGAAAAACAAAAAGAATGGGTTATAGACTCAAGAGCTACAGACCACATGACCTACTCAGAAAAGGACTTTAAGTTAAGAAAACATACACAAAAAGGTGGTATTCTTAATGTAAATGGAATTGAGTATCCCGTAAATGGAGCAGGAGATGTACCTATTTCTAAGAATCTTACCCTTACAAACACCCTACTTGTACCTTCTCTATCTACAAAATTGATTTCTATTGGACAATTAACTGCAGAACGAAATTGTGTAGCTCTCATGTTTCCAAATCATTGTATTTTTCAGGATATCCTCACGAAGGAGATCATTAGCCGTGGTATTAGCGAGATGGATTGTATTACTTGGAGGAGATGAAGACTGGAAACTCATTTCTATCAAAAACTGATTCTAAACAATTGAGAGAGCAAGTTTTGTTATGGCATAAGAGATTAGGGCATCCCTCATTTGGGCACATGAGAAAGCTCTCACCTTATGTATTTTCTAGTTTAAATGAACAATTGGTTTGTGACACTTGTATTAAGGCTAAAAGTCATCGTACAACTTATCTTGATAGTTCTCATAAAAGCCTTCTTCCTTTTGATTTAGTTCATACTGATGTTTGGGGACCATCTCCGGTTGTCTCAAAGTCTGGTTGTCGATGGTTTATTCTTTTTACAGATGACTGTACACGGATGACATGACTTTATTTACTTAAAACTAAGGATGAAGTAACAAAAGTGTTTCAAGATTTTTTTAACATGATAAAAAATCAGTTTGAAAAAGAGATAAAAGTTGTAAGGAGTGATAATGGGACGGAATATGTAAATAAAAATTTGCATATTTTTTTTAAAGATAAAGAAATTATACATGAGACCTCGTGTGTGGGAACCCCTCAACAAAATGGAGTAGCGGAGAGGAAAAATAGGCATATTCTCAAAACCGCTCGGTCAATATTATTTGAGAGTAATATGCCCCCGAATTTTTAGGATAATGCTGTGTCTTTTGCAATTTACGTAATTAATCATACACCAACCCGAGTACATGATTACAAAACTCCTCTTCAAATGTTATCCTCTCATATCAAAATTCCATCCATTTTAAATTTACCTCCTAAAATTTTCGGGTGCATTGCATATGTGCATGTTCAGAAAAAATTTCAGTCCAAATTATAACCTTGTGCACAAAAATGTGTTTTCTTGGGATTCGGTACACATCAAAAAAGATATAAATGTTATAATCCAAACACGAGAAAATTCTTTACAACTATGGATGTCACATTTTTAGAAGGTGAATATTTTTTTAAACAAACTAACAGTCCAATTCAGGAGGGGAATCGTATAGAATTGGATTTCTCTGAGGCAAAAGTCCTTGGATACCTTTAGTAAACCAACAAATGACTTAGGTAAATTAGGCTAAAAAACGAAAGTTGAGGTTTAAGGCACCTAAGAGAGGAGTAGTTGAGTCCGGTAATCAGGTTTTAAGCCAAAATTGCGACAGCTGATGTAAGAAACTTAAATCTGGTCGATGAAAACCCTAAATATTAGTATCAACACGTAAACAAGAATCGCAAAGATTAACTCGGTGGTCCATACGGACCGTATAGGGTTCTATACGGGCCGTATACCACGGGGCTAAAATAGAAATGAAATCTAAAACCCTGGAAACATTTTTTATTAATTAAAAACAACTTTTAATCTTCTTTTATTGTCTTTAATATTGTTATTGATCAGTAGAATTGTTAGAAACAACCACCAAATCAATCTTTCTTCACTTTTAGAATCTTAGTTAATTTAAGTAGAGTCTGGTTATTTTCTTACCGTCCCTGTGGATACGATACCCGACTATACCAACGATAGGACTGTGCACTTGCAGTCTGAACCAGAGGTAGACTCCAGTTTAAAAGGTACAGCTTGTTGTACTGAAACTTAGGAATACACTTTTGTGAACGAACATGCATATGCTTATATTTGTACTTCATTTCAAATTTATCTCTCTCATATATAAAATTCAAAATATTATTAAATTACAGTACCAACAAAATAAAAGAGTACAAAATATAAAACATGGATATAAATTGCAAATTATAAATTTAACAGTTTTTGTAACCTTCTATGTCCAATATTGTATAGGCTTTCAAAATTCCTACAATAAAAACAAATATTTAAGAAGTAATAAAATAAAGTGAATAATTTTAAATTAGAAAAAATAACCAAGTAGCAATTAATAAATTAAACCCGAACACCTACATATCATATAATTTTGGTTAGAAAAAATAATTAATATTTGATACACATACAACAGCAAAATGCATGTTACCTCTAGTTTTGCGAAGTTGCGGACATCTTTTTTTATAATAGCCAAGCTCGCTACATTGCAAGCATTTACGCTTTGGACTAGTGTTTTCTCCACATCCATTGAATTTCGTATGCGAGTTGACTTGCGACGGCCTTTTTGTTTCCTAAGTGCAGAAGGGAGCACAGTTGGTCCTTCGGTGCTCGGCCAAAATCTTTTGTCTAGTACAGAATGAAACTGAACCGAGTATGCATTTCGGTACTTCTCAATAAAATATGTCCGCATCGCTAGCTAACCTAGCCATGCAACTTTCTACGCCCTACAGCCACATTTTTATCCGACAATTACGCATTTTGGAAAAATCCAAGTTCCATAATTTTATCCATCTTTCTTTTCAATATGCCAAGCCAAATTATAAAAGACCCACGTCTCTTTTAAAAATTCAGCCAACCCATCAAACAAAAACGGGCCCAGCCCATTTTTCAAATCACATTTGCACATAGGTCCTTACATCTAATTAATTAGTACCAAGGGTCTAACTTATGCAAAAAGGTCCCTATATTATTTTTATTCACATAAAGGTCCCTGTCAGTTCAAATTTTGTACTGGAGGCAACACTGGGCCAACACCAACTAGTACTAGCATCGCATAACCACAACACACATAGCACAAGCCGAGTACAGGTCAGAATCAACACAAAACCAGCACCAGCAACACGCAAGAACAAGCACAAACAGCACAATCAACATCACAGAGGCAGGGAGCATAAAACAAGGCCAATACTGGTAAGGCAAACAACCCAAACATGAAATAAGGCAGCAAGAATCAACCAAGCCAAACGGTACCAAACCAGTACCAGCAGACAAATAGAGCACAACACACAAGGCAGCACACTCAACCAAGCAAAACGCTACCAGGCTGGTACAAGCAAAAATCAACCAGAACACAAACAAGGCAGCACACTACATCACGCATCAAGCATCAACATAAAAGAGGAGGTGCTCAAATAATTACCCTACGGAAAGTGGAATCACAAGAAAGGTAGCAAGGAAAGGCCAGTACCAAGCAAGGCTCGCCTCACGGTCACACCTCCAAAATCAGCACACACCAAGCAAAGTGGAACCACCAGGCATCATAAAACCACACCAGAATAGACACCAGAGAATCGCAAGCACAAAGAGCAACCTAAAACCCTAGGGTTTTGGTATCAGCAAGCACAGAGGAAAAACAGAAAGAGAGAGCGAGAGAGATTTTGTTTCTCAACACATGAGCAAAGGCAAAAGAGAACCCAAAACCAAAACGAGAGAGAGAGAGAGGTATATATAACCGTTTAGAGGGAAACGTACACGCAACCGGGCCAAAACGTCAACGACGCTCTGACAATCGCACGAGGACGACGCAATGGGAGCAGGTGGAGCGACGAATTTCGTCACGCGAGAGAGCGGGAAAAGCCCGGGTTTCCTTCTCCAGGAGAGGATCGAAAGAGGGGTATGGTCGGCGCCCCAGAAAAGAAAGAGAGTCCGCCAGGGAGAAAGAAAAAGAGAAGGAGAGAGAGGGATATTTTATAAAGAGGGGATGCTTTCAGATCCGTGCAGATAGATCTGAACGGTTCAGGTTTGTCACAGAGGATAAGAAATGATAATTTGATTAAAAGATCACTATAAATCAATAGGGTTAAACGTGAGTTGGCATTTATAAATTTCGTACGAATTCTTCGGATGTTCAATAGTTTAGATTACCAATTTATTTGGGAACCCCGTTAATTATTTAAATTAAATTCTTTATTAATATTTGTATTTTTCATATAAAATTACTCCTAATTCTAATATGTCACAAAAATTTGTATTTTATTTTATGAACCTCTTATTTGTAAACTTCAGTTCAAAAATTTGTAAATTTTAAGTTAGTTTAATAATACACTTGTATAATTTAATTTATTTATTTCGAATTGATTGCCTTAATTGAATTTTTAAGAAATTAATTGGTTCAGTGAAATCGAAGTTTCGTTATGTTGATTTTTAATGAATGTTTATTTATAATTTAACTCGTACGTTAATTAACTAAAGTTTTTTATTAGTCGTAATTCTTTATTAGTTAGTTGGTTAATTATTTTTAAAAATTTCAGACTATAACAATACCAATCATCACAAAGTGTATGAAAATATGTTTTGTGCCATTAATCACCACAACAAGCCAACATATGACCACACAAAAAGTCGGTCAGTCAAAATGCTTGAAATACACATTCTGATGACCTTCCATTTATTTTCATGAGTATTTTGAGGTTCCCGTATTAACCTCAAATTCACATGAACCAAATCGACATATCTAGTATCAGCAAGATGAAATAATTAGAGTTATAGAGTAAGAAATAAATGAAATGAGTGATAAGTGTTAATTTTACATATTATTTAATGCATGGTCAGGTTTTAAAACTAATTATATTTATCATATTTAGTTGCATATTTATTTGTTTTGGCAAGAGATGGGATGCTAGGAAATTTATTATTGTAGATTTAGAACACAATATTACAAGAGATATTTGTGCAAAGAAAATCTTTGTCGAATACAAAATTGGAACTTTTAAATTGGAAAGGAGTCACATGATATCTGTTTCATATAATTAGAAGAGATACGGCAGCAACAGTTTTTTTTCTGGGAAATAATTGATTCACATAATTATATTGATTTATCATTAATCTTTCATGTTCATTATTTATTCTATTAGAAGAAAAATATTATTTATTTTAAAGTAAACGTACAGTGGGGTATTCCATCCTAAATTAAATAAATTTTCATTAATAGTTAGATGGGAAAAAAGCTATATTTTAAGTTTGATAAACAAATAGACAAATTAATATACCTAATATCCGCGAGATCCTAATTGTTGAGGACGTATTTTGTTAAGAACCTTAGGACATAATTGGGTTGTCATCTTTTTTCCTTCCTCACTGCGCTCGACAAAAGCTTGGTTTACTCTATAAAAGGTAGCAGCAACAAATGCAGTGACAGGTAATGATCGAGTACCTCGAAGTACCGAGTTAAGGCTCTCAGACCAGTTAGTGGTCATAACAGCATATCTTCTTCTACCATCAAATGCTAATGCTCAATACTCACGATCATCATTTAGTTTATCCTCTGCCCATTGCCAAGCATCATCGCACTCTGCTTTCAATTGTTCTTTCTATCTATTAAATTCCACAACCTCATTTGCACAACCAATACTATAAAATATATCCAACACTATTTTATCAATAAAACCTGCCTTCTTGAGGTTGGCCTTTATGTGGCACAAACAGCAGCAATGAGCATGACCATCATCAGGGGAAAATACTTTATGTACCACCTCTTTATTACCAGAGAAACGATCAGATATGATGCAAATCTTCCTTTCATGTATAACAAACTCCCTTAAGGAATGAAGAAACCACTCCCAATTATCTCCATTTTTTTTTATCACATATAGCAAAAGCTATCGGATAAAGCCCCCCATTAGCATCAATACTTGTAGCAATTAATGCACATCCCTCGTATTTTCCATACAGATGAGTACCATCGACACTTACCATCGGTATACAATTTTTCCATCCTTCTATCGAAGGGCCGAAGGCCCAAAAAACTCGCCTAAATTGTTGTGCACCTCCTCCAGTGCAAGGAGGGTTCAAGGTCCAAACAGTATTTGGATTTGAGATTTGCATCATAGATAAGTATCTTGGCAGATCAGAAAAAGATCGTTCCCAACTACTGTATATAATTCTCAATGCTCTACTACGTGCCTTCCATGCTAACTCATAACTAATGTCTGTTTTCCAATCATCCTTGATCTTGAGTCGAATTTCTTTTACACTCATTGATAGAGACACTCTCATTGATAGAAGTATCCTCTCACAAATTAAAGCAGATGTGCAATTTCGGTGCATGCTATTACCTATTGGAATAACACAATTATGAGACCCATTGTATTGACTAACCAAAAAATATGCAACTCCCTTTGGTTTGTGTGCATGCAACCTCCAACGACAATTACTTTTAACACAAACACAAGTATAATGGCAAGTGTCAAGACTTCTTCACTTTCATTTGAACAAAGTGTATGACGTGCCATTCTTCAACTGCCCTTGATAAAGTTTTTTTGTCAGAAAACATTAGTCCTTTCCAATCCCCATTTACATTTGTTGGGCCATGCTCAGGAAATTGACTCTCGTTAGCCAAGTCTACAGTGTTGTATGTTGCCAACCATGAATTGTCAGCACTGAAAGACATTGGATTGTTGACAAATTCGCCATCCACCTTGTTCGCACTAGAAATGCACTCCCAAGTTTCAGTACAGCGAGCTGTACCTTTTAAAACTCGAGTTCTACCTCTAGTCGGGACTGCAAGTGCACAGTACCTACCGTTGGTATAGTCGGGTATCGTATCCACAGGGACGGAATAAAACGACCGGACTCTACTTAAATCTACTAAAATTCTAGAAGTGAAGAGAAGTTGGTTTGTTGGTTTCTAACAGTTCTACTGATTGAAATGATTATTAAAAACACTAAAAAGAAGATTAAAAGTTTGTTTTCAAATTATAAAAAGGGTTTCCAGGGTTTCAGATTTCGTATCTGTCTGTCCCCAGGGTATACGGCCCGTATAGAATCCTATACGGTCCGTATAGGCCCCCGAGTGAATACTGCAGCCCACTTGTTTCTGTGTTGGTGCTTTTGCCTAGGGTTTCCATCGACCAGGTCTAAGTTCCTCACCTCAGCGTTCGCAATTTTGGCTTAGAACCCAATTTACCGGACTCAACTGCTCCCCCCTTAGATGCGTTAACCCTCAACTTTCGTAATTTTGGACTAAGTTATCTAAGTCACTTGTTGGTTTACTAAAGATATCCAAGGACTTTCGCCTCGAGGAAAGTTTCCCTTTCAGTACTCCTTGATCCATAGATCTACCTCATATACTTGGTTCAGTTGGATTAAGTATCATAGACTTGGTTCCTAACAATTAGACGTGCGCATTTATCTAACGGGATGACTAATCAAACTCAAGCAAACAAAAACCAAGCAATTAAAATAATACACAACAAGATGAAAACTAAGCATTCAACACATAATCAAGTAGCATACAAGTAAAACCAAACGTCAACTACATCTTAACCCTAGAAACAGTAAAATTAGCTACTCATGTTCTTAAAAGAAAGCACAATAAAAGTTATGAAAGAGTTCATAGAAAAACTATAGAAAATCCGAAGATCCGTTGCAAAACTTCTTCTTCTTCTTCTCCAAGTTGTTTCTTCTCTCCCAAGCACCAAGAATGAGTCAAAAGATCCTCTCTTGATCTGGAATTCCCCTGCCTTAATGCCCAAAATCGCGTATTGAAAGCCTTCCTTTTCGGCCTCCCCAGCTGTCTCTGTTTCCAATTCCAGCCTGGGCTTCCGAAATAGCTTGTACGGTCCGTATGAAAAGTCTATACGGACCGTATACTTGACCTTGCCTTGGAGAATTCTTGCCTCTTGCTGTGGAACCTTCTGTGTGGCTGGGCTGATCTTGTACGGACCGTATGAAAACCTATACGGTCCGTATGGAGAGTTGTCAGATCCAGAATTTCGCCATTTTCCTGCAAAGCAAGGAACAAAACATAGCAATACCACATTCTAATGATATTTAAACGAAAAGTCCACATTTTTAGACTTTAAGGCACAAGTTCTGATGTAAATTTGGGTCGCAAACTAGGCAAAATAAGGAGACATCACACCTCTAGACTTTTATTTACATCAACTGCAGCAACTGTGTTCGCTAGACCAGCATCGTGTTCAACTTCAGTCTTCTCACCAACACTATGATCAAAATCAGAGTACTCTTCTTCTGAAGAATATTCGCTTGAGTCACTAGACCATTTGAATGACAATGCGTCATCTACCGCAATATCATTTCCTAACAAACTTGTGAAATAACCAAGCGAATCATTATCCATAATTCTTCACATAAACAAAATAAGTCTAATTAAAAATGTGAAGAACAATATTATATAATAATCATTAAACAAGTCTAATTGAAAATCACGTACTAGAATTCTGAGATAAAGTATTTTGAACTTCGAAAATCACGGACTGGCCTGCTTGTATTTTACTTTTATTTGTCCTTTGGTTTGAAAAAAAAAATAATAGGAAATCTTTTTTACTTCAAAGCTTATAGATATATTCTTATTGTTAATTAGATTTCACATAAAATGAAAACTTTTGGCTCTTTCTTTGACTCTGAAACCTACATGTGAAATTATTTAGACTATGGATTGAAAATGATTGAAAATAACAAAATATTAAATCATTTCGTTTGACTACAAATTTTTAATAAAAAAGTTAAAATTAAAAATGATTATAAATATATTCACGTATTAGATTCCAAGCAAACAAGAACTAAATATCATAAACCAATAGTAAATTTATACAAAATACGAAAATAGAGATACTAACTGATTGTGATTTCCATCCATTGTCAAACAAGAACTTAATGGGCGCTTAGAGGGATGAATAGATGCATGCTAAGAGAGGCAAATTTATTATCAGGTTCTTGAGTCTAGAGAGGAAGAGACAGACACAGAAGGTAAAAGGCGCCAAAATTTGGTGAGAGTAAATAGGAGGGAGGGGGAGGGGGGAAGAAAGGGAAAATGGAGACTCCACAAGGGTATTTTATTAATTATTTTGGGGGAGGGATATTTTGTTTGAAAATTTTGAGAAGTAGGGCAATTTGTAAAATTTTCCGAGGAAAAAGAGTATAACATTGTTTGGAGGTGACGCTCGTGTAGATTTTTGGTGAAACCGTTCACTCTCAAATCGAAGTGTATATTTTACTGTTCAGACTGTGCTAATTGAGGGTTGTCCGTGAACAACCGGGCCGAACAAGTTCTGAACAAAGTTCGAACTGGTTGTAATACGAACGGGCCTAGAGTTCACGTTCAATTTAGTTTTAACTCACGGACTGAAACTGGACAATTACTGAACAAAGTTCGGTTTCATGTCCATTGAATTGTTCATTGAACAGCCCGTTTAGGAGCCCGTTTGAGCATATTTTGGTTGGATCGATCTCACCTCTCACTGTCTCACACAATATCATCTGTCTCGTCGGTGCTGCCTTCTCTCCGCTCGTCACATCTCCTCCATCGTTCTCTTCTCAAATTACTTCGTCGCTTCTCTTTCTCCATTCTCTCCTTACTGTATCTTCTGGGAACTTCACCCCTTCAATCTGTAATTGTCACGGCGGCTGCGATTTGTTGGTTTCTCTCTGTCGCCTTCTCCCTTCCTTTTTTAGATTTAAAACCCCATTGCAATGTTGGTTATTTCTCTCATTGTAATTGCTTGTGATTAGTTGGAGGTGACATTGCTTGATTCTTAGAGTTGTTTAGAACTCAAACCCTAATAATACCTTTCAATACCGAGCTTAAACTAGACTGTACCAGTGCATTGCACCTTGGTCTTACTGATTGATGCACTCCCCACTGGTACCTGTTGGTACAAGTGCTCTATATCAGTACTGGAACAACTTATACAGAATTTGATATTCAATAACAGTATAATATCCTGTTTGTATTAATTCAAAGTTAATTTAACAAGATTTAAAAGAAGAACAAGAGTTGGAGGATTCTGCACTTCCTCTAATATCCAGGTACTTAATATTCTTAGTGGAGAGATTAGTGTGACAAAGGCTATAGGGCAATATCCGGGTACTTGTCTTGGTATTTTTGTTTCAATTTTTTTCATCACATGAGCATATCTCAAAACCTTTATACATTATGGTCTACCTGGTACAATACATATACGTGGTATAATACTGATATAGTGTTGGTGCATGTTTACTCTAAATCGACTGCATTGAACATTTTTTTCCTGTTCTTTTCTAAACTCTAAATGTACATGGTATAATATTGGTATAGATTAATACATGTAGCAGTACTTGCAACTGTATCTGTATGGAGTAAACTGGATCGCTCACTAATAAGTAGAAGTAATCATTGGTGATCTTTTATTAGTAAAGATTTTAAGTCAACTTATCCTCTGTAAATGTCATTATGTCTGACCCTTTATTATGTACAACAAAGTGCTGTTGGTTCAAATTAAAGATGATCAAGTGACTTTTTAAGAAATTTCACAGTATTTAGTACATGTACCAGACTGGTACCAATGAATAATTCATAAAAGTAGAAATAATGAAGAATATCTCAATGTCAAAATTTGTTCACTCGGTGAATTTCATCTGTACATTTCTTGTTGTGATACATTTTAGAAACTGAACATGGCTATTGTGGTATGTTAACCATATTTGTGATTCACCTCTAAATTTTTTTATTAATCATATTTGTGATTCACATCTGATGCAGAATATTTTGTCAAGTGAGAGTACAGTTGTTTTTGTTGTATCAACCACAGGTCAAGGGGACCCACCTGATAGTATGAAGGTGCACTTTTGTATTTCCTTGTTCCATGTTTATTAGCAATAATGTGCTTGCACCAATCTTATAATGTTTAATTGATTGTGTTCAGGTGTTTTGGAGATTTCTACTTTTAGTTTGACATAAATAATTGAGAAAATCAGACAGTTAGAATACCGAACAATCTTTAAAAATATTTAGATCTCTGATGCTGGTAGTTAACTATCTTTATTATTTTTGTGTATCAATATTCAACAGTACAGGTGGAATATGCAAATTCACCTGCATTACCAGCATATCGAGTTTAACTTAATTTTTTTTATTGGTATTTGGTATTTATTGGAAATCTGACGATGATGTTGGGAGTGGCTGGTCTGGGTGGTGGTGAAGATACATATCCTTGCATGTCGTTTACTATCAATGTTGTTTAACAGGAGGCATGCACGGACTCAGTTATGAACATCATTGAACGGACTGATCATGAACAAGAAACATTTTATTTGGGCCGAACATGAACAGGACCTGTTCTATTTAATTTTTAACTGGACCGGGATATAAACAGGAGGCCCGTTCATTAGCAGGCCTAGTTCGGAGAGAAGCTGAACTTCGCCTCCTTCCTTTCTCTTCTTTCTCCTTTAAGCGCTATTTTTGTGGAGCATACTCTTAGGAAAGCAGGAGCCTGCTCGCATCCCATCTCGACCTTTCAAAATTTATCAATGACTTAGATGAATTCTATTATAATAATATATTTTTAGTATGCCCGTCTCTTCATCTCCTCAATCTTTTTGCTAAAAGCAAGGGAGAAACGAAGCGAAGAACCACACCATGCTCTCCTTGACTCCTCCGGCCGCACTCTCCTTGATGCCACTGGCCGCGCTCTCCTTGACTGCACGAACAGCGTTATGCTCTTTTCCTCTTCGATTCCACTGTTGGCACTTCTTTCATAACTCTCCCTCCACCTCAATTTGATCATTGTCAGCTCAAAGAGAGGGGAAATAGATTCGAGATCAAAGAACTCGCTCGCTTCGCCATAAACGAGCACAATAAAAAGGAAGTAAGTCGATTTCCCCTTACGTTGTTAGGAAATTTGATTTTTCTTTTGCTTTTTATTTTGGACCACTTAATTTTGCAATCAAGTGCTGCTGCCATTTGCCAGAAATATTGTAATTGTCCGGAGCTTCTAAGAATTTTCTAGTTACTAATTCTAGAGAAAAGGAAAATTTAACTGTCTGGAATTTTCTTTTCTGTTCAAATTCTAGTATTTTACTAAAATATCTAACTGATACTTTACAATTCTCCTTAAACATCAGGGAAAATTTCTTCAAAAATTCAATTATTTCTGGATCATAAAAAATGACCAATAAACTTAGAAGAAATACACTAAAATTTACCTGACTATACTGTTACTGATATTATATGGTTGTGCACTTTTACTTTTATGCTTTTCTAAGATTATTTATTGTTTATCAAAACAATTCGAGCTTTAGCATTCTAATATTTATGAGAAGGCATCTTTTATGCTTTTCTAATTTTTGTATACAATACTTTAGTATTCACAACAATTGCATTTATTGTTTGTGTTAGAAAATGTTTGAACTGGTACAGACTTTTTGATGCATTAATTGTATTGTTTTTTTTTTTTTTTTTTTTTTGAACTAGTACCGTTCTGTTAGGTGTTTTTTTTTTTTTTTTTTTGAGGAGAAGCCTGTAGGCATAAGGGTTCTTATTGGGTACCAGTTTATAGGCAGTCTAACACTTCATATCTCTGTCTTTTATTGGTGCCTTCTAGGGTCACAATGCTTGCTCTATTCATGAATATGTGAGAAGCTTTTATTGTGTTTTTCTTTTAATCAAAGACCATGTACTGATATTTCTGCAATACAAGTCTATAAGCCATAAAAAGAAGAAAGGGCAAAATTCTCCAATTTTTTTTATTTTTATTAAAGTATAATTAAGTTGTTAAATTGAGAAATGAGTATATTGATAAATTATTTAAATTTAGATTTGGAAATAATTAATTTTCAAACACTGACAAATGAGGGCTGGGGAGGGAGGACCATCATCTATTCTCATTGCAAAGTTCTCAGTCAAGCCATTCACAAAGGGTCCTTGGAATTTCTGACATCCTGGAAAGCAATGAATTCGGTGGCAAATTGCATTGAGTTTCTACACAGTAGTAATGGAAGGATATTAGAGAGGAACATTCATAGACAATTGCTGGAATTACCTCACATACTAGTGAATCTGGCATGATACACAGGTCAACGGTATACTGGTACGCCTAATGAAGAACTGAAGGAAAAAATTTAGATCTTTGATTTAAACTGGGATGTTTATTTTGATAGAAAGAAATCCCATAGATTAATTAGGAAGTAATTCGGATAATTGTACTTTGTCTTTATGTTCAATTTATGTCAGCAGAACTATGTAAGCTAGACTAGGTTTTATTTCTGTGATTTTTACTTGCGTGCCAGCAAACTTGTATAGTAGTTTGTTTCTTACTAGTAGAACTGAGAATATTGTATTTTTTATTTCAATTACTTAATAAATGGCTTACGGATTTGCAATAAAAAAAGGATTGGTATGAGGTTGATTTTTCTAATTTTGGGAATTGAGTGGCTCATGTATGAAGCCTACTGGCGTTGTAATAGCAAAAACAAAAAACACAGTGCGTGGTAATAAAGAATGGGGCTTGCTAAATTCAGCACATAAATTAAATTTTTGAGGGCTGAGATAAAACTTTGTTTTTAAATTCCAATTTTGCACTTTTTTTTCTCTTTCCGACGTAGTTAATAAGAAATGGAGTAGTGGGCCCTTTGCACTAACTACAATTTTCAGTTACGATTCAAATCCCAGTTTTTTCGGAGCTTGTCAGAGCACGATAAGTCAAGAACAACGCCGTTAGCATCACTAGCGCTCGGGGAGTATCTTCAGACTGGTTGGAACACCATCTCTCTCGTCAGCTACGCTTGTTTTCAAGTGAAGTCGCATTTTCGTCATCTTACTCATATTCTTAAAGTTTCATTCTTTCCTTGTATGCTTTTATCATTCTTTATACGTTTCAAACATGTTCTTAGTACCAATTTATTGTTTTGATATCAATTAAGTGAATCTACATGAGATCATGGGTGGATCAAGGATTTTAGTCAGGAATGAGCACAAAATATTGACAAGGGTACAATTTGTTTTTCTCTTGAAGAATCAAAATGGAGTAGTGGATAGGGATCTAAAAAAGTCACGGTACAACCAGATACATCACGGCATGACACGGTTCTGTGTTTGGTTACGTGCCATGACCATCCCTGTGATGTGACCATTTTTCAAAAATTTGACACGACAAAACACGCCACGCAAAATATTTGGTCACGGCACAACAGATGGTCACGTGTAATTAAGATTATTAGATAAATCTTAAAATAAATTAACCTAAATTATGAAAAAATAGTTAAACATGATAAACGTGACCGGTCACAGTGTGCCATAGCCACGGCGTGATAACATGCTGCGACCGTTCACTTGCCTGACCATCATTCGAAATTTGATCATGGCACAACAAAACACATGATCCAAGTTACGGCGTGACTCATCACAACACAGTACATATTTATATCCTTAATAATATACCTCTTTTTTATTCTAACAAATCAACAATTATTTTAAGTGGAGTAGTGAATCGGATTGCGTCTTTTTTTTTTCTTTCTTTTACTCAAATTAGTCTAAACTAACTTTTTTTTTTTCCGCACAATTTTCTTCTACTGGATCATGAATTAAATTCAGAGTTAAACATTTTATCCATCTAGAGGTAGATACAAGTATAAAATAGCACTAATTCTAATTTTTTTTTTTAAATCCAAAAATAGACACTTACCTACTTCTGACCTTTGGTTCGCCACTGCATAAGACCAGTAATCATCCTTGAGTACTGGCCTTGTTCGTTTACAATCTTTTGATCAAAACTAATTCATTTGAGATCCTAGAGCCAGTATTGTTCTAATCCAAGGTGCAATTGGCTCGAACTGCAGATCATTAAAGATTATCAACTTCACAATGAGCTCATGTGTTCGTGTTTGCTTCGAAATTTTTTTATGTTGGATTGGTACATGTCCTTTGTTACCAGTTTCGAATCTCATCTTTCTCTTATTCTCTATGGCTGTGTTTGGATGGGTGAAGAATAGCTACTATTCCGGATTAGCACTATTCCGAGCTACTAATCTACGTTTGGGTGTGTTTGGATTGGCGAATAGCTACTATCCTTTGTTTGTCTTTTGTGGAATAGCTCACTTTTCTACTAATTCTATAAAATGTTGGGATAGCTAGTGTCCTCAAAATTGAGATATCTACTATCCTTGCACTATTTTTGATTCATCCAAGCACATGCAGAAACAATAAAATTCAATTAAACTTTAATATACATAACTAAAATTGTAAAATCATAGTAGTGGCTTAGTCACCTTTTGAATGACTTTAGATCCACTTTTGGGATTAAACTTATCTAAACTTCAAAACATTTATCAAGATGTAATAATTAAAGGGAAGGATGTTTGGTACCGGTATGCATGTCATCTCTCCATGTTTTTTTAAACATGGATGAATATTAATCTTGAGGAAAAGGATATTATGTAGAAGTCAGAGTCAAAGAGTGCTGATAAATGTCATCCAATTTACACTATAATAATCTAAATTGATGAGTCATGGTGCAATATACAATGGTGATAATTTACACTATAATAATCTAAATTAATGAGTCATGGTGCAATATACAATGGTGACAATTTACACTATAATCATCTAAATTGACGAGTCATGGTGCAATATACAATGCTTGTGTTGGTATCAGAACTTTCATATTTTATATTAGTCACCAAAATTTTTTTTGTTAATACGATAGCAAATTTGTACTGAAAATTTTATGCGAAGGGCCCACTCCAGTTTTTAATTAAGTCGGGAGAGAAAAGAAGGACAAATCTGAAATTTAAGGATAGTTTACTCTCAGTGCTCAATAATTTAATTTATGCATCTAATTAAGCCCGCCCCATAAAGAAGGTGTTTCTTTATTTCGGGTAGGATGGGCAGACCAAAAAAAATTGGGAAAATTTCTAGTGTGCCCATCCAAACTTATAAAATAGCTAATTTCTTCATGAAACTATCTAAATATCCAATATTCCCATATAAAGTTAACTTTCTTTCTTTTATCCCCTTATATTTAAATTATCGTTTATTTAATTAATTTAAAAATTATATTGACTTATTTACCCTTCTGTTAAAGTATCTAATATTTTCATCCATCAAACCAATTCACTCCGTCCAATTTCTCTCATATCTCCATTCCACTCTAATGCTCTCTTCTGGTCTGTTGGAGAGGCAATTCATGGCAAGATATCTCACCTGGTAGCACCATAGTACTCCCAATCCCTTTCTAAATTCTAATATTCTCATCCCCGCGAGAGAGAACACAAAAAGACAGGTTCTGTTTTATGTTCCCTTTATTGATCGATCATCAATTCGTCAATTCTTTTTTTTTTTTAGAAAATATTGACAAAGGCCGTCAATGTATTGATCGTCATTTCATTCTTCATTCTCGACATGCACCGATTTAGTGTTTGATTTGTTACAGTCACTGATAAAATGCTGTTTTTGGGGCATGTTTGCATGAGTGGATATAAGTTTTAACAAACCATAAATATCTAACAATTAATAATTTAATACTTATCTTTGCCTCTGGATTGAAGCGATCACACTTGCATGGTTCATTCGTTGATTAGAATTTGATGGTTATTTATTGAAGCACTACAAATCATCTGATAACAATAATTAAAGTGGATAGGAGAAATTCGTCCAGTCATATTCCCAGATAATTAGGAACTAATATTCTCATGCAAAAAAGGAAAGTGCACCTCTAAAATGAAGATTTAAATGTCAAAGTCTTTAGTAATTCATTTTCTTTTGCCAATTTATAGAAGGATTAGCCCAACAATGTTTTTTTTATGAAGGTCAGTGAGCTAGAAGCTCGGTGCATGTTGAGAATGAACAATGATAGCAGAAAGAGAGAGAGAGAGACCATTGATATGAAGAGAACTGAGGATGCTCTGAGAAGGTGTTCTCTTGGGAGCAAGAAAATAGAGAAGAAAGGGAACATGAAACAGTTCTTGTCTCTTTGTAATCTCTGTCGCAGGGAAGAAATATTACAATTTAGAAGGGGATCGAAAATGTACTGTGGTGCTACTGCTATCAGACCTCACCTTTGTCATGAGTCACCTCTCCAGCGAAGTAGAAGAGAGGAGTAGGATGGAGATAGAGAGAGATGAGACAGAGTGAATTAGTTTGATTGATGAAAATGTTAGATATTTAATGGACATCTCCATTTTAACAGAAGGATAAATTGGTCAATATAATTTTTAAATGAATTAAATAAAAGATAAAATAATTGTAAGGGAATAAAAGAAAGAAAATTAAGTTTATATGGGGATATAAAATATTATGATAGATTTATGAGGAAATTAAGTAGGAAATTTTGCCAAAAAAATTATTATAACAGAAGAAATCATTCAAGCCGTAGGATATAATTTAACGTTTAGGATGCTTTTCCTACTTTTCTCCTATAAAAGCAGCAGAGTCGGATCCCCCGCGCAGACCGAACTACACGAGGCCAATGAACAAGGCGAAGAAAAACAACGCCTCCCTCTCCCCCACCTGCTCGAACCTGTCCCTCTGGCCCCACCTCCCGCCGGAGCTCCTGGAGCAGATCTTCGCACTCCTTTCCTCCTCGGATCGCCCCCGCTTCTGCCTGATCTGCCCCCCTTGGTGCAGCGTTGCCAAACAATCCATTCCTCCTTTCCCTCTTCCATTCGAGCCTCCTCGCCTCCTCCTTCGTTGATCAGACAACGCTCTCTCCTTCTTCGACCTTTTCAATTGCAAATCCCTCTCCTACTCTCTCCCTGCTCCTCACCGCCGGGCCCACTGCTTTGGCTACCTTGCGGGCTGGTTTTTCTTGGTCTCAGATCAAAATCCATCCCGTGCATGCCTCTTCAATCCAGTACTTCTCATTACGATCCCTCTACCTGATCTCGAATTCCCCATCAAAAAGGCAATTTTGTCTGCCCCACCAGGATTCCCCAACTGTGTCGTGGCAGTGATGGGACGGTCGACCTCTGCAGCCCTCTGCGAACTGGCAGGAAAGAGATGGCAGGTCCTTGATCTCGGGCACGACAGGCAGGGCTTTTATTATGATATCATTTTCTGGCGGGACCAGCTATGTGGGATTGTAAACCGCCACAGCTGGTATGTAAAACGTGATGTTCTGATTTGTAACTTTGACATGGAATCCCGCAAAAGCAGTGTATATACGGTACAGTTGCCCTTGCAGTGGAAAAACAGTGAATTTTATCTGGTTGAGTCAACGGGTGGGGACCTGTTGGCGGTCAGTAAATATTATCACAAGTTCTGGGTATATAAGCTTGACCCATGGTGTACTACCTGGGAGCAGATGAAGCAAATCGGTGACCAGGCTCTGTTTCTTGGGGCGATCCGATCTGAGTCGGTTTCAGGCAACCGGTTTCTTGGTTCGGGTCTAAGAGAGAACTCAATTTATTTGACGAGCAGGAAGTTGGCGAGGCCCTTTGGCGTAGCGGTAGTTTATTCAATGGAAGATAAGGCAATGACAGGAGTACCAGTTTCTGGGCAGTATTCAGTCCTAGCCGAGCCAGTTTGGGTTAGCCCTGTTATTTGGCCTTGATGATTTTTGGTCAATCGGGTTCAATAGTTTATTTCAAAATGACTTCTCATTATTTCAAAACGGAATTTTAAATTTTAATACGTGTCATCACGTGACTTGATGCTCTATGATGTATCATATGACGTATCCCATTTATAAAAGAATTCGCATCATCTGAGATATCTCAAACTTTGCGTGACTTTAGAAAAAATCTTAGCCGTTTAAATAGTTTTACACGAATCTCAAAGTACAAATAATACTGCCACTACGCTATGCCCGAATAGGCACCGAACACGTCGGTCACGCAAAAATTGAGATATCTCAGAGGATACGCACTCTGTATAAAAACCGGTTCACGCGTGCTTAGAGTGGGAAAAATGGCATGACGGAGCCGGTTCGTCACAGAACAGCACGGCGCGTGTGACTTTTCGTACTGTAACTCGTATGTCGTGCGCCGTGATTATTCGTGTGTCATGACTATCTTTTGAAAATTTGACACGGCACGTCACGTTACGCTAAAAATCCGATCGTGGCACAACACATGGTCACGCGAGTTACGTGTAATTAGAACCGTTATATCTTGATCAAATAGTAAATCTTAAATAAACTAATATAAATTATGAAAAAAATAGTTAAATATGAGTCATAAATTCTTTTGGATTAAAGCATATCGTTCAAAATAGAAGTACAATTTGACCAATAGAAAACTATAATATTTGGCATTGCCACTTCACAAGGGCACTGTTTTGAAAACTTTACCACGGTGCACAGGAGCGGCAATGAGAAATGAAACAAGCCATGGAAATTAAGAAGAAAGCGCAGAATTGTCTAATTTTTATATTTATTAAATTATATTTTAATTTTTAAATTGAGAAATGAGTTTATTAATAAAATAGTTAAATTTAAATGGGGAATAATTATTTTTCAAATTTGAATAGAGAAATATTTAAAATTTGTTTTTATGATGGATGTATACGTAAATTTATGTTTCAAGTAAGAATATACTGAATCAGTACAGTGAGCGGAAATAAAGAATGGGGTTGCTTTATCATTTGAGCAGAATGGGCAAAGTAGAAAATATTATTATAATAGAAGACAACATTCAAGCCGCGAGATGAAGTTTTAACGATTATGACAGAAGAAAAGCAGGAAGCTGCTTTTCTTTGAGATGAAGTTTTTCTATTCCCAAACATAAAAGCAGGAAGCCGCGAGATGAAGTTTTTCTATTCCCAAACATAAAATTTTGTTATAACTTTTTATATTTTTTTATAAATAAACGAATCAACTGTAATCTACATGTTTTTACAAACGTGTCAGAAATTTACACGTAATCTACTTGTTTGGTTAAATTTATTAAAAATAGTTATATTTAAAAAAAAAAACATTCGGCGGAATGTATCATTACTTCATTAGTCATTACCCACCCACCCAGACGGATTTAAATTCCACCCGGACCGAACCACTGCCCAAAGCGACAAAGAACCCAAACCAACGCCACGAGGCCAATGAACAAGACGAAGAAACACAACGCCTCACTCTCCCCCACCAGCTCGAACCTGTCCCGCTGGCCCCACCTCCCGCCGGAGCTACTGGAGCAGATCTTCGCACTCCTTTCCCCCTCGGATCGCCACCGCTTCCGCTTGATCTGCCCCCCTTGGCGCAGCATCGCCAAACAATCCATTCCTCCTTTCCCTCTCCCATTCGAGCCTCCTCGCCTCCTCCTTAGTCGATCAGACAACGCTCTCTCCTTCTTCGACCTTTTCAATTGCAAATCCCTCTCCTACTCTCTCCCTGCTCCTCACCGCCGGGCCCACTGCTTTGGCTACCTTGCGGGCTGGTTTTTCTTGGTCTCAGATCAAAATCCATCCCGTGCATGCCTCTTCAATCCAGTACTTCTCATTACGATCCCTCTACCTGATCTCGAATTCCCCATCAAAAAGGCAATTTTGTCTGCCCCACCAGGATTCCCCAACTGTGTCGTGGCAGTGATGGGACGGTCGACCTTTTCAGCGATGTGTGAACTGGCAGGAAAGAGATGGCAGGTCCTTGATCTCGGGCACGACGGGAACTGCTATTTTGACGATATCATTTTCTGGCGGGACCAGCTATGTGGGATTGTAAATTACGGGATTGTAAACCGCCGCCGCTCATATCTAAACTGTGATGTTCTCCGTGATGTTCTGATTTGTAACTTTGACATGGAATCCCGCAAAAGCAGTGTATATACTGTACAGTTGCCCTCGCAGTGGAAATACAATGAATTTTATCTGGTTGAGTCAACGGGTGGGGACCTGTTGGCAGTCATTAAAGATTATGACAAGTTCTGGGTGTATAAGCTTGACCCATGGTGTACTACCTGGGAACTGATGGAGCAAATCGGGGATCAGGC
The DNA here is from genome assembly GCA_024447775.1 of Carex cristatella. Taxonomy (NCBI): domain Eukaryota; kingdom Viridiplantae; phylum Streptophyta; class Magnoliopsida; order Poales; family Cyperaceae; genus Carex; species Carex cristatella. Next base: position 297,137 of record JAJHPF010000021.1, on the reverse strand, counting down.
TCTGTTTCTTGGGGAGATCCGATCTGAGTCAGTTCCAGTCAATCGGTTTCTTGGTTCGGGTCTAAGAGAGAACTCAATTTATTTGACCAGCAGGAAATTTGCGAGGCCCTTTGGCGTAGCGGTAGTTTATTCAATGGAGGATGAGGTAATGAAAGGAGTGCCAGTTTCTGGGCAGTATTCAGTCCTGGCCGAGCCAGTTTGGGTTAGCCCTGTTATTTGGCCTTGATGATTTTTTGGTCGGTTGGGTTCAACAGTAAGCTTTCCCTCTTCTGATCATGTAGAGTTAAAATATGATTAAACTGTATATTTTAGAGTGACTTAGGAACTATAATAATTTAGAAGTAGAGGAAAGCAAAAAAAAAAAAAAAATAGTTAGCTGGTGTTTTTATCTTATCTATCTGTGTGTGGGAGCGGGGATTTCTGATGTACATGGACCGAATGTCATGTGATGCTCTTAAATTCCTTGTGAATTTAACTCGTCTGCACAAATCTCAACACAGATTGAACGGTTCATACTGGACATCACACCAAATTCAGTCCAATGTTGCATTTGGTTGGCTGTCTCCTTGTTAACCAGTTGAACCAGACTGTGCTTGAGTTATTTATTTCAAAAAGAATGTATTTTTTGTTACTATTTTGGTCTTGTGCATGCTTGGGTCATTTTCATTACTGAGTGTCGAGTCTTCCGATCAAGCAAATTTACCCTTCAATTTTGCTACGATTCTTTTAATCACAGAGTATAAATTCTTTTATTTTGTCTGGACGACCCTGATTTAGGGAATCTTATGTTCATTAAGGTATTAAACCATGCAACTAGCTCATTACTGATAGATACAATAACCTTAATAAAAAATTAAGGGCAGGGACGAGACAGAGAAATGAATTTGAGTTAGCTTTTCAATCAGACACAAGCTATGTATGCTTTTCTTTTCTGTATTTATGTCAGGAATCAACAATAGAAATAGTGATGAAAACCATGCTAGCATAAACTAATCTGGTAAATACAAAATACAAATTTGGCTATGATTCTGACAGTTGCTTCAATTTGTGTACTGTTAGGTAGGAAGTATTCTTTGCATGGATTATCTATTCGATTCTCTTCAAAAAGTGTCTAGTTTCATACTGGAATGATTGTTCATAAGTTTTCTTGTCCATGTTTAGACTCCTTTGATGTTCACAAGTTTTCTTGTCCATGTTTCATACTGAAAATAACAACATTTTATTTCATATCCTCACATTTTGTTCTCTAAGTTGTAAACAAAATGTGAGGATATGAAATAAAAGTTGCCAAATATAAATTATTAGTAGAACTAGATTGTTCTTAAGCTCGCCAAGTTCTTTGGTGAGATTAACTCTAAAATTTATTGGAAGGATTTTAAATGATGAATTCAAACTATTGAAACTAATCTACTTCAAGAGTAGTGTTTACATGTTAAATTTATAATTTTTTGAATTAAATGTTACGTGACAATGACATGTTAAAAAAAATATTTTCAGTTTTTTATTTTTTTTAATTTGGACAAAAAAGCAAAAAAATTATGAGAAGAATTACAAAAATATTGAAAAATGAAGAAAGTGTTGGAAACTTTTAACTTGTGTTTCAAAAATATTTTAAATGTTTTTGTCCAAATTTTGAATTGCTTATCGAACAAATAAAAATAAGTACTTAAAATAGTGGAAAAACATATAAAAGATATTTCAAAGTGACATCTCATTATTTCAAAATGAATTTTAATACGTGTCATCACGTGACTGGACGCTTAGTTACGTAAAATATAAAAAATATTTCAAAGTGATATTTAAAGACCCGAAATTTGTACCACCTCAATAATTCAAAATTAAACAACCACCACCCTTTATCTAAAAATTGAATTTTTACCACACACGCACCCTCAGAATACGCATCAAATTTTTGCTGCACCAGTTGGGGATGTGCACCAAATTATTATTATTATTATTATTATTATTATTATTATTATTATTATTATTATTATTATTATTATTATTATTTTGTTTCTTGGTACGCATCCAGGAGCGCATACCAAAATTTATTTATTTTTAGTTATGTTCTGTTTGAAATTTTTGGACTAAGATTTTTTTTTTTTTCTATTCTATTTTGTTATGTGGATTTTAGAATTATATGTATGTATCAAATTTGATAGAGAAATTATAGAAAATAAAATGTATTTGTTTAACAAATAAAATTTTGTACTAAATTTGAACTAAACATTACTACAACAAATTATACGCATAATCTGAGCAGCGTTTTGTACTAAGTAAGTTGGTACGCAAATTACTACAAATTATATGCATAATTTGATTAACTTTTATACTACCAATTATACGCAGAATATAACTAAAAAAAAATTAGTGCGTACCTCAGGATGTGCATCAAAAATAAAAATAAAAATAAAATTAAAATTAAAAAAAAAAAAGATAATTTGGTATGTACCCCAGCTGACACGCCAAAAAGATTGATGCGTATTGTGAGGGTACGTGCGCAGTAAAAATTTAATTTGAAAAATATGAGTGGTGGTTGTTTATTTTTAAACTATTGAGATGATAGTGGTACCTAGAAAATTTCGACTTAAACGGTTCACATGAAATATCGTAACGCGTCAATAATATTAAAAATCACATACTACGTCAGCTCAGTTACGTCAAGAATCACGCGTGCTATCACAGAGAAAAGAAAAATAGTTGAGAGCAATTTGTTAAAGTTTCTCAGAGGCGGCGTTGAACTGGCCATCTCCTGTATGGTAGGTGCCTAGGTGGTGGCTCAAAACTATTTTAAATCTAATTCCTTCGTACACATAGAGATCCGTGCAAATACGAATCGTAATACAAACAAACGGTATAAATAAGTCAGGTAGCATCATGTAACGAGAGAATATGAATTCGGATCACACTCACGCTGCATAGAACTCCAGAATTCGCATCCTGTGAGATATCTCAAACTTTGCGTGACTTTAGAATAAAATGTTGCACGAATTTTAAATTACGAATAATACTAGCACCTGCACTATCCCCGAATAGGCACCAAACACGTCGGTCCGTGCAGGATGGGGGTATTTATTTATTTTTAATTTAAATTCAAAAAATTCAAAAAAAAAAAATACGCCCATCCTGCACGCAAAACAACCCTGAGTGACCCGGGACAAACATGGGTCCGTGCCCATCAGATTTAAATTTGAGTCCGATAGATTCTAAAACCGTCCAATGCTCTTTATGATCCGTGCGCGCGAATATTGAAGAAAATGTACACGGATATTAAAGCGATGCGCACAGATTTTAAAACGAATCGGACAGTTTTGGAACCCATCGAACTCAATTTGAGTCCGATAGGCATCGGAAGTTTGTCCTGAGTGACTTGGCTATGAAACTTTTTAACTGGAGAACACTGCACATAATATTTGAGAACTGACCCGTTACATAGTATAATTTAACTTATATGTCACAGGAAAATCGATTTCTTCGATTCCTTTGGACCGGTCGTGTATCATTACTAGAGAAGGAAATTTGTCACAGCGTGACTAATCACGTCATGAAACGTCACGTCACGTGTGTCAATTACGTGACGTGACTCGCGCGACGCGTGACGTGACCACATTCTAGTGAAAATATACGTCACGTGATCACGTTACGTCACGTCACGGTATGAAACATAGAGTATCCAACTTTTTTTATATGTATAGAGTATTCAGATTTTTATTTTAGTATAAGTTCAGTGATATTGGTACTCATCTAGTACTAATTTTTATTTTTTTTAGTTTAGTCTTATAATTTGAATTTTTAAAGTAATATCAGATGTAATATTTCCTAAAAAAAATAATATTTACAATATTATTTACTTGTTTTATAATTTTTTTTTATTTTATTTTTCTAAATTTTCAACAATTTAAATTAAAATATAAAAAAATTGACACGGCTAATTTACGTCACGTCACGTATAGTCACGCGTGACTACGCGTGACGTGACCATCCGCCACCATTTTAGTCACGTCACGTGAAAAAAAAAATTGATCACGTCACGTCACGGCGTGTCACGTATTTCCTTCTCTAATCATTACTCGCCCACCCAGACCAGACCGGAATTCAGTGCAATACCTGACTGAGTACAATGAGATCTGAGTCATCAGTTTAAACCAAACACGAATCTCAAAATAAATCCCCTATATCTAAATAGCACCGAATTCCAATCTTTCTTTTTTTTTTTTTTTTTTGGAAGATACCACCGAATTTCATTCTTCAGACCGAGCTGCACATAGACCCCAAACCAACGCCATGTGGACCCGAATTCACCTTCTCTGCATTAACGTACTGTTTTAATTTATTTTCAGACCGTGCGATCAGAATTCAAGCCAATCCGGCTCGCACCTATAACGCCTGGGGTCTAGTGGATTGGAATCGGACGGTTGAAATCTTAACTCAAAATTTTAGTTAACTCAGATGATACGAACTAATTTGGACAAGGGTTTAAACTTTAAACGAATCGGATACGAATCTGGATTGAATCTCAAAGCGCGGACCCAATATTTAAACCGGAGTACTGTGAAAAGGCCCCAAACGGCCGAACCAACGCCAAGAGGCCCATGAAGAAGACGAAGAAACACAACGCCTCACCCTCCCCCACCATCTCTGACCTGTCCAGCTGGTCCCACCTCCCGCCGGAGCTCCTGGAGCAGATCTTCGCGCTCCTCTCCCCCTCGGATCGCCACCGCTTCCGCCTGATATGCTCCCCTTGGCGCGTCGTCGCCAGGCAATTCATCCCTCCTTTCCCTCTCCCATTCGAGCCTCCTCGCCTCCTCCTTAGTCGACCAGACAACGCTCTCTCCTTCTACGACCTCTTCAATTCCAAATCCCGCTCCTACTCTCTCCCTGTTCCTCATCACCGGGCCCGCTGCTTTGGCTACCTTGCGGGCTGGTTTTTCTTGGTCTCAGATCAAAATCCATCTCGTGCATGCCTCTTCAATCCAGTACTACTAGCGGAGATCCCTCTACCAGATCTCGAATTCCCCATCAAAAAGGCAATTTTGTCGGCCCCGCCAGGATTCCCCAACTGTGTCGTGGCAGTGATGGGACGGTCGGCTTCAGCGCTGTGTGAACTGGCAGGAAAGAGATGGCAGGTCCTTGATCTCAGGCAGCGCTTATTTGATGATATCATTTTCTGGCGGGACCAGTTATGCGGGATTGAAAACCGCGGCAATGTTCTGATTTGTAACTTTGACATGGAATCCCGCAGGACCAGTCTAGTAACTGTACAGTTGCCCGAGCCATGGAAATACAGTGAGAGTGAGGTGTATCTGGTTGAGTCGACAGGTGGTGACCTGTTGACAGTCATGAAAGATTGTCACATGTTCTGGGTGTATAAGCTGGACCAGCAGTGTACCTGGGAACAGATGGAGCAAATCGGGGATCAGGCTCTGTTTCTCGGGGTGATTCGATCTGAGTCGGTTCCAGTCAATCGGTTTCTTGGCTCGGGTCTAAGAGAGAACTCAATTTATTTGGCCAGCAGGAAGTTTGAGAGGCCCTTTGGCTTAGTGGTAATTTATTCAATGGAGGATGAATCAATGACAGCAGTGCCGCTTTCTGGGCAGCATTCAGTCCTGGCCGACCCGGTTTGGGTTAGCCCCGTTATTTGGCCTTGATGGTTTTTGGTCGGGTTCAACAGTAAGCTTTCCCTATTTAGATCATGTAGAGTTTAAAGTATGATTTAACTTTTATAATATAATAATTTAGAAGTGTAGGAAAGAGAAAAAAAATAGTTAGCTTATTTTTCTGTTTTATCTCTGTGTGGGAGCAGGGATTTCCGATGGACATCGACCGAATTTGGTGTGATGATCTGTTTGAATTGTCTGATTTGTATTGACATTCGTGCAGTGGGTTTAGATTCGCACGAATCTAAATTCCTTGTGAATTTAACCCATCCGCACAAATCTTAACACTGATCGAACAGTACATACTGGACATTGCATCAAATTCGTTCCAATGTTACATTTGGTTAGCCGTCTCAATGTTAACCAGTTGAACAAGAGTGTGCTTGAGTAATTAATTTAAATTACAATGTGTTTATTGTTACAATTTTGGTTTTGTGCATGCTGTAGTCATTTCCATTCTGAGTGCTGAATCATCCGATCAAGCAAATTCACCCTTTAATTTGCTAACGATTATTTTATTTTGTCTGGACATTGTGAACCTGGTTTAGGGAATCTTCTGTTCAATAAGGTATCAAACCATGCAACTAGCCCATTATTGATAGCTACAATAACGTTAATAAAATATTAAGGGTGGAGGCGAGAGAGAGAGAGAGAGAAGGATCCTGATTAGTATAGGCATTTTTTATTTTTTTTCTTATATGCACATGCTGTTTGTTTCCTCTGCTATCTTTCTGGTGTGTGAGTTGTAATCAACGAGATACAAGGAGGTAAGCACACTGTACTGCTTTCTGGTACAGGATTTGAAGTGAGTGAGTTGCTAGTACAGTGGACTGGTACCGGCTGTGGATGCTGGAACCGCTTAGGGTATGTGCTGTTTACAGGAAGTTTTCTGGTACCGTTTACTGGTACTGGTTTTATAGAGGTGTGTCCTGTTAACATGATGTATGGACTGTTTATATTTTTTTTCAATAAATTGTCTGGCATCTTCTGTCAGCATTTCAAGAGAGAGAGAGAGAGAGAAATGAATTGCTGCTAGGTACCAATCTGGCACAGGACCCAGATTAGAACCTAATGGGTCACACAAGGGGTTTCCTCACTTCAGTTGTTTTTCCTTCTTATTCTAGCTAGTCATTTTCATTCCATTAGTTGTGCAATTGGACTGCGGTTTGTGGGATCTGTTGTTTGGGTGTGGGTGTCAAGAGCAAATAAGTACTTGTACCAGTAGTCTATTTGTTTTCTGTAGAATGTAGGTGGTTTTTTTTAGGGATTACTGTTTGGATGTTTTCCTAGCTGTGTATTGTTGTGATGAACTGTTCTACTACAACACTTTTTTTTAATACGTTCTATTGGCAGCTGCTGCCCATATTTCCAAAAAAAGAGAGATGAATGAATTTGCGTTCGCTTTTCAATCAGACATAAGTTGTGTATGATTTTCTTTTTCTGTATTTATGAAAGGAATTAACAATAGAAAAAGGGACGAAAACCATGCTAGTATAAACTAATCTGGTAAATACAAAAACCAAACTTAGCTATGATTGTAACAGTTGCTTCATTTTTTGTACTTTTAGCTAGGAAGTATTCTTTGCATGGATTATCTATTTGATTCCCTTCAAAAATATCTAGTTTCCAGACAGCAATGATTGTTCATAAGTTATCTTGTCCATGTTTAGACTCCTTCGGTGGTAAAAGCCACTTATTTACTCGTGCTTGAGCCATAGCAACCTGCATTTTTTGCATTTGAAAGTATATTTAAATACTTTATAAAGAACTATATAATTTAATTAAAATACTGCACTTTTTACTTCTGTTGCTAAAAATGCAGGACGTTTCTAAATAACATTTTGTGTTGTTCATTATATTTTTTATACTATTCTATGTATTATCTGCCTCTAATAATGCATTTTAATATCGGCATACAATTGAAATTTAAATAAGTCTATTCTTCATGATATTTAAAAAATGAACATGGAAGACAAAAACAGGTACCTGATTGTCCCAATCCGTTTTCCAGGTGATATAAATAAGCAGAAAGGTTTGAATTAATGTCCCAAGAATCATTCCAATCCAGATTCCCTACAATTGAAATTAAAATTATTCATATTTATCAATCTCATTAATTCCATGTTTTCTCATGATGTGGTACCAGCACTGAAAGAAAAATTTCTTTTGTTAACTCAAATTTCTACTGTTAACTCAAATTTCTTTTGTTTGGCTTCTAATTTTTTTTATCAGAATTTCTTTTTCTTCCACTCTATTATGAAATATGCTACTATATGTCTAATATTCTCCATATAGTCCCATTATCCTTAATTAGGTCATAAAGTTTTAATTCGAACCTAATATAACACAGAGTAGAACAAAAACAAAATGCATAGTAATATCTCAGCACCTGTCTGAGGTATATGTTCCTGAAATTTTTTGAAATGGTAACAAGGAATGGTACCTTGACTTGATAGCCGATAACATAACCAAGTACAATTCCAGCAGGAATTCCGACCAAGTAGTAACATCCAAGATTTACATAAGCTACTAAACCCTGCCATCCTGCACCAACCGCAACACCTATTCACAAAAAAGAAAATAAGCCATTAATTTAACAGGCGAAACCGTGAAAGAATGGAGATATGTGGAGAAGCTATCTTAAACTTGACCGTTTATCTCTGTTATATAACCCCATGCACAAGTTCAAAACATCATAATATGCAAAAACTAACCAGAAAGCACAGGTTGAACACTGTTAAGAAGAATAGTGAAGGCCAAAAGAGAAGCAAGGTCCGAAACCGCATCAGCCACTGCTTTGCTATCAGTAAATACATATGCCAGGCTCCCTCTGAACAATAAAAATAGTGTAAAGAGAACCACACCGATTGATAGTGAGGTGCTCACTACTACTTTAATTGAAAACTTCGCATTTCTCGCGCTTCCTGCTCCTAGTTCATTTGCAACACGCACTCTGCATTGTTTGAGAAAATACATATCATATTCTAAATGGTCATTTTTGTGTACATTCTTTTGTTATTTACCTTCTAGAATGATATACGAACGATGAATAATTCAATGTATATAATGGAGATAAATTTGTTATACCCGGCTGCAGCCAGGAAACCTACTGAAACCATCATCTCCCATCCACTGATGTTCAGGCTGTTGAAAGAGAAATATAATTAATTATGTAATTGATCTATATATTATTCCATTCTCAATACGAATTTATCTAAATCGGAATTGAACACAGAGGAAAAACAAGGAAAAAGATCCAAATAGAACGCACCATATCGAGAGAGCATCAATTGCAATTTCTGCATTCTTCATGTTACCTGTCAGTAGTACCAGAATAGTGTTGTACCACAGTTCCAAGCTACAACAAAATAAAATTAACACATACATGCCACCTTTAAATTTTTTAAGAAAGATAATCCACAACCTTGATTATTAAAACTTTGAAAAAGAATTTTAATCAAATCTTACCAGATCATGGCACCTGAAGATAAAGAGAGCTTAATAACAAGCCCGAGATCTCTCCAAGCATCCCATGAAAACCCCTTCCATGTCTCTGGGCACCCCCCACACAACACAAACCCAAATTGACCAAAAATCGGGATCCACATAGCGAGTATCATCGACCCCATTGCACCGGCAACACCCATAGAAAACTTAACTACTGACAACCACGAAAAGAGAACATGCAAACTGAGAGAGAGCGCAGCCAGGTATGTTATTATAAGGTTCTTGCTCTGCGACTGGAGGTACGTTTGAAATGTGAAGGAGAACATGTACGAAAAGTTAATGGGAATGAACCAGAGGGCGATGGTACCGGCCATGGAGGCAATTGATTCATCTTGGCCAAGGAAACGTAACAGAGGGGCTGTGAAAATGAAGAGAGGTACCATCAGAATGGTGCAAATGAAAAGTACAATCCATGATCTTTGGAGGTAGATGCCGAGCATGTGGTGTTGTTTTGCACCATACGCTTGGCCACATAGAGTTTCAAGTGCGCTTGCCATGCCTAGCTGCAAGATACTAGGAATTAAAATTGGGAAGAGATTTTGTTGTAATTGCAATCAAAATTCATGATCATATATTGATTAAATCTGGTGTCTTAGCTATTTTTATGTTCATTCTGGTCAGCTAAATTTCACGCTGTTTAAATTGTATCTAATTTTGATTATGTGGTAATTTAGTCAGAGGATGGGTGTCATGCCTCTCAATTAACAAATTTGTGTATTAAAGAATTTTCACCTATCAAATTTGTTAATCAAACATAATTCGTTGACGAGGAGGGATCACTTACAATATTTGAAAGTTTGTAATTATTTTGTTCCTTAATGGAATGGGTCTTCTGACCTTTTTAAATATATATATTTGAAAGTTACAACATGTTACAACATTCGGTTTTATGATTTTCAAAGTCCAAACAGTTGATTCAAACTGTTCAACATGATCTCTATATTAAAAGGTGTTTTGAGATCAAATTTTACATTTTTTAATTATTTTTACTAAACTGTCATTTTTAAACAATTCTGCTGAAAAACAACAGTTTTGTAAAAATACTTAATAAATAGTAAAAAAAATGTAAAATTTGATCTCAAAATATATTTTAATATAGAGATCATGTTAAACGGTTTGAATTGACTGTTTGGACTTTGAAAATCACAAGAACGAATGTTGTAACATGTTGTAAGATCCAAAATGTTGTAAATGGATCCCTCGTCTTCGTTGATATAATGATTGGAGACCAACAAAAAAATTTACTCTAATATCTATCGGTCTAATATTTTAGGAAATTAGATTTGGCGCATCTGATTTTAATTTTGAGGCTACCGATCCAATGTTCTTATAAAAATGGCTATACTCTAAAATCGTAGAAGCAAATGCTTGTAGGCTATACAACATGTTACATAGATCCTACGCTAGTCCCAATTGTGCAAAAGTTCTATTCTTATCAACTTATCCTGTTATCTATTTGCTCAGAAACAAACCAAAAGCAGTGGCTACGCCAAACTATTATTTTTCAATTACAAATGAGAATTTTTCCTTGGCACGCAGCTAGCATTTTAAATTGTAATATTTACTTGTCTTGGAGCTGTTACGCTTACGCAATCTCTCATTCTTATCTGAACATATCAATCAAGTCATATCAAACGCATCATTTGGAATTACTACATGAGATAAGACTCTCTAGTCCATGTAATTGTTTCCATCGCTGCCATTCTAAGGTGATAATTGCTCTCTTCTATGATTGATTCTATCCAGCCACTTTGTACCAGTATGATGCAAGCAGTGACGACTGAGATAAAAGGATATTTTCGTTTTTGTTTAGACTTGCTCGAGATGCTGATGCAAAATTCAACTTTTTGTAGAACCTTCTTTGTGTGTGTGACTGTAGGTGCCGACTTATGCAGAGTTGATATTAAAATTATAACTAAACCGTTATGAATAAAATGAGTACACAAAAATAATTAAATATAATTTGAAAATAAAATAATTTATCCCAAATATATATGTTTGGGACCATTAATTTGGACGTCTAATTTTCAATATAATTAGAAACTTTATGTTCGCTAAATTTGTGATCACAACATAAGTCAAAAAGAAGGAAATATTGTGATCACTTGATAACTAACAACGCGACAATTAATATATACCTTCGACATCAGATCATATCAGATCATCCCTTTTCATGGGCAATTATTCATCAGAAACTTACAATCGAATCCACACTTTTTGTTTCCATATACCATTTTTCCTACTTGCTCAATTATTATATTTTGAAATCAATGAGAACACAGCTGGTTGCTTCTCAAGCTCATGAAAGAGATTTTCATTTTTCTCCCATTTAATTACAATCACCACTAATATTTTTACTTGAGTAGAACTACGTGTGTTTTTAAGTTCACTAATTTTTTTTTAACTCAATTCTAAAACTTATCAGATTGACTTCAAATGACGAATTAGAACGTTAAAATCTGTCTACCTTACGAATGGTTCTAATTATACGTGACTCACGTCCGTGTCACGATTAAATATTTCGCATGACGTGTGGTGTTAAACTTTTGAAAGATGGTCACGTCACGCGAATGGTCACGGCATGGAAAATATGAGTCACGACACGTGACTAGCAAATGTGTCGTGCTGTGATTGAAACGTATCGTGCTGTGACGTATCCGGTCATGCAATGACTTTTTTAAATTTCTGTCCACTACTCTGTTTTTATTCGCTAGGAAAAAAAATGCACGATTGTCAGTAATTTGCGTCTACTCCTGATCAAAATCCTGAATCCGCCTCTGATTATGCATGTGTGATAGGTGCCGACTTATGCAGAGTTGATATTAAAATTATAACTAAACCATTATGAATAAAATGATTACATAAAAATAATTAAATATAATTTGAAAATAAAATAATTTATCCCAAATATATGTGTTTTGGACCATTCTATCTTAAATGAACTAACAATTTGGACCTCTAATTTCCAATTGAATTAGAAATTTTATGTTCGTTAAATTTGTGATCACAACACAAGTCAAAAAGAAGGAAATATTGTGATCACTTGATAACTAACAACGCGACAACATATACCTTCGAAATCAGATCAGATCATTTCTTTTCATGGGCAATTATTCATCAGAAACTTACAATCGAATCCACTCTTTTTGTTTCCATATACAATTTTTCCTACTTACTCAATTATTATATTTTGGAGGCAATGAGAACACAGCTGATTGCTTCTCAAGCTCATGAAAGAGATTTTCATTTTTCTCCCAATTAATTGCTTCAAAGACAATTAGACAACCACCACTAAATATTTTTACTTGAGTAGAACTAGGGTGTTTCTAAGTTCACCAATCTTTTTTGTGAACTCAATTCTAAAACTTATCGAATTAACTTCAAATGACGAATCCGAATTGTTGAAATCCGTCTACTTTACGAGTAATGCATCTACATGCAAAAATTTTAAATTTTCGAATTAATTTTGTATTGAGTCAAGTGGTAAAAAAACATTAAAAAATGAATACATTAAAATTAATTAATAAACTTTCTAATTTTGACCGCTTGACTTTATACTAAATTAATTCAAAAGTTTAAATTTTTTGCATGTAGACGCAGACAAGTAGACGAGTTTCAACGATTCAGATTTGTAATCAATCCGATAGATTTTAGAGTTAAGTTCATATAAAGGGTCGGTGAACTTACGAACACCCTAGTTCTACATTTTTTTCTTCTTCTTTAATGTATACACTTTTTTTTTTTTATATACTAGTCAAATTCTAGAATGGACATCCATGACAGAGTCGCGTCTTTTTATATACCAGTGTTGTAAATAATGGTATGCGGTCGTCGGACGGACGGGGTACCGCCAAGCAATTAATCGGTATGCGGCCGATTAATCGGAATTATGCGGACAATTTAACGTTTTTATTAAATTTATGTATATATATCATAATTTATTAAAAATTATTTATTTAACTCATTAAACTTATCAAATAAACTTAATTTAAGTTAGTTTTATTATTATAACATGACACTATGCTTATTTCTTCGTAACACATAAGCATTTTGCATGTGTAAGTAACACATTTATTTAATGAAAAATAAATTTGATAATTAAACTTTTTCAAATACTAATAACATATTATTTGAAAGAAAGAAAACATTCCAACATAAAATCACTAAATTTAATTTATGATAATAACATAATTTCATAAATAAACATGTCGTACTAATTGAAAAAAATACATCAGTAAGTAAAAAAAAATATATGGTATATAAATAATAGAAAAATTAATCAATTTCAAAGTAAGTAAGAAAAAAAAACATATATAAAAATATTGGATAAATATCCAAGTATAAATAAAACTACAATACATGATTTATAAATCTTATTATCACACACTGTTATAGAAAAAAAAAACAATGTGAAAAAAAAAATTTCACTGGAATAAACGGAAAAAAAAAACGGGAATAAACGGAAATAAACGGGAATAAACGGCCGTTTAATCGTTTTTTTCCGCCAACAGACATCCGTTAAGCGTATTCAGAACGGTTTGACCGCCGTTTCCGATTAAACAGCCGTTTTTCCCATTTTGTACTACACTGTTATATACTAGTCAAATGAATTTAAGATCCGACAGACTATCTCTTTTTCCAAAAGCTGATGCAATCGGCTGGTCATGCATACAATTACTTGGTTGATAAAAAGAAAAAAGAAAAAAAAAGGAAATTGTGGGAGGAGGATCATTGCAGAATTAATAAAAAAGTGGTTTGTTATATTTTGGAATATTGGAAATAACGAGGGCCAGATGAAATACAATCCATGCATGTGTCAATATGAAAAATGGGCATGAAGAGGATTGCTAATAAAATGGTTCAGAATGGCGGATTCGACTCAGATTATGTTATTTTAATTTTAGCTGTTGAATTTTTATGCACAAATCTCAACGCAGATGAACGGTTGAAATTAGAATAACTAGGTCATGCTCTTCTATTGGAGATCAACAGAGTCGGATCCCAAAATGGCTAGTGTGTCTTGAGATGCGTACGCATGACTTTTGATGTATCAGAAATAGTATTGTTGAAAGAAAATCATCAGCATCCATGCATAAATTTTGATGCGTTATAATGAGTGAATATATACAAATTTAAATTTATATAGAATATATTTATACTTATATCATGATTAAATTAATGTGAATCATCTTTAGGAATTACCTGGGAATTGCAATGTGCGTTTTTACGTTCTACCTTGAGCATTTCAAATGTATATCTTTTAAACAAATGTACATTTTTTAAATGATAACAAGAACCATTCGATCAAAAATTAAAAGAAAGAAAAATTAAATCAAACAAATAAGAAAATAAATCTCTAGTGCTCTAGAGTTTTCTGATACTTCTTGTATGTTTTTTTTTTTTTATCGTTACGTACAGTGACTATAGGTATTACCAGAATTTATTTTATCAACGAATGTAAAAATACTTAATAGTATCAGTACTTTTACGAATACTTCCGTCAGTAATATAGTAATAGTGATATTTCAGAAATAGTAATTTTTTTTAAGTTTACTTTTGACAATAATATTTTTTTTATCCTCTCCGTATAAATTGTATAAAGGCCTTGATGAGAAAAAAAAAACAAATCACTTGCAAACTCTTTTTGGTTTAATAAAATTTCCTAAGTAGGTTCTTGCCTACAACTAAAAATAATTCAAAAAGGATAACCTACGAGCATATAAAATAACATAAAAAAGAGGCCAATATATATAATTAAAAAAGGACAACCTTAACGAAACAAAAAAAAGAGAGAATTATAATGCTTATTTGTCCTTTTCTGACTTTTGATTCTAATTAAATATCTCACCACCAACTACTGTCCTGATCATAATGTTTCTAGCATTTGTTCTCAAGAAATTAATCAACTATATATACTATAAGAAAATGAATTTATACAAATGTAACTTTACCTTAATTTTTTTTGTTTTAAAGTTGGCAATTTTTTTTTTTAGTTGTATTAACAACAATAACAACAAATGATTTGAAAACATATTCATTTCAAAGAGCGCACAAAAGCAAACAACAGATCAGAACCAAGAAAAATTTAAGCTGTGCATACCAGGACTCCATTAGCGAAGCGCACGAAGACGGTGAAGACAAGAGCATACGCTGCGAGCTCGGTGGAGCCCACATGTCCAATGAAGGCCTGCGTGATAACCGACACGCCGAAGGTCGAGAATCGGGTGAAGATTGCCGGCCCCGCCACGACCCACATTTTCTTGGACTCAGCCCATATTCTCCAGCCTAGCGTCTCTCTCACCTCTTGTACTTCCTTCGCTGCATTGTTTTGGGGAAGAAGAGAGAGATGTAGCTCATCTCTCTTGCTATCTTCCATTAGTTGTTGAGTTAGCTTCTCGATCTCACTTCTCGCTTCTCCTCTCTTTGTTAAAGACGTGGCGCTTCTGTTTACAGATGGCTAGATGGGTGATTGCTGGAAGACTGGAAGTTACATTTGTTGTATAAAAAAGTAGCTTTTATGGGGATTGGAAAAAGAAAGAGAGAAAAATAGAACTCTTTTATGAATTATGAGAGGACTAAAACAAACCACCTACTTGCTATATTTGAAAATTGAGGGAGTCATATCACGATTTAGTCCATATTATGGATTAATATTTTTATTTTCAAAATTTTATTGGTTGATCCGAACTGTTTAACATATCATATGAATATATACTTGCATATTGAATTTTATATTTTTTAGACTGTTTTCACTATTTTGTAAGATAGGTAGAAAATCACTGTTTTTGGACGGTTCAGAATTTCCAGATCAAATAATTTTCTATTTTTCTTAAAATATAGTAAATAAATTCTAAAATATATAAATTCATTTTGAGCGGTTCTGGACTATCCAAAAACAGCGATTTTGTACTTATCTAAAAAAATAGTAAAAAATTTCCAAAAAATATGAAATTTGGTCTATAAATACATTTTAATATGGATATCATTTTGAGCGGTTCGGATCGACTGTTTGAAATTCGAAAACAAAAATAAAAACATAAGATATAGTTGAGACACAAAAATAATGGTGCATTTTAACCTCACTCACTCGTGTATATATATATACACACGCGTGTGTGTCTCCGCAGGAAAACCGTACGTACAACGGTACAAGTAGAAAAATAGAAATGCTCCTCTTTGCACATTTCACAATCAGAGAATTAATGAAGAAAAGTAACACTTGCTGTTGCCTATTCTTGCATATATTTACTTAAGTTGAGCAATATTCAAAGCTATTTTCAGGGGGTGTCAATGGTTTAGTTGCTTACCATACAATTCGGCGGATCACATACCTATATTTTTTTAAGAATTGAATTGAGCTCATTCATATTCTATATATTTATCGATTAAAAGTATATTTTATCTTAAGATTATTGGATAATAAAAAATAACGAATAACACTAATACAATAATTAATTTTATTTCTTTTACAAATAAATCATCAAACTCATTCATTTTGCACATATACAATCACATTATTGATATAAAAATCAAATACAAATGTGCAATAAATTCCAGCAAAATTGCTTTTTCATCAAAACAAGAAAATTCAAAATATATACAATCTCTTTTTCAGTTATTTAACTTAAAGCCAAAACATGTAAATAAAAATAATATATTAACATTATGCTTAAAAGTTAAAACAAATTTGGTGTATTCGTCTGTTTGGATATGTTTGGATGTACAAGAATAGCTACTGTTTTTAGAATAGCATTGCTATTCGGAACAAGATGCATCCAAACGAGAAATAGAGCTATTCGGAAAAGCTACTGTTTTTAGAATAACGTTGCTAATCGCTATTCTAACAAAAACATGAAATAGCATTTGTTGCTTTCGATATTAACACTAATCTAATATTTAAACTAATATTATATTATATTTAATATTTAAATTAATATTATATTGTATTATATTTAATCTAATAATATATTATATTTAATCTAATATTATATTTAATACTAATATAATATTTAAATTAATATTATATTATATTATATTTAATCTAATATTTTATTTAATACTAATCTAATATTTAAAATAATATTATATTACATTTAATAATTAAATTAATATTACATTGTATTATATTTAAACTAATATTATATTACATTTAATCTAATATTTAATTTAATACTAATCTAATTTTTAAATTAATATTATATTACATTTAACATTTGAATTAACATTATATTGTATTATATTTAATCTTACACATAAATTATTAAACAGTAACTATTTCCTCCAAACTCTATTCCAAATATGCAATCCAAACAACTTTTTTATTGTTATGAATAGCACTGTTCTTAAACAGTAGCTATTCTTATTTACTATTCTAAACAGTAGCTATTCTAGCTATTCTAGAGTTCATCCAAACGTACCCTAAATCGATTACTGATGTTATTAAAATTCATTTGTAGATGATGCCAATAGTTCGATCTCATAAGACTGTGTTCCAGAACAAAAGGAGAAAATGATCATTAAAGAGGAGTTGGAGAGATCATAAGCGAGACTCACCTCTGCACTGTGATTTTACACTCCGATTTGAAAGTGACTATTGTCGTCAAAAATCAATCCAACACTGAACTTTTCTTTTTTTCAAACAGTGCTCGTTCACATCCGTTTTCTCTCTGATTCTTCTCTTCTGAAGCAAGGTGAACCATCAGACAGGAATGATCTAAGGTGAAGTTCACCCTCACACAGTGATTCTCTATTTCTTTTTCTCCACGTCCCTCCATCTAGAGGAGGATCCGAATCTGCTGCGATTCTTCGCTCATGAACAGTAACATACGATCTCTACTTTTCCTAATCCAACTATTGAATTGTTTCGAGATTCGTGCAAGGAAAAATCATTTGCTTTGAGATACGTGTAAAAAATTATTGGACGGTCAGATTAAAAAAAACATATATTTTAGAATTACTATTCTATCCTTTTAGGCTCCCAGCAGATGTGAATCCTGTAGAGGACAGTCTAAATGTTCCTATTTGATTGAAGACTCCATACTAAAAACAAACAAAAAAATGTCCTGCGTCCTGCCATTAGAACCAGAAAAAATAGCAGATATATAGAATTTAGTAATGATACCTTTTTTGACTTTTTGTTTTTTAGCTTCTAGATTTTTTATTCTGCTCTAGAATTTGGTTAGAGGACAGGAGGAAGAGGTAAATGATAAGGAACAAAAGAAAAATAAAAAAGAAACGCCTAAATTATTATCATTAGAACATATGTACTGGTATTTATTTTTTATTTTTAAAAGTACGCGTGGAGTTTCTATTGTAATTTCTGAGATGTAATATAAATCTAATTTAGAATTTTTTTTCTAATTATTTTTGTTGAGTTTTGTTCTCTCTTCAATAATAATAATTGCTGATATGATCACTTAAAAAAATGATAATTGCATGAGTATAGAAGTTTAAAAATTAAAATTGATTTAATTCTATTTAGTGCTTGGCATCTATTTTTATTTTTTTTTCTTAATTTTACTGATGTAGGTGCTCTTAACTTTGTTTGCAAAGAATAATAGTAAAATGTTCGAAAAAATTCAATAAGCAAATTGAGTCTAGAAAAATATGTTGACTACATCTCTTAAGTATTCACTTTAGTATTCCCATTTTTAATATTTATTTTTTAATAAATATACTGTACATTAATATCAAATTAGTTATTTTTAATAATAAATAAATTATTTAATACATAATAATGAATAAAAGAAACAGAATAAATGTGCCGAAATTTTTATTAATAAGAATATAAATAAAAAAATATTGGTTTTGGGAAGATTTTATGTAGAATTTGAAAAGTGGAAAAACCGTGATTGTTGACAACGGCCAGATTAGCAAAATTAAATTAGTGCTGACTAATGCGTTTAAAAAAAAAATTCTGGTCGTTATAGACGATAACGGCCAGCTACAGTAATTTTTTTCGGAATTGAATTGAACTAAAAGAAAAACATTGTAGTTGGCTGTTATGGACGATAACGACCAGCTACCAGCTACAGTGTTTTTTTTTAACGCGTCACTTAGTGCTAATTATGTTTCTCTAATCTGACCGTTGTCAAAAATAAAAAATTATGATTTTTTCAGTTTTCAAATTCTACCCAAAACTGATATTTTTTTATTTATATTCTTATTAATAAAAATTTCGGAATAAATGTGCGTTAGACCGTTAGTCACTTGCAGAAGTCGAATTTATTATTTGTCATGTGATGTAGCTATGTAACTGTTCAATGTATAGGTGTTCAATGTATCTGGACCGTCAGATCCGTAGAATATAATCAATGTGATGACCAAAACGCACAGGTCAGAAAAGGTGCAATCATTATAATAAGACAGAAAGCAGATAGCAGTTTAATTGGCCTTCTTTTTTTAGGAATTAGGTCCCATTTTTGGTCGGAGATATTTTAGGCTGTGCTCGAGACGGAAGTAGCGGAGGGAAGGGGAAGGAAAGTAGACTGAAAAAATTAAAATTTGTGAGATTTATACCGTCTGATTTAGACTATATTTCAGATCTATGCATTATGTTCCTTCTCCTCCCCTTTTTTCTTCTTCTATTTAAATTTGTGTAGCACAGTCTTAATATTTATGAAATATTTATGAAAGAAATGAGAAGTAGCACAGTTAGTTAGAAAAAAGTTCTATGACTGTTGTGTCCAAAGATTAAGAGTTCGATTCCTCCTCACGACTTCGCAGCCTCTGCGAAGCTTTCAAAAAAAAAAAAAGATATTTTAATATTTATGATGGGTTTTGAATAGGAGAACGGAGTGAATGCATCTCAGCTGTTTGATTTTAAACAGAGCTAATTCAGTCATTTACTGTTAACACCAAAATTCATTAATATTAGAATAAATCTAATTTGTACTGATTTAAAAACGGATCAGATGGTCGAGATGCATTAACTCAAAAGATTTTATTTTGAGTTAATGCAGAGGATATGAATTTGTTGCTCCATAGATATCAGATCTATTTTTTTGTCCAATGAGTTTTAACACCATCCGATCAGTACTAAGATCTGTGTTTACGGAAATTGAAGCAAATGTGTACGGATTTTTAAGCAAAATGCATACATCTTAAGATAGATTGAATGTTGATTGAGCCCCATCAAGATTTAATGCCCATCCAACCTACTCTAAATTACTTTTTTCGATGACATGATTTAAACTATTTATTATTAATGGAATAACAAAGTTAGCAGCTCATTTAAAATTCAAAACAGTTACTAACTAAACAAATTAATGAAATAGTGAAATAGTGAGCTAATTCTAACTAACTTAATAGTTCGAAATAGTTGCTTCTTCATCAAACACTTAATAGCGGTCTACTTTTTACAATTTCGGAGTTCACTAAAAGTTTTTGCTATTCTGAAACCATGCAAATGCAAATAAAAAAAAATCCTTTCATCATAATATTACTCGACTGTAAAATTATAGGTATTAGAAAACTGTCTATCAATTTGGCAAAGAATTCAATATGAAAATTTAATCAAAAAGTAGCTAGTGAGTATGTAAAAAAAAGTGTGTGGGGGGGAGAGGGGGGGACATGATACCATCATTATAAAAAAAAAAAATGCATTTTTTTTCTAAAACAAATTCGAGGACTATAGGCAAATATATTTGTAAACAAAACAAACAAAAATGCAAAAAACTTACGTAGAAACTTTTCTTCTTACAAAAAATAATATAATATTTTTAAAATAAATAAGTAAATCTGATTCATATATTGTAGATCCGATAGTTCAAATCGAAAAAAGAAAGAAAAAAGAAAGAAAAAAAAAAAAAAAACTAAATTTTGAAACAAAATAACAGCAAACATATCACCTCACGAACAGAGATTCTGTCGTGCAAATCAAAACAACTTAATGCTGTCAAAATTTGTTTTAGACAAATTCTCGTTCTCTTAAAAATCAAAAGTGGCCGTGCAAACAGAATGAGACTCATGTTGCCGATTTATTTTTAAATACCCTAAAAAATAACAAAAATATCTTGATTTTAAAATAAATAAATAAATTCATAGTAAACCGTCTCAATGTGGTTTTAAAAATCGAGGGTATTTTTGTTATTTTTTTCATTTTTTAAGGGTATTTAAAAATAAATCGTCTCATGTTGACTATCTTTGTAAATAACGAAAACGAAATTAAAAATGATGGAATCAGGCCAGGAACAAAGAACAAAAATATAAAACAAAGATGCCAACAACCGACTGCAATTATTTCAAAGTAGTGATAATTATGTCATAAATCGAGTGCAATTATTACAAAGTTGTGACAATCATGTCATAAAATGAAAAATGTTTCCCCAATTATATAACTTTTGTTTATCGCCATGAGTTTGACAGTCTTTGACCTGTATGTAAAGTTCAAATGGCATCTAAATATTAGTGAGGCTATGGTATTTTGTAGAGTGCGAATTGATTTGTATTATGGATTTAAATTTTTATTTTTAAAATTTTAAATAATCAATTCAAATCACTCAATATGATTTTTAGATTTTTTTTTTCTTTTGTAAAATTCGTTTACTATTTTTTAGATATAAAAAAAAAAAACCTCTACTTTCGGCTGGTCTAGATTCTTTAGATCACATGATTTTTTATTTACCTAAAAAAATAGTAGAAAGAATTAAAAATATAAAAGTTAGTCTTCAAATTAAGGTTCTAAATAACGATTATCGCGTTATTGTAGAGGCTTAAAAAAGCTATCGCGAATAGCATAGCTATAGCGTTTTTTTTTTTTTTTCAAAATATATATTTTATATTTCTACTAATTATAAATAAGAAGAAAAAAAATCTACAAAATAACATTCTTTAATAGTTTATACTTCATATTATTACATATTATAATAGATAAAGAGCAATTAATTTTATAAGTGAAACAAAGTCAACACCTATTTAATCATTTTACATACTAACTCCTAGAGCGTCCAACTTTCACAGAAGGAAATACAATTCGTACCAGTGAACAAGGTCCGTATTGGAGGCAACCCTTCGTTTGAATTCGTGACAGTTATATCATGATCAGATTTGTTGAACTCCAATAAGTAAAATTGCCAAATATTTCTTAACGCATGAGGTTCTTATATATTAGGGTTGCACCGTTCAGGCAGGATGCTAACTGTGTGCGTCGGTCGCCATTGAAACAAGAGACTACATCATATGACACTGCAACTTCCCAGTTTTTTTAAATAGATCTAAGCATGAAAATTTAAACAGTCAACCCTTGACGTATTGCACCTCGTTAATAGATTCACATTGCTAGCTTCACACGCAATCCGAGAAAAAAAAAATAATCAATCTGTCCACAGTTTTAAACTGCGGATATTCAATTTTGACCCATAGTTTGAAATTGCAGACATAGTGTAAATGAAATTTATAGAAAATTATGGTTATTTTTTTTTAAATGGTAAAAATAAAAATTTCGGCTTCTTGGCCTTGAGGTTGTTTATGGTCATACTTTTTTCTTTTATTAGAATATGATATTTGATTTTGTAGAAAAAGTACATGAACAACATTACTGGAAAAGTTATAACTATAATGATGATGATATTATTATTGATATTAAATGTTTGTTTTTCATTTAAATCTTTTTGTTTACTGAGCTTATTGTTGATTTCAGGTGTTGTACCTTTTGAAAAAAAAAATCGCGGACTTAATAGAGTGTCACATGCTCTTGTCTTTCTAAAGAGAAACATATAATCAATTTTTGAAAATAACATCTAAAATATATCAGAGTATCGGGAGCCTTTAATTAAAAAAATGTACCTTCTGAAAAGTGAAAATTAAGAATGCATCTCTATAAGAACAAGTCTTTAATTTAGTAACAAAAATTAATACACTTCGTATGAGAAACTGTAGGATCGAAACCCGAATGAAATCTTAATGAATATTATACTTTAAAATACCAAAAATCTCCATCTATCTTAAAAAAAACACCTCTATTTTTCTGGATTGCGCAAATATATACGACTGAAACAAATAAACTAATTATACGCTTTATGTACTCCCGTATTCTTTGTAGCCCGTGAAGAAAGGCCCAGTAGAGGGCTAATATTGGGCCTTATCTGTTCAATGAACCCGTTAAAGGTCCTGATGATGTTTAAGTTAGATCCATTTTGGGCCGGATAAATTTGTAATAAGCAAGTGGTACTTTTTAATTTGCCAAGAACTAATACCGCAGATAAGAGAAGTGAAAAGGGAAATTGTGCAAGAAATGCTTCAGCGGTGCGACCTACAAGGCGAAGAGAGGCGAAACCAAAAAGGAAAAAAATCAGGGTGCTTTTTCTGAACTCGTCTATTGTATTGAACTGAAGTAAAAAATCATTGCGAATGTCTTCTCTTTTTTAATAACAGAAGAGCGAGTGATTTTTCGTCTGTGTATAGTTAGGTATATCTTTCGTTTTTAATTTAATGTTTGTGTGTTGTTTTTGTGTTGCTTCCTGTCTTCTTTTCTTTTGTCTCTGTTTAAAAATGACTGTTCTGAATTGGTTGATTCAGTTTTCGGTCCTATTTGATCCAGTGTCTTTATTGGTGACTGTTCTAGTGTGGTCAATTCAATTTCCGGTCCGATTTGGATTCAGTGTCTTCTCTGTGATATGCATACAGAAACAACAATCACTAGGCTCTTATCACTCTAATCAAACAATGATGATCCAATTGTGTGTCCACATGATACGCATACTCCTTGTGTGTTTTTGTTTGTTTACAGTTGTATGTTTTCATACACACTTATTGTCTTATCTTGTGTAACAGCTAGTTTGTAACTATTTTAATCAATGCAATTGCGTACGAGCTTTCTACCCAAAAAAATAAATTGTTCAAGAAATTGAGCTTACATGTAACACAATTCTTATCCGCTAATTTGCTTTCGCAGCTAAAATTATTCAAACCCTGTTCCATTTCCTGGTTTCACTATGGCGATTCTGGCAATACCCACCTGTTAACCCGCTCCCGGGCAAGCTCAACCTGTTAACCCAATTTACTCAAATTACAGGTGCTGTTAACTTTTGACAGTCTTCAAGTTTCATCAAAAAATTTAGCAGACCAATTAAGTATATAGTGCATAATAATTATATTATTTTTTTAATTTTGGGTTATGGTTTGTACCTGTTTGTCCCAGTCCATTTTCCAGGTGATGTAACAGAGAACCAGGGTCTGGATTAGTGTCCCCACAAGCATGCCGATCCAGATACCCTTCACCTGATAACCGATCAAATAACCGAGAATTACTCCGAGCGGAACCCCAATCAAGTAGTAACATGCGAGGTTCACGTAAGCTACCGTCTTTTGCCATCCGGCTCCTACTGCTACCCCTGTTAAGTGTTAATATTATTGAAATAAATCTCGTGTTAGTTGTATATGTTTCTCATCAGTATGAACAGTAAAAAAGACAATAGTAATATCTAAATAGTAGTTTACAAGAATTATTTGGGATGGTAGTGGACAAATAACCTGAAAGCACAGGCTGAATGCTTTGCAATAAGATCATCAAAGCTAGCAGAGGAGATAAATCAACAACTGCTTCAACTACAGGCTCACTATCAGTAAATACATAAGCTATGTTTCGCTGAAATACCAGAAACAATATGAAGAGCACAAATCCAATTATACTTGAGGTTGTTACAACATTAACAATTGCAAATTTGGTGGCTTTTGCATTTCCTGCTCCCAGCTCATTTGAAACTCGTACTCTGCAAATAAAATACAGTACAAGGGTTATGTCCCAAATAATGACATAACAGTGACATATGTTCTTTAATAATCTTGTTTTTCTTTTTTCTTACAAGTAACCAAATATTCTTCTGTTATATTTAGAAGTTATTATTGTTATTTCGTGCAAGTCATTTCAAGCTGGACAAATGAAAAATAGAAAGCATATGAAAATGTACCCAGCAGCAGCTAACAAACTAACAGGGATCAAAATTTCTACTCCAGCTATGTTTAGACTGCACATGAAAAAATAAATGTTGGATTAGAGAACATTGGAAAAATTAAAAATTTTAAATCAAAGTTAAAATGCTACTTCTTAGAAGGTTGCATAAGAATGCATACCATATAGACAATGCATCAAGTTCAATCTCAGCATTTTCCATATTTCCAGTTAGCAGTACAAGTACTGAATAGTACCAAAGCTCCAAGCTGCATAAAAATTAAGATTAGTTTGTAGATACATGGTTCCCATAATTTGGTATTATATATATTTAACTACAAGAATCTTTTTTATTCGCGAGAGTAAAAGTGGTATCCTCACAAATACTCCTGTTAGTAATAGCGATAACCTCGGATATAGCAATTTATGTTGTCTTACCCTCAATAACAGTCATTTTTTATCCTTCTCTAGAGAATTTTTTTCTTATTAAAACCTTATTAGATGTAATTAATTAAGGGAAACCACAAAGAATACCATATCATCAAACCAGATGAAAGAGAGAGCTTTGCAACAAGCCCCAAATCGGTGAACGCACTCCATGAAAAGCCCTTCCAAGTTAGGGGACAACCGCCACACAAAACATACACAAACTGACCAATCACAGGGATCCACATGGAGAAACACATCGCAATCATTGCTCCGCTAAGCCCCAACGAAAACTTAATCACCAACAGCCATGAAAGGAAGAGATGAAACATGATGGAAAATACCGAGAAGTAGGAGATGACTGCGTTCTTGCTTTGCGATTGGAGGTACATCTGAAAGGTGAAATTGAAGATGTGCGAGAAGATAACCGGGATAAACCTGTTATCACGTCAACGAAATTTTATAATTATCATATTCGAGCAATTGATATTATGTGCAATATTGGATTTTATTTTACCAGAGACAGATAATCCCGGCTTCTCTAGCGATGGTTTTTTCTTGGCCGAGGAGTTCTAGTAGAGGTGCGGCAAAGATGAAGAGCGGTAGCATAATGATAACACAAGCAAATAGCAGTATCCATGATCTCTGAAGGTATATACCTAACATGCGGTACTGTTTCGCACCAAACGCCTGTCCGCAAAGAGTTTCAAGCGCACTCGCCATTCCTAGCTGTACAATTTTTGTTTCTTCTTATCAAATGATCATGTGTTAATTATATATACTAGATAGAGCCTAACCAACATTTGTATTAAGGAAAAAGAACTGTAGAAAGGTTTTTATTACATATGGAACATTACATATGTATCTATGGAGAGACTATATATACTGAACAAGAACAAAATTGTTGTCAGTAAAATTAATCGATCTGGAAAGATTAATGATGAGTTACAAAAAATGTAGCCAAGGTATGAATTGATGAGTAAAATGAAGATGTAGCTTAATTACCAGTATACTGACGGCGAAGCGGTCGATCACAGTGAAAGACAGTGCATAACCAGCAAGTTCCAAGGATCCGACATGACCCAAGAATGCTTGCGTGGTAAACAAAACTCCGACGGATGCAAGACGGGTTAATATTGCAGGACCCGCTACGACCCACAGCTTCTTCGACTCCGCACATATGCGCCTTGTTAAGCTACTCTCTTCGTTTTCTTCCTCTGCTGGAAGAAGGGAAACAAGCCTAGAGTTGAGCTCATCTCCTTCTCCCATTTTTTTCTCTCTCTCTCTCTAAGAAACTTGGCAGGGGCTCGCTCTGCGTGTGTGTGTGTGGCCACGAAATGACTAGTCTATGGAGAATGCATATATGAAGCATGTTTAATTTACTGGTTGAAAGTTTGATCTTGACCCCTGAATTATTATTTAGTCTCTTCCAAATTGATGGAAGTAGGCATCTCATTAATCACTGTTGTAAATTAATGGTATTTTTCCTGGTTTCTCTCTACCAGAAACCAATTAATTACAACATCTCATTGCCCCAGTTGCCCATTAATTAATTATGAGTAATTATTACGATATAGCTATATTTTTTTTCTCTATTTTATTCGTCTACAATGAAATAGTACTATATATGATCCCTAGCACATGCATGTCTTTTAAACTATACTTTTTAGGGCGTGTTCGGCTGCAGCTCGAGAACGGGAATGGATACGGGAACGGGTGAATAGTAAACAGCGAGTTACTGTTCACACGGGAAAAAAAAATTCAGTTCATTTTTCCCGCGTGAATAGTAACACGCGGGATGGCAGCCGAACAGGCCCTTATAGGATGAAAATGATGATCAAGTCTTCTGACGTCATACAAAAAAATTATGTCATGATCAACTTATTTGCCCAAAATATAATAAACACGAGTTGCACGCTTATTATATACTAATTATAAGGGCTGGACTTTTAAATTTTATTATTTAAAATTTGCGATGGGGCTGACTGGTGAGTGGTAGAGGAATTTTTTTAGAAACCATAAATAAATAAATAAAATGAATTTACCAAATTGGTTTTGTTTTTACAAAAATCATAAGAACAAAAATGACATTTCAGTCAGAAGGTTTTTTTTACGTACCGAATTGTTATTTCGGTCCAAGATAGTTTCACAAATTATGGAGAAAAATCGTGTGGTTGTGGGCTGAAAACTTGTGAAACTACTATGGGCCGAAATGACAATTTAGTATAGGGGAAAGAAAAAGGTTTCAGACCTAACATTTCGTTCTTATGTCTTTTTGTAAAAACAAAACCACTCAAATTGGTTTGGTAAATTCTTTTTTATTTATTTATGGTTTCTAAAAAATTCTTTCTGGAGGGAGATGCACGTGAACATAGGCCTACAAAAAGAAAAAGAAAAATAAATGATAGCTGGTAAATGTCTTTCATGTGTTGCTAACAACAAACTGTCTCATACTCTCATGGCCTATCTATACACTCCTTTGGCAAATTAAGAACCAGCATAATTAAGAAGTGTTTTTTCCAATAATAAAAAGTAAAATAACAGGTAAATAATGTTATTTAGATATGAGTTTAGTCCTATTTTTTTTTACTAATTGAAAGAAATAAAAAAGATTGATTGATAAAATACTAGTTGAAATAATTAAAAGATGGATTGTATAATGATGATGATTATGATCATGATCATGACAATAATTTTTTTTAAATCAATCATGACAATAATTATTAAAAATTATAATAATGATGATAATAAGAGTAGAACTAGGGTTAGTTAAGTTCATCAAATATCTTTGTGAATTCAACTCTAAAACATATCTAGTTGGCTTCAAATGAACAATATAAACTGTTGAAAGTTGAAATCCATCTACTTTACGAGTGATGCGTCTACATGTGAAAAGTTTAAATTTTCATATTAATTTTGTATAGAGTCAAGTGGTCAATAATATGTTAAAAAAAATGAATGTATTAAAATTAATTTATAGACCTTCTAATTTTGACCGCTTGACTTTATACTAAATTAATTCAGAATTTTAAAATTTCCACATGAAGAGACATCACTCGTAAGGTAGATGAGTTTCAACTGTTCAAATTCGTCATTTGAAGCCAATCTGATAGATTTTAGAGTTGAATTCACAAAGAGACTTGGTGAACTTAAGAACACCCTAGTTCTACTCTTATTATTATCATCATTATAATTTTTAATAATTATTGCCATGATCATAATCATCATCATTATACAATCCATCTTTTTATTATGACGAGGGATCCACTTACAACAAATAATCGATCCAAACTGTTCAACATGATATCTATATTAAAATGTGTTTGGAAATCAAATTTTACATTTTTTATATTATTTTTTTTACTATTTATTAAGTATTTTATAAAACTGTTATTTTTCAGTAGTCCAAAATTGTCTAAAAACAACAATATTTGTAATTAATAAACAATAAATAATTTTAAAAAAATGTAAAATTTGATCTCCATTTTAATATAGAGATCATGTTGAACGGTTTGGATCGACTATTTGGACTTTAAAAATCACAAATTATTGTAAGATATTGTAACTTATAAATGTTATAAGTGGATCTCTCATCTTTTATTATTTCAACTATTATTTTATCAAACAATTTTTTTACTTCTTCAATTAGTAAAAAAATTAGGACCAAACTCATATCTAAATTAGTAAAAAAAACTCTTTCAATTTTTTTTATTATTTCAACTATGATTAATCATGAAAAATATTCCATTCGATTGTCTGATTTAGACACCACTACGAAAATGAAATAGGGAATTTTTTTCATGATTGTAGTGCGTATGTTATATATTTGTTACTATATTTGCGTATGTTATGATCTCAGCAAGACTTGGTGAAGGCCTCAATTTATTAAAAATTTCAAATCCTTCTGCATAACTGTGTTCGTTATCAATTACTTTAAAAGTTCATAATTTTTCTGATACAATGATTTTAACTTAAATTTGGAATCATCCATAGATTAAAACAATATAATTAAGAGATACCAGGGACATATCGGTAAACTTTCTTTTTATTAAAAAGTTTATAATGTGTTAAATGGAGAAAATTGAATAGAAGAAAGAATATATATAATTTAAAACTGGTAATTTTAAAAATTTGAGATATGTATAGCAGTAAATTTAAAGGGGATGGAAAACAAAGCCATCCTGAATTAATTGGCATTGAATGTTAATATTAAACGTGGGCTCTCATTTTTATTATGTCCCTATTATGTCGCATTGACTCTATTCTAGACTTCTATATAAATTTAAGGGGACATTAAATGTGTTCTCAACTTGTTTATTCTTCTATTAATTATTTACATTGCCCCAACCAAACCCCAACGTTAGGAAACCGGATCACTTGTCTGTAGGAAACAAAAATTGGACATAAATTTTCTGCCTCTAAACTCACTACCGGATGAATCTAGAATGAATTTTGACATTTAAATATTAAATAAAATTTTATTTCAGGTCTATTTCGAATTTACTCAGTAGTGACTTTAGGAACAGAAATTTTCTGCCCACAGAGAGCAGGAGATTCGGTTCCCAACCATAGATGTATAACTACATGGGCATTGTTTTGTAGAATGAGATGATTCGGAGGTCGGACCATTTTTGTTCAATTCTCAAAGAGAAACCCTACAGTCTAAATAGATACCAAATTGAGTTTGATCTAATTGAAAATCAATTTGAACCGTAAAGTTATAGATCCCACCATATGATACTGATACCCTCCTCCCCCTTATTTATTATTTTTTTTTTTTTTGTTTGGCCGAATGGTACCTCGCCATCACTCGGTTAAATCAACGTGTGAAGTCTGGAATACGAAACTTAAACGACAGAGATACAGAGAGTTATTCATTTGTTTAATGGAATATCAAATATTTTCTTTCATGTGCTCACATGTATCAAGATCTTGACTTCATAATATATTTTACTAATCGCTAGGGATGAAGATGTTGATGATCATGTTTACCTATTTGTTCATTCATGTTAATTTAATACATGTTTGAGCTATTTAGATTCAGTATGTAGATGTTAAGTCACTCTCATCCGATATCTAATCATCATAAATAGATAAATAAATAAAGCGTATCGGGTTAGCCGAGACCCGCCAACCCGATTTGACCTCTGTTACTCACAAACATGTTATGTCAGATATAAACCAACATGTCAGTACATGTCAGTCGTCAGATCGAATCAGTTAATTGCAGATCCAAGTTCTAGTAAATCAAATGGTAAGAAGTCTTCTAAAATTATAAGTCAACTAAATCAAAGTTACTATTGTTGGGAACCGAATCTCCAGCTAAATGATTTGATCATTTATAGTAAAATGTTGCTTTTATGAAGTCCAAAAAAATCCATTGTGTTTCATTGTTTGATTATCATTCATCGTTATATACTTGTATAGTTTATGTTATTTGTATGAACTTTCACACAAATCAGACTATTTAGATCCGATCCTGAACAAAACTTTCGGACAAAGAAATCCACCCACACACACACACACACACACAAAAATGTCTGTGCAGCAGCATGCATGCACTGATTGCGTATCAGAGACTGGTAGCCTTCATCGAGTATGGGTCAGAGTATTTAATGATATCAGATCGAGCATTAATTACCACATATCTAACACTGCTAATTAAATTGAGTATTTAGTGCCATGCTGCTTAGTTTGCACAACCTGCCCGAAAATAAATAAATCGCATTTCTTTTGTTATTTTTTTTTTTTTTATCTTTTACATTTAACCATCAGGGTTGGTAGAGATTGCCGCATTTTGAGGCCAGTACTGTCAGGCAATCAAATTTCTTTGACATGTACATAAGACCAAAGATTAAAAAACAATCACAATAGCACCTTTCCAACTAATGGATTAGCTGTTTTAATTTTTTTTTTTTTATAATTTGTTTCTTTTAAAGAATGCAGGGCATAATGACTAAGAATTTTTTTTTTTTAAGGGAATCAAATCACTTCCTCTCCTGTGGACAGGAAATTCCTAGGCATAGGGTCAATCCATCCATCAATTTTATATTTGGTTCTATTTGAACGGTCATATTTAAATATTGATTATCTTTTCAAAACTCAAATATTTTTTATTATTTAATTATAACCATTCAGATCGTAGCAAACATAGAATGAATTGATGGATTGACCTTGTGTGCAGGAATTTCATGTCCGAGCAAGAGATTTGGTCCTTTTTGGAGTGCATATATACAATTAGACATGTAACAAGTGCCAATTATGAATGCATATAACCATAATAATACCCAAAAAAAAATATACCAATTTAATTATTACCGGATCCGGTCATGGAGCGAGATGGCGATTAATTACGGTGATCAACATCTCGATTGGAAAGCAATGGTGAGTATCCAGTTGCCACCGGAGCGCAGCGGTAGTCAAAGAAGCTGATCCGATTGTGGAAAGAGATGGTGGTTAGAATACTATATTAGTTTAGAATATTTTATGAGAATAAAAGAGTATATTTAGAAATTACAGTCATTTGATCCATTATAAATATAATTTTTATCAATAAAATTGTTAATTCACATTTAAATCGGCTAACCTTAAAAAAAAACTTAATTATGTGACAAAATGGGCTTAATAATTGACATGCATGCCTCTGTACCATTTAGCAACCTAAAAAGTTATCCGATAAACAGAACTCGCATTTTCCAAGGTATCTCTAACTTTAACTTTGAGTTGATTTGTGGAAAATCTGAACCGTTCAAATTTTCTTGGTACAAATTTCAAAGCACAATAATATTGGTCCTCTGCATTTGTTAGTTGTATATATGCTCTAAAATATGTGCATCCTCCTTATATTTTATTGTGACAATTATAACATTCATTGCAATAATGAAAATCAATTTCGTTAAAATCATCATGTTGTCGGTTACAATTGGGTTATAAACTATGTTACAAGAATGTAAGAATAGAACATACTTAAAAAATTTAATAACTCTCCCACAAATGAAATAAATCTCTAGGATAAACTAGTATGATATTGTTTCAACTTTCAAGGAATAACAGCTAAGTTAATGAAGAAAAGTGTAAGTCCGATGGCCATCGGAAGTAAATTTGAGTCTAATGGACATTAGAGACGCCCGATGCGCTTTAAGATTTGTGTGTGTCATGTTCTTGGTGCGCATGAATTGTAAATCGCACCGGACGGCTCCCATGCTCATCAGATCACTCAAGTTAACAATATAGCAGAAGTAGTCCTTTTTTGCAATTAAAGAAAGGCAAACATATTTTCTAAATGCTAACAGGAAATTCTACACAATTCTTCTTTGGTATTGTATAACTCTTAAAATTTTAAGGATGAAAAGCAAATATTTTAAATTATAGGTACTGAACAACAAAACTGTATCATCCGCTCCTACTGGAGAAATAAATTACTGGTACCAGTTTCTGACAGTCCTTACAACACTTCCTAGATTTAGTTCATACAATAGAAATCAAATCTAAAACAAGCATCATGTTCTTTTACAGTATTTTTCAATTTGTAGATGTAATGTTCTACCAGCTGGAACAACATTATGTCTGCTGGCTCTTCTTTTAAATGAAAATACACACGGGTTTCACATTAAAAAATAAAATTCTAAAACAAGCATCCTGATCTATGATATATCCTGATACCAAACAAAAACAAAGAAACATACAGCAAGCATGAGGTAGCTAGTAAACATCCCTACTCAAAACTATATAAAAATTGCTTAGTCTTAAACTTTTTGCATATCAGCCCCTGTAAATAATGCAAAAATCAGAAATCTTCACAGAAGCAAGTGATCTTCACTGCTTTTTCCACACCCAAGGGTTGGGCTGGGCAGCAGAAACAACCATCCCCCCCCCCCCTACCCGAGGACTCATATTACTATTATTATATCTTAATTACATGAGATATTTGTCATCGGTTTTATTCTAGACCGTTCAATCAAACTCAAATTGAATCATCTGGTTCAGGCATAAAAGGCCGAAGATTCTGATTTTCTATCTGATGTTCTTTTTAGATTTGTTGTGATGTTTTGCTCTGATGAATGCAAAAGGCTGATGGTTCTGGTTTTCTATCTGTACGTTCTTTTCAGATTTGTGATGATGTTTTGTTTGAGTTTTAGTTGTATGGTTGTTATTTATGTTTTGTTCCACTCTTATTTAAAAAAAAAAAGGATCTTCTCAAAAGAATTAAATTAAATTAAAACTTTGAAAGTAAATTATATGTATATTATTAGACATATAGATAGTCTCATAATTAGATTTAATAAAGTCTATTGATACATCAAAGATATGATATATGATAAAATATACAACAGATCTCTTCATATTTTATAGATACAATATATGAATAATATAAATTATTTCTGTAATATTGAATTTTATATTTAAAATTATTAAGATTGTCAAAATAAAAATCTGTCTTGAGCGATCTTTGTTATAATTGTCTAAGAGCCATCCCCAAACCCAACTTGAAAGATAGAGTTCTGACAAAATTTTAATACTTGTAGCTTATCCACATTCTGTGATGAACACAACTCTATAGAAATACATGAGTAGGGTTAAAATGTCCCATTGATTTTGTACCCATCATGCCCTAACATCATTATCTCCATTTTCAAAGTCTAAATAATCGACCCGAACCAGACAACATGATCTTCATACTAAAATGTGCTTAGATAACAAATTTTATAATTTTTTTAATTTTTTTACTAATTGTTTAGAAAAGTACAAAATCACTATTTTTGAATGGTCCATAATCTTCTAAAAACAGTGATTTTTGTATTTATTTTAAAAAAATAGCAAAAAGTTTTCAAAAAATATAAAATTGTGTATCTAAGTACATTTTAATATGAATATTATATTAAGCAATTCGAAATGACTGTTTAAACTTTGAAAATAGAGATAACGATATTGGAGTATGGTGAGCATTTTAACCCTACTCAAAAAACAGATATCAGAAAAAGAGAGAGAGAGAGAGGAAAATCCAAATTGAACATCTTGAGGCCTAAGTTTTTGAACATCTGAATAAAGCGAGAAGAAAAGAAACTATGAGCTACGGAAGCAGGCCGAGGGAACAAAGAAACGATGCAAAGTCTTAATTAAAGCAGGCTTTTAAAGCCGGCTGTATAAGCCCTTTTAACTTGTCGTACTTATGCGAACATTTCAATTCAATAAAGCCCGCAATATCATGTTACAGTCAAATAGAAAATAATAATTTCTGTTGAACCTCATAAACTTCCATTGTAATACCTAATCTCTGACTAATTTTTCATGTTACTTTCACAATTTAAGTTACATTTAGGGGTGGCAACGAGCTGGCTCGTCCTAGTCACAAGCGAGCTGACTTTAGAGGTCCGAGCTGAAATCTCATTTTGAAATTATCATGAGCTGGCTCGCTGGATTTGACTGAATCTTATTTTCAGAAGAAAATAAATTATACAAACTTTTTGGACCGAGTTGGACCGAGCTGAACAGTATACAATGCATACAAATTCATATAAATTCACAAATTGATACTAGCTGAGCTGGCGAGAAAGCTAGACCTCAGCTTGAACTCGTTAATTCTAAAACAAGCTAATAGCGAACTAGATTTGTTAACAACACAATCCACTAACGAGCGAGCCGTTAGCGAGTTACGAGCAAACTACTAGCTACGAACTTTTTTGCCACTCCTACTTCCATGATACGAACTTCTAGCTACTTCTTCATTTTCCTTTTTCACTGTAGAATAGATCTAGTGGCTTTGATCTACGCCGGCAGACAATAGACTAATAATAAACTCAATCTCGTCGGCCACCTCTTTCATAGACGGCCTGTTCTGTCGTCTCTCCTCCAAGCAGCTCAGTGCCAAAAACCCCAATGCCTCCATAGAATCAAGATCAACCTGAGTGGCCCCACTCTTAATTGTGGGGTCCACTGCCTCCATTATTCTTTTTTCCTCGACCAATCCTTGAATGTAATCTCGTAAGTTTATGTCATCGGGCGCTCGACTGAAGTCGATTGCCTTTTGTGCAGTGAGAAGTTCCAAAAGGACTACTCCAAAGCTATATACATCGCTCTTGTCTGTTAGCTGAAAATTACGAAAATACTCTGGATCGAGGTAGCCCAGAGTGCCTTGTGCGCATGTTGAGATGTGGCTCAGGTCTGGTGTTGCCAGACGGGAGAGACCAAAATCAGACACCTGTTGGAATTGCTTCCAAAGATTAAAAATAGACAAAAAAAAAAAAAAAAAAATATAACACTTGCATGCTTGCAACACTATATGACTAAAAGATGTGACGGGAAATATCTGATCTAGTTATACTATAGAACAGTCTGACAGAAAAATGTGATCAATTGGCAAAATTAATGACAAGGCTTTGTAGAAACAGAAATGGTGCATTTTCCCCAATGACAAAATTATTAGAGACATGGACACTGGTAAAAAATTGAAGACCGCGTAGGATACATCATATACTCGTATAGAATACATTACCTTTGCATTGAGATTCTCATCAAGTAGGATATTGCTAGATTTGACATCTCTGTGGTAGATCGGTGGCATAGCTGAAAAATGTAAATAAGCAAGCCCCACAGCCGTTTGATGCGCTACCGATAAGCGATGATGCCATGAAAGTGGTGACAGAGAACCATGCAGGTGGTCAGCTAATGTTCCATTAGCTATAAACTCGTAAACCATGAGAGGCTGATCCAGGTCCACACAACACCCAAGGAGACGGACAAGATTCCGGTGATTGACTTGTGACAGAATGCGCACCTCATTGAGGACTTGGTCCGTGGACTTGGTGTTCCCGTACTTAGCGCATTTGACAGCAATTACTGTACCATCTTGAAGCACTCCCTTGTAAACCTCACCACTTCCACCAGCTCCTAGGAGATTATTGCACAAAAAGTTGTTTGTGGCACGCTTCATCTCACGGCTTGTAAAGTATTTTACCGGGCGACCACTCGTGTTGTTTTGGTTCAAAAGTTCCTCTCTTTCAACTGCCATCCTTTCTTTTGCCAAGGCAATGTATCGTTGCCGTATATATACAAGAATGCCAATAAGCAGTGATGCAGCAAGGCCGGAGGAAAGACCTGTGAATAAATTTTAGATCCGACTCTATATATATAATCTGCTAATAATATAGTATATTCTAACTGAACTTAATTTTCTTTTATTTATTAGTTTCCTTATTTTTTAAAGGGAGAGTATACATGCAATGATATACTTGAAGTTTGCAAGTCCATACTAACAGGGGTGGATCTACTGCTTGGCTTGGCCACCCCCATGATTTTTAAAATATTAATTATGTATATTTAAATTTAATTGAATTTTTTTTAATAGTGATTATATTGTTTAGCCCCCCCTCCAGAAATTGCTTATGTGTGCATGTAATTTAGTAGTTGAAATTCCACTTTGTGATCATAGAGACTTGGATTCAAAATTTCAAATGCTGACTATCATGCATTATATATTTTATGTTTCAGCTCCCTGAATGTACATTTTCTAGTTCTGCCCCCTGTACATACAGATGAAGTTCCAAAAAGAGAACCAATTTTTGTTAAATGGCCCAATGCATTAAATAAATAATGAGACCTAAAGGCTAAAGGATCCTTAGAATTTTCTTTTTATTTGTTTCTTTTGCGTTAAATTGGTTTCTGAGGTTCATAGGTGCAAAGGATAGATGTGAAGCCATGTTGACCTCCACTACCTAAAAGTTGACCTTGACTTTATTAAATTTTTACTTAAATAGTACTATGTTTTAGTTAAAATATCATAAAAGTGAAAGAAAGAAAAAATAAGAAACTGCCACAAAATTAGTTATATTACAGATTAATCCATATTTTATCATACGGCCGGCCTTGAAAGCCATTATTTAAACCCAAGATGCAACTATCCCATATATAGCTGAATGAGCTCCTATGTGGTACAATCAAAAATAAAATAACACAAGAACCTTGTTAGGTTTTAATCATATAAGTGTTGCAATAAAGTCAGCTAGCTTTATATTATCTCTGTCCTTCCATGAACCATGAAAAATATTACCATCCTCAATGAGAAGTTACTAAATTAATTAGCTGGTAATTAAGTGAAACATATGGTTGGCCAAAAGTATAAGCTTAAATAAGTAACAGTTAAGTTAAATAGGAAAAAAAAAACAATATTAGTCAGTGCAAGTTGTTGAAAGTTTGTACCAGTTATTAAAGGTACATGAAAAGAATCCTCGCATTGCCCCCCGCAATCTGTACGATCTGCACCGTTCAATTACTTGTTAGTAAGAAAAAAATTGGATACTTCCCTATTTGCATGGAGCTGGATATACTAAGAAAAACTATTTTTCATGATTGATGCTTTCTTAACCAATAAAAGCTAGTAGTCTGTCTATTTATTTTATTTAAGGACAAAGAAGAAGTAACAAAAAGAAAAGAAAAAAAAAAAAGCTTGCATTTCTACAAATTTAAATTGAGGTAACAAAGTAAATTTGTTTGCCTTTTGATACCAAGAATTTCAAAATACTTACTCCGTTCACACATGCCAGAAATAGGATTCCACACGAGTGGCTTTACACAGAAGCACCGCTTCATTGCTCCACCAGTTGAGGCTAGGTCTGTCACACATGAAGTATTGTTACCATCATCACAATCCTTTTGAGTTCGGCAAACTGGCTCTCTGGGCAAAGCCCACTGCAACTCCAGCCCTGCTTTAGTCGGCCATTTATCCATTGGCAGTGTCCGATCAAGGTCCACAAAACTACGGTATAAACTACAGGATTTGGCAGTAAGAGAAACTGAATATGCGTGACCACCATCTTCTACTGTGCAGCAGAACGGGAGAGTCCGGCAGTCGAGCACATCAGATCCAGAGAAGTTGGAGTAGGTTTGGCAGAGGGAATTGGACGAGCAGTTGAGCGGCGATAAAAGGAGCACCGAAGAGCAGTTGTACACCAGAATGGTGTTTCTTGAGGATATATTGAACGGGAGTGACTTGTCTAGATTAAAGCCTCGGGAGGAGAAGTCAGAGGAGATGCATGATTGTTTTCTAGCAAACATCAAATCAAATCAAAATATATATCAAGCTTAATGAAAAGCGAGGACAGTGTTACTGGTATGTTAACTTGTGAGTGAAATTACTAACTCAAGATTTGGGGGATGAATGATGAGGCGCTGCTCGGAAGGGCTTATTGAGGTGATTGGATAGGAATAGTTCACTGCCACAAAGAAGAGGGTGGAGGTGGTTGCAGAGCAACGGATTTTGTAGGAGTCATCGCCACAGGTGCTGTCTGTGCTTAATGGGAAGGGAACCGGTGTGGTGCCACATGGTGGACATGTTTTCACACTTCCTCCTGTTGCTTTGTGAAAAATGACAAGCACAAATAGGAGGCAATTAGCAAATAAATTCACCCACTTTCCCATTAATTGATGCATTGCAATTGCATTCAAAGGAGGGAACAAAAATGCATATTCTTGGAAGAGAAGTGACAGGGAATGCTCCATATTTTAAAATGGAAAATACTTGGTGCGCCTTGTTTTGTTCCATCCCCCCTCCCCAGTGCCCTTCCACCTATGTTATGTGGGGGCCACTGTCAATGATGGTAGATGCAATGGGGGTGGTGAGAGTACAGGGCACCCAGTTTAAAATGGAAAATTATGTCGCAAGTTATGTACTTTATGCTATTTTAAAAACAGGAATTTAATAATAAGAAAACGCACCTGAATCGGAAGCCTAGCTAGATATAGATTTCATTCTCATCCTTCAAGAGCATCTCTCTCAGACTATTGCCATTGGGGAATTTGCCAATAAACAGATTCAAATTACACCAAATGTTCCATCGCATTTTGTAAAAATAAATTATAATAATTTCTTATAAAGATCACACAAGTTTTTTTTTTTTGCAATTTGCAAATAACATAGGACAGATGGATCAATGTCCATGACTGGTGTGTTGCATTAGAAAAGAAGGCATATTTTGCCCTAATCAAACGAGAATTTTACCCGAATTCGGAAAGTAAACCACAAGCACACTATAGAATGAATTTAGATTCCGGGTCCCTAACTTATCATTTCCTTAATTAAAACAAGTTTTGTTTATGTGAACTGATAGGTTTAAAGTACTAAAATACTGCTAGTTGTAATTAACCATGATAAATAGGGGATGACCAGGTTTAATTTTATCTGTATATAAAAGGTACAGCCTAAAAAACATTTGCAAATAAAAAAAGGCTACTTAAAGCTCTAAGCATGTAACCAGGCCTGTTTGACTTTGAAGAAGCATCAGCATAGAAAGCGTCAAATTTCCTGTTTTTCTCACCATATAAACAAAACTGCAAAGAGAATAAGACTTGTATGCAGTGTTACTGAGACGTGCATCCCACACCAAGGTAGGGGACAATGCTCAAGTCAAAGCAATTTGAAACGGGAGGACAAATAAAAGAAATTTCCCTTTAAATAATTTGAAATGGGTTCGTTTGGATAGGTGAAGAATAGTCATTAATCCGGATTAGCACTATTCCGAGCTACTATTCTACATTTGGGTGTGTTTGGATTATCGAATAGTCACTATTCTTTGTTTGTTTTTTGTGGATTTTCTCATTATTTTACTAACCTACAAAATGTTAAATTAGTTATTATTCTCAAAATTAAAATTAGCTCTATTCTTACTTCATTTTTACTCTACAAAATGTTGGAGAATATTATGTTTCATGGCAATAACACGGACTTCGGCCTTTTTTAAAATAAAAAAAAATTATTCAACTAAACTACTTGATCATTCATTCATTTGACCTCTTTAATTGAAGACAGAATCCTTGAGGAGAGGCCATGAGAATGAAATTTGATAAGGTCCGAGATAGAAGAGGAAGGTGGCATTTCTAACTTCTTAATTTAGGTTTTTCCCATTAAAAATTCAAAATTAGTTATTTCTCTATCTAAACTCATTTTTTTACTAATATTCATATCCTCATTTATTGATTTATTCACTTAAAAATAAAGATTAATATTAAAAAAAATTAAAGGATAATGTTACCTTTACTTTTTAAACTGTTGCAAGCCACATTTATAATATTTGATCTCTGTGACCAATGTTCTACCACCAATTCTTGTTTTCAGGAGTGGAGCCAGACATTCAAATTATGAGAGTCAAATGTAAATGGGAATCAATCATATAAAATTTTCATACTGCAAATGGGGGTCAATATTACCGTATCTATAGCATCTTACTCTAAGCTATATAGAAAATCATGTATAGGTACAAAAAAGTTTAAAATAAATAGGAGTCAATTGACCCTCATTCCTTGAATGTAGCTCTATTTTAAAATAAATGTGAGTCAATTGACCCCCATTTCTTGAATGTAGCTCCATTTTAAAATAAATGGGAGTCAATTGACCCTCATTTCTTAAATGTAGCTCAATTTTAAAATAAATAGTAGTCAATTGACCCTCATTCTTTAAATGTAGCTCCGCCTCTACATGTTTCAATTCATGACTTCAGTCTCTCTCCCCTTAAAATAGAATGAAGATTCACTCGGAAGGAAATCATTGAATAATGCCTCGCATTTCTCTATTGATTGGTTGAGCCGAATTTGATAATGAACAAATAATAAATAAAAGTCACTTGGTGCTCGATCTGAACTGTTTTGATATGGAATGGTAAGAAAACCCAAATATGGTAGGAACCATATATCCAATAACTACAATCATTTTTGAGAAATTGCACTTCCTATAGAAAGACTCCAAGTTCCCTCTGCTATAGATGTGGGACATTACAAAACGAATTCAGATTATGTTGCTCTTTTGCAGAAAATATCAACTTCCTAGAAAGTGCATTTGATTAATTGATCCTAATTGACGTATTACAGCTTAATTATTACCACACATAACCTTGACACCTTGTTTGTTGGATGGAGAGTAGAGAAAGAGAGGGAATGAAAAAGAAAGAAAAG
The DNA here is from genome assembly GCA_024447775.1 of Carex cristatella. Classification (NCBI taxonomy): domain Eukaryota; kingdom Viridiplantae; phylum Streptophyta; class Magnoliopsida; order Poales; family Cyperaceae; genus Carex; species Carex cristatella. Next base: position 255,719 of record JAJHPF010000021.1, on the reverse strand, counting down.
TTTCTCTTGAATCGTGTTTGGTTGATAAAATTATGTCGGAGAAAAATGATACAAAAAGTTAAATATTTAACCTTGCATAATTATAATCAATAGAATCAATTTCCCTCCTGATTTGAGGTGTAATGGATGGAAAGAAATTTTGTTATAAATATTTTCAGAAAAAGTGACACAATACACAATCCTATATCTTACCTATATAATTCTCATCCAAGTTTTTTTTATCACAAATCTACAACAGCCACCAATTTTTTCATTAACCTTCTAAATTTTAATTAGCCAAACAAGAATAAGACGGAAAGAAAAATTAAATTTATTTTCCTTCACTAATCTTGCAAACATCAAGAAGTTAAATATATTAATCTTTCTTTCTATTTCATTTCATTCTCTTTTATTCTCCACCTCCGTTTCCTTCCTCTACTCTCCATCCAAACAAGGTGTGAGAGGCATGGAAAGTGGGATTCACATTTGCTGCGATCCTAAAAGGGTGAACAGTAACCCTAAAATTTCTATTTTTCCAAATCTGACCGTCCAATAATTTTGTGCGCGTATCTCAAAGCAGCTGATTTTTTCTTGCACGAATCTCGAAACAATTCAACAATTGAATTTCGAAAAACAGAGATCGTATGTTACTGTTCATGGACGAAGAATCGCAGCAGATTCAAATCCTGAAAAGTGACCTTGGCAGAGGCTATTTGTCCATTGTTACAGAAATAAAACCCGTAACTCATTGTGCCATCTTCGGTTTTGTTTTGTTTTGTTTCTTTTTTTTTCTTTTGAGGAACATAGAGTTCTACAGAAGGGCGGGCAGGGCCCCACGGGCGCGGGCGGTGCGCGGGCACGGGCAGATACGGGCACGGGCGTCACGGGAACACGGGCACACGAGCACGGACATCACGGGCAAAAATTTCAAAAATCACGCCCTGCCCGTGTAATGCCCGTGCCCGCCACGGGCTCGAGGGCAGGACAGGCTGGGCACCGCAGGCAGGGCCGGGAAATTTTCTTTTTTCTGTTTTTTTTTTTTTTTTTTTTTTTTTTTTTTTTTTTTTTTTTTTTTTTTTTTTTTTTTTTTCTTTTTTCTTTTCTTTTTTTCGGTTTTTTTTTCTGTATTTTTTTCTTTGAAAACCAATAAATTATAAATCCAAATTCATGCCAATTTAAATTCATTTGACATGGTTGTAACTCGATAATTTTTGTTATAATAAAATATAAATTAAAAATTTCTTAAATCAATCACTTTAAAAATAATTAAGCTCTTATTTTAAAATAATAGATTAAAAAATAAAAGTTACCCTCCTCTTTTATTCCGGACTTGGGACCGGCTATGTAAAATAACATAGGCAAGAGTTCTAACTTTTTTTTTGTTAGTAATTTTTCGTTAAAATGAATAATTTAAAAACTAATTGAAATGTTTAGAATCTTATAATTTAAAAAATAACCATAAAGATTAAAGATGTTAGAAATATATACCGACACTATTTATCTAGAAGTTCGCATTCCTATACCATTGTTCGCTCTCTTCCGCACCATCTGAATCCGAATTAGCCTCGCCCTCATGCCGCATCTCAGTACCACTCTCTTCAGTGTTGGCTTCGGGTGATGATTGTTGTTAAGGCAGATGTTGCGTGCGCTCTTCAGCATCAATCCAGTCTTTTAAGCACACAAGTCTCTCAAAGACATTTGGACCCAACTTACTGCGTTTATCGAAGAGGATCCTGTTCGCCGAACTAAAACAACTTTCGGAAGGGACGGTTGACACCGGCACGGCAAATACATCACGGGCCATCATCGCCAGGGTTGGATAGATCCTTGCATGCCTCCTCCACCACGCAATGACGTCAACAGTTTCATGTTCATTGAGCATCGCCATATAGCTCAATATCTCGTTTGTGGATATGTGCGGTTGGCTCTCCGACTGAAAATCTGCTAACAATCCACCACTGCTAGTGCTCCTAGAAGTGAAACTATTAAAATATAAAAATAAAAATTAGCGGACAAATAATGTAGATATTATAAATAATAAATATTAAAAATACATGTATATTTATATTTATACCTAGGGCCAGCATGGGACGAAGACGGGTTCTGATTGCCACTCATTCTTGAGCTGTATATGTTAAACATCTTATCGAACTTCGAATCCACGTATGCATCCACCCCGGTGCTGACTAAATGTAGATAATCTTTGTACCTTTCAATAAATTTGATCGTGTAATACTTCTTGTATGCCGAGTGGAGGCAGCTTGCAATAACGGCTAGGAGGGGTACATCTTCCCAATATTTTAGGAATTTTTGTTTCATGGCATCTACGATCGGTGTGAGAGATTTATCATTGATTTCAGCTCGTTCCAAATCATTATATACCTTGGAGATGTAATAGAGATGTTCGAGCAACTTAAACGACGTTGGTGAGTACGAGTAAGATAGTTGAACGGTTGCTGTAAAGAAGGTTTTTAGGAACTCTTTAAGCCTTTCTAGTTGCTCCCATTCTCGGTTGGTGAGTTCCAATGCCAATCCCTCGGGAATTGAGCCTCTCAAAGCCTCCCCTATGACAACTTTGTAAGGAAGACATCAGTATAACATCCTATAGGTAGAGTTCCAACGGGTATCTATATCCCAAGGTACTTTCAACTTGCTCATATTATAGTGGATACATAATCTCGCAAACCGTTGTTTTCTTTCTTGGTTCGAAACAATGTGGTTGAGAGCATCTTTAAATTTAATTATCAATAGCTTTACGGCTTCTGTTTTAAGACTCGCCTTCACGACGAGGTTAAGTATGTAGCAAGCACACTTTTGGTGAAACATTTCACCGTTCATAATCGGGTTTAGTGACCGTTTAAAAATCTCAATGGAAGCTATGTTGTTGCTAACATTATCGAATGAGATAGAAAAAATCTTATTATTCATATTCCTCTTAAGGTTATAATCTTCTAAAACGTCAATAATTGATTTAAAAATTACATTTGCAGTGTGCGGGAATTCCAACACTCGAAAACTTAATATCCTCTTTTGTAATACCCAATTATCATCCATCCAATGCCCGGTAATACAAGAGTACCCAAGCCCATGTTTACCAGCAGTCCATATATCGGAGGTAATTGAGACGTTATTGTTTTGGTATGCAAATGTAGCTTTCAGATCATTTTTTCTGTTGGTAAACTAGTTTTTTATTTCACTAGACATTTTGTTATGATGAATCCTCTTGTACATTGGTTGAGCACACCTCCGAATGACCAACCGAGCAAAACTCAGGCAACCACCCATACTTATTGGTTATTCTTTATGGGTAATGTACCGAGCCAATTCACTAAGCATTTTTTATTCATCGAATTTTGGGTTGGTTCTGGTACCATCCGCGTTCAATAGGGTTTGGATTTGTCTCGATCCAACATTTTCATTTGGTTGTTCACCCTTTTTTCGTGCATTTCGGCATGTCTCTTAAAGTTATTCATACCGTCCTTTCTTTTATACACATAACTCTTGTTACATTTGTTTACCTTACATTGTAGATATTGCATAGTGCCCTCCTCATCTCTTGTCCAATCATAGTATTTCAACCACGGTTTATTGTATTCGGGCCATCTTTTCGCCTTCTTTCCTGCTGGTTGTTGCGGGGGCACTTCTTCTGTCGAAGAAGGGACATCTTCTTCTTGAATTTCAAGGAGACCTGTCGAAGGAGTACCTCCTATAGGGGCAGTGTCCGTGAATTGACTCGATACTACAGAAGAAGTGCCTCCATGTGCATACGGTGGTATCGGTTGATGTGCTTGTTGTGGAATAAACATGTTTGGATCATTTGAAGTATAATACGGTGTGGTCATTTGAGGGGGTTGTTGACAATTTAAATCTAGCATTTGGTCTCTTCTTTGATAATTTTGTGGATAATTAAGTTGATAATTAGATGGTGGCATTTGGGAGGAACTTGGTTGATAATTGGGTTGATAATTAGGTTGATAATTTTGTGGATAATTATGTGGCATATCGGGGCGGACAGGGGCCACAGTGCCAAAAAGCTCGGTCGACATTCTTTCGATTTGTTCTTCCACCGATTCGCGATGAGGAGTTGTCATTTTTTAAACCTATTCAAAAAATATAACATATTCTAAAATAAATCTAATTACTTCACATTTCCAAAAAACAAATCTAATCTATTTTTTTTAACCTATTAAAAATAAATCCGAATTTCAAAATAAAATATAACATATTCTAAAATAAATCTAATTACCTCACATTTCCAAAAAACAAATCTAACCTATTTTTTTTAACCTATTAAAAATAAATCCGAATTTCAAAATAAATTCTAACATATTCTAAAATAAATCTAATTACTTCATATTTCCAAAAAACAAATCTAACCTATTTTTTTTAACCTATTAAAAATAAATTCGAATTTCAAAATAAAATATAACATATTCTAAAATAAATCTAATTACTTCACATTTCCAAAAAACAAATCTAACCTATTTTTTTTAACATATTAAAAATAAATCCGAATTTCAAAATAAATTCTAACATATTCTAAAATAAATCTAATTACTTCACATTTCCAAAAAAAACAAATCTAACCTATTTTTTTGAACCTATTAAAAATAAATCCGAATTTCACAATAAATTCTAACATATTCTAAAATAAATCTAATTACTTCACATTTCCAAAAAACAAATCTAACCTATTTTTTTGAACCTATTAAAAATAAATCCGAATTTCAAAATAAATTCTAACATATTCTAAAATAAATCTAATTACTTCACATTTCCAAAAAACAAATCTAACCTATTTTTTTGAACCTATTAAAAATAAATCCGAATTTCAAAATAAATTCTAACATATTCTAAAATAAATCTAATTACTTCACATTTCCAAAAAACAAATCTAACCTATTTTTTTGAACCTATTAAAAATAAATCCGAATTTTAAAATAAATTCTAACATATTCTAAAATAAATCTAATTACTTCACATTTCCAAAAAATAAATCTAACTACAAATTTAATAAATCTAACTACAAATCTAACTGCTTAACAAATTTAACAAATCTAATTACTTAACATTCAATAAATCTAACATTCAATTTAAATTCTAAATTTCTCTACAAAAATAAATCTAACATTCAATATTTCAATCTAACAAAATTTAATCTAGCAAAATTTAATCTAACAAAATGTAATCTAACAAAAATTAATGTTACCTTTTTAATTTCGCGGGAAAATCTTCGAGAATACCTTCGTAATTCCGTTTGCGTATTTGTTAAACAACTATATTTTTTTTTAACAATAAAATTAAAATTGGAGAATAATAAAAATATTGAGATTGAGATTGAGAGAATGAGAGATGAAAATATTGAGAGAGATGTGAAAATATTGAGAGGAATGGGTGTATATTTATAGAATTTTGTTTGGAGGGATTAAAATTTGAATTTAAAAAAAAAATGGAGAGGTGGGGTGGGGTGGGGTCCGACTGGGGGAGAGGGGGGCGAGGGGGAATTTGAATTTGAATTCAATTTTCGGAAGAAGAAAAAAAAAAAAAAAAAAAGGGCACGGGCACGGGCAAGGAAAAAAAACGGGTCCGGCCGTTAAACGCCCGTGCCCGTGTGCCCGTGTGCCGCGAGTGCCGCGCGCACGCACGGGCACGGGCAGGACGGGCGCGGGTGCGGGCAGGGCACGGGCAAGGCACGCCCGCGGGGGCATTATTAGAACTCTAGAGAAACATGATTCGAATTAAGAAAAAAAAGGAAAAGAGGGGGGTAAATCAGTGAAGATGGGGCCGTGTGGCCTTTCGTGTGCCAAGTCATTTTATTTCCTTCTTATACCAAAATTATTATTGTAAATTAATTCAATTCCCTTTTGAATTTAAAGTTTCGAATCTATTGAAAGTCTAATTTGGTTTTCATTTATTGAAAATTTTGATATATATGTTTATGATGAGTCCAGCTAGTATGACATTAGTGTCATTTCAGTTTATATAACATCAATTTCAAAATTTACCAAATTGACTTCCAACGGTAAATCCAAACCATTCAAACCGATCTACTTCGTTAGTTGTGCGTTACATGCAAATTTTAGAATTTTTCGAATTTATTTAATATAAAGTCAAGTGGTCAAATATGTGAGTTTTTAAGTAAATTTGAATGCATTTATTTTTCAATATTTTTGACTGCTTGATTTGACACTAAAATAATTCGAAAATATATTAAAAAAATGCATGTAAATGCATCACTCATAAAGTAAATCAGTTTGAACGGTTTGAATAAGTCGTTTGAACTATATTCAATTAATTTTGGAGTTTGTGTCATATGACACCGATGTCATACTAGCCGGATTCGTTTGTGAAATACTCTTGTACTTCTTGCATATATGTATAATTTAAGATTTCTAATATTTTGACATGAAATATTTTATAATTGGGCCAAACTGCTCCCCGTTTATGCAAAATGGAACACTTTCTACAGAACAAAATGATCCTTCAAGAACGATTATATTTAAATATTATATTAATTTGAATGTTTGGTAATGTATCAAGAACGATTATTATTGATTAATTCCAATTGTTGAAAATTGAATTATTTAACAATTGGTAAAACATACACCAAAATTTACTATTATAATATTTTTATAGGCATATTATATAAATCATTTTTATAAAATAAAATATTATTTTTGATATATTGATAATTATTAGGTTTGTTTAAGTAATCCTTTCTTCTGGCAATTGTTTATCACGTTACATGCATCTGTGGAACCCCATCTTTCTCTGTATTACTGGACAGCCGCTGCACTGTATCTCTACGGTATACATTGAGTATGACAAATGGGACCAATTTTTCAGAGCTGTCTTAAACCGTCCCCACTCCGTTAACGTTTCTGACTCCGAGTCTTGGATTTTTCGCCCCTCCGAGTCTTTGCGTCCTTTTCTCTCTCTCTTCTCTTGGGTTGACCAAATTTTAAACCGTTGTTTTCATTTTTGGTTGGGTCCCATCCGTCAGTATCAATCTACACGATGCGAGTCTGTACATTGTAAAAACTAAAAACCCAGTCAGTTTCGAATTCGCAGTCTCTGGTATATCTCAAACTTTGAGTTATTTTAGGGAAAATGTCAACCGTTTAAATAGGTTTGCACGAATCTCAAAGTACAAATAATAGTTGGCCCTGCGCTATATCCGAATAGGCACCAAACATGTTATCTCAGAGACGCACTCGCCAGTTTCAAGTATCAACCGGCAACTTCGGCAGATCCAGTCAGTCACCTCTTCTGTAGAGTCTCCTCTCTGCACCTTCACCGCCAAAACCCATTTTTCTCTTCTCCGGAGTCCTCCCTCCTCTCTCTCTCTCTCTCTCTCTCTCTCTCTCTCAATGCTTCATTTCCCCATTATAAAGCGCATCAACTACCTTGCCCCCATGCTGGCCTCAGCGTTGCTCCTAGTCTTCCTTCTGTCAGGCTACCTCGAATTCCCCTCTCTCTCCTCCCCGCTCCCTCTCTCCCCTACCCTTCTTCTCTCTAACTCCAACCGGATCTCAACCGCTGTTGATTCAATCGGCTCCCGCACCAGCAACCCGTTCACAGAGCTCCTCCCCGCCTTCTCCGAGTGGGACTCTCAAGTTGGGTGTGACAAGTTTGAGCAAAAGTTTGAATCTTGGAAGGTTAATTCATCAGCAATACAGGGAACAGACATCCAGGACTGTGACACGCGGCAGAAGGAGGGCCGTCGCCGGCATGTCAGAGTGCTTGTCAAAAGCTGGACTTGGATACCAGATAATTTGGAGGGGATTTACTCGTGTGGATGCGGATTAAGTTGCACTTGGAGTAAATCACCAGTTGTAGTGGACCGACCGGATGCTTTGCTCTTTGAGGGTGCAATACCTCCTCGTTTTGTAATAATTTGATCTTCCTTATTGGTTTTTCTTATATGCAAATAGTTGTCAGAAATCTCAGAATAGTATTCTATTACTGGTTTTTATTGTTCTGGGAATCAATTCAATTTTGTCCAGTATAACATTTATTATATAATATATCTTGTTTGTTTGTTTTCAGAGGAGTACAGGAGATCCCCTACGTGCCTACTTGGATCTGGAGGCGAGTAGAAAACGGACAGGTTTTGAGGACATATTTATTGGTTACCATGCAACTGATGATGTACAAGTTACATATGCAGGGAAATCATTTCACATCGGTCGGAATTACCGTGTATCTCCAGAAAAAAGAAATGTAAGGGAATCCTGATCACATAGGGGGAAAAGGTTGGGTCAATGCCAGTTGCTGTCAATTCAATTGAACTTGTCCTTATTGTTCTATGTTTTTCACAAAATGGCCAAATGTAATAAAACAAATGCAATTGAGAGGATGGTTCAGTTATTTGTTAATTGGATTATTCGTTTAGGCCAATTCAGAGCTCAATTGATGCTTGAACAATGAGGGAGCACCAATAAATTGCACACTTTCTTAATTCCCCTAAACCATAGAACTTGAGTCATTGTATGTACAAGTTCTGGTGGACTGGTGCAGTCTTTCTATAGCCTATAGAAAATTAACAAACAAATGCAAAATGCATAGAATAAAGGTAATATTAATTAGCATGGTGCCTTACTGAAATTCTAGACCAAAGGCATACAAATTGACATTTTCTCCTTTGGAATCAGGATATACTAGTTTACTGGTCCTCGTCCCGGTGCCTCCCGCAAAGAAATGACTTGGCAAAAAGATTTCTCTCTCTCATCCCACACCACTCCTTTGGAAAGTGCCTCAACAACGTGGGTGGTGTTGACCAATCCCTCGTTCTCTACCCAGACTGCGCCATGTCTAAATCCCCCATTTGGTGGGACCACCTCCATTGTGCAATGTCTCATTACAAGTTTGTCCTTGCCATTGAAAACACGTTTACTGACAGCTATGTGACAGAGAAACTCTTTTATGCGATTGAGGCTGGCTCAGTACCGATATATTTTGGTGCACCAAATGTATGGGAATTTGTGCCCCCGAACTCAATCATTGATGGGTCAAAGTTTGGATCAATTGAGGAGTTGGCAAATTATGTGAAGAAGGTTGGAGAGGATCCAGTGGCGTATGCAGAGTTTCATGCGTGGAGACGGTGTGGTGTCTTGGGTAATTACTTGAGGGTCAGGGAGATGAGCCTTGACACGTTACCATGCCGCTTGTGCCAGTCAGTTGGTAGGAGATGAGGGAGGAATGCTAGGGATTCATGAGGTGAGGTTACTCTTGTGTTTTGTTTGAAAATTTTCATGGATTAACTATTGCATATCCAAGATGCCTCTACAGAATGAAAAATACAATGAGCTCTGGCCTATATGAACATGAAAAAGCTAATTAGTGCTCATTGTTTTTGTCAAATTAAGTAATTAACCCTCACTTCAGTCTCAGTTAGTAACAAAGTAATGAGAAGGTAGAGGTAATTTTCCATCTTTTTTTAAAAGAGAGGTGTAGTGGGTGTTTTGGCTATTTTCTGATGATTATGTGCAAATTTTTTTTTTCTTTTGAAGGGCACGAATTGATGTAAACCAAGACATAAAAGTTTTCTGTGGATGTTTTTATTTGGTTGTCCGTAAAACCAAGACACAAAAGTTATTTTGAAGGGCACAAGTGTTTCTGACCACCTTTTTCAAATTTAGAAGAAAAATGACATAAGAGAAGGAGAAACCTGGATGGATTTCATCTAAATCATAGCAGACCTGATATAGGACATATTGTTGAGTTGTATGGCTTAAATAAAGACTTCCACTAACACTGTATGGCTTAAATTACCTACCTCCCGATGCCCGCGAACCCGATAGACGTCTGCACTGTTTTAGATCAAACTAGCTGTTTACATTTCATTGATAAACATTATGAAACAAAAAGTGGTACGTACCAAGCGATACCAGCCTTGAGAGACTATCATTGGGTTATGTTCAAAATAGCAAGATTTTTAATGCCTTCTATTGTCATTTTTTGTACCAGGTCAACCACCTTCTCCGATGAATTATTGACATGCCTTCTTGTTTTATATGTATAGGACAGAGAGATACACAAGTCGGTCAATTGGTAGTTTGCAAGTGTTGCAGAAGTATTAGAATGTTACTCCGGAAATAGTTTTCTTACATAGCATGCTCATTCTTCTTAATCTGTGTATGTATATGCAAACAGTTTTGGAACAACGTGATTATAATTGTGGGTATCTACAAGGAAATAAGAACCTTTGTTGTTATCCAACAAACCGTGAATCATTCTTGTTTCTGTAGAGGGATAATTTTATAGAGGGTCTCGAGGGGATTGAGTTTGCTAGGCCATTTGTTAGCATTGAATTGATTTTCTAATGCAATCTGTATTGTGCTTTCAGGGATTAAGCTTGCATTATCTTTCATATGTTTAAAAAAAAAGATGGACTTGTGTTTGTTTGTTTTTTCTGTCGTCGGGAATTTTTATTTTGATTGACTTGTATAGCAGTGTTTCAGTTTATATTTTATTAGTTAATCTGTTTTATTTTGGTACTTATTGGTATTAGGCTAAGGAAAAGCAGCTGATGCTGCATCTGACTAGTCAAAGTCAGGGGTTGAGGAAGAGGGAGAATGAGGTAGTTCTGTTACACATTCTGATACTAACATGTTCTATTCCAGTACTTTATGCTAGTCCATAATGTAATATCCTGTATAAAAAATTATCCTAATTGTGACATCAGCTAAGCCCTCAATCCATATCTGCTGCTTTTTGCTTGTATAGTTATCTTAGTTTATAGTTTATACAGTTCTTTATTATTACTATATGCAGGTTGTGCTCGCACCAGTTCTTTCTGGTGCACTTCTGAACCAGTGTTGCAGCAGTTATGTCAAAATAGTCTCTCCTCTAATGTCATTTGTTGCCATGGTGGCCATCCTCTGTGGCAGTGCTATTGTGCAGAATACTGCAGGCATACTGTTATGGCTCATTCGGATATATTATGGAAAGAATTCCTGTTTTGTGTACAATTGTTGAAAATTGATTATAACTGATGTACTCTCATAAGTGACAGCCATCAGTTCAGGCTTCACTGATCAAAATAGTTCTGATTTGTTTTTCATTTCATTTCAGATCAAATGGTCCAGATCTGACTGATTCGTTGTCAATAACTTTTGGTCATTGTGGGCAGGCGTAGGAGGTGATCGTTTTGGTCATTAGTGTATGTTATATTAGAAGTTTAGAACATGGATTTCATGCAACTTTACATGAGGTATCAGGTGTAGGAGGTGATCTCGATTTTTACCTTCATATGGTACCAGTTGTACAGTATGCAACTGGCTTTGTCTGCTTATTTTATTGTAGACCTCTGAGCAATGTCATCGCTGTGAAGAGACCGATTTTTTTATTAATATCAAAAATTGAAGAGACCGATTTTTTTATTAATATCAAAAATTAAATAAAAATAACGACAATGAGGAATGATTTTGGTGAAATTCTAAATTTAAGAAGAACGTTATGATTTATAACGTCTAGAACACTGTAGCTGGATGTTATAAATCATAACATCCGGTTAATCTGATTGAATAACCGCTAATTAATTAAAAAAATACTGTAGATGGACGTTATGGTCCATAACGTTCAGCTACAGTGTATTTTTTTTAATTCAGTTTTACAACGTTATGGTCAAAAAAAAAAAAAAAACTGTAGCTGGACATTATAGTCCATATTGTCCAGCTATAGTTGTTTTTTTTAAGTTAGCGATTATTCAATCAGATTAACCGGACGTTATGGTTTATAATGTTTAGCTACAGTGTTTTGGACGTTATAAACCATAACGTTCTTCTTAGATTTCGAATTTCACCGAAATCATTCTCCATCCTCTATTGTTGTTATCTATTTATTTATTTATTTATTTATTATTTATTTTTCTATTAATAAAAAAATTGGGTGAAGAGAGATGCAGTACAACTGGGAATGGTACAGTCAGAAAATAATAATTTTCACTTTTCATTTTTGGACCCACCTTTGTGATTACTATTATTTACTATTTATTATTATTTCTTATGAGTGAGGCTATGATAATATGCATATTACACAACGAATATGCAATGTTATGTTTTGATGTTTTGATAAATATGATGTTTAACAGTTGGAATTAACCGATTAAACTTTAAAAATAAAGATATAAATCTATTGCACGAGTCAATTTGTAATATGCAATATTACCATAGCTCACTCTTTTTTAGTGTCACGTGTTGCTTTTGTAATCCAGTGCAACATTTTAAATGCGTGAAGGTAATAATAGAAACATAACACATGAAACGTTTCCTTGAAACATTTGTGTGACTGATTTTTAGTAATAGCGTTTAGCAGAAATTCAAATTTTGTACTAGTATTCTTATTTGGTAGAGCAATAATCATAAAACTGTTTTTCCTTATTTATAAGGTAGTTGGCCTTAAATGATAAAATGCGCAATTATTGTTCATAGATAAATAGCAATATGAACAACGTATTTTATTATTATAGCGCTACTGCCTGGTACTAATATGAACAACATTTTCTATTATTGTTAGAGCATCTACATTTCTGAAATTATTAGAGTTTCTAATCTGATATAGCAGTTTCTACTAAAACTATTAGATCTAGCAATTATGCAGGAAAGTTTCTTATTAAGAAACTCCATATTGGTCAAATAATTGGCTCAAATTATTTTTCTTTTTAATTTATTGCTGACGTGGCTTAATAGATCTCAGCTCAAACAGAGGAAGAAGGATAATGGCAGGCGGAGAGAGACTCGGTTCTTGTAAATTAAATTGTTGGGCTTATTACTGATTCAGAATAGGGCAATCATATTTTTCAGGGTAGAGCAAAGATTTGAAACTTAGTTCTTGTAAATTAATTTTGAATTTTCAGAGTATGATTGCTGTCTTATTCTATACGTAACTAGATTTGCTCCTGCTTAAGGTAAATAAACAAAATAGGATATGGATAATATATCCTTCAAAAATCGCATTACCTGTTAATAGTCTACTAGTATCGTTCCCGTGCGTTTGCAACAGGGACATATTACAAAAGAATAAAAATATCTCATACAAAATAATATATTTTCGTAAAAATTTAGACTAAATAAGAAATAACATTTCTTAATGACATATTAAATTACCTTTATACGTAAATAACATTCCTTAAATGACATAATAAATAACATACATTCTTTTAACTTTTTTGACATATTTTTATAATAAAAAAACTCAAACAAAATAACATATTAAATAACAAATAACATTTTTTAAATGATATAATAAATAGAAATAAAAAAAGACATGACTAATCAATTATCAATAAATTCAAATTTTTCTTAATGATATTTAAAAATCATGATCAATTCAAGTTTGTATATGGAGGCTACATGTGGTGATTACATGTCTGAATAAATTTAGACTTATATACATAAACAAACATAAAAAAATACATAAAACTAGAATATTTAATCAGAAGACCTATATACAATCTAAAATTTCATTTTTTTTAATCAAATCAGAACATCTACGCGACTACACATCTAATATACGAAATGGAAGAAAAAGAGATAAGATAAGTTTCAACCTACCGACTAAAAAAAGTAAAAAACTAATTGGAAAACAATCCTGTGATCGGATTGATTGGTAATCAATAATGAGATTACGTTTTATTCAATTAATAATTTATGTTCTCTTATAAAATAATGTGTCCGATAACTTTATTTTATATTCTATAATACTAGCACCCGGTGTGTAAAAGTACTATATTTATTTAAAGTGAGTTTACAGTGCTATGGAAAAAGAGGAGGTAACACGGTTGGCTAGGAGAAAAGTTCTAGGATTGTTAGTTATTCAAAGGTTGAGAGTTCAATTTTCCCTCACAACTTCGCAGTTTCTGTGAAAATTTTCGAAAAAGAAATTTACAGTGCTATGAATACATAGCACTGATTGATTTGTACTATGAATCAATATTGTAGTTTATAAATTTTAAATATCAGATCTAAAATACTCAATATGACCTTTACGAAAATGTATTCCGACTTTCCGAGACCAAATTTTGCATTTTTTAATAATATTTGTACAATATTTTTTGATAGGTAGAAAATCACTCATTTTGAATGATCCAGAATCTTTGGAATAAGTGATTTTCTATCTATCTAAAAAAATAGTAAATAAAATTACAAAAAGAAATGTTAAATTCGGCCTTCCACTCTATTTTCATATAGAAATCACATCAAGCCATTCAAATTGATCATTCGGACTTTAAAATAGAAATGTAAATTTATAGTGCTGACCGATATGCACTGTGTATAGCAAAGTCTATTTATTTGCTATTTTCGGTTATATTATGTAAGTTGTCAATTTAATCAGTAACTTTGATAGATCAAAGTATTTTCTCAAAAAAAAAAAAAAAAAACTTTGATAGATAAAAGTAGAATATGAATCGGTAAAAATAATACTTAATGTATATAAGAATATAAGACTTAACTGATACGCATGGACGGAACTAGAAAATTTAAATAGGAGGGGCTAATTTATAAAATATAATGTGAAAAAGATAAACGCAATATAGTTAGTGGAAATTGAACTCATGACCTTACAAATATCAAATAGAACTCTAATCACTAGACTAAAAACAAACATTTATTATTTTATGAGTGGAGCTAGATTATATAAAATTTAAAAAATAAAAAAATTAAATTAAATTTTAATATACATAATTAAAAAAATTAAAATTATAGGGTGACTTAGTACTCACATACATGTAGATTCGCTGCGGCTTCAAATAATACTACTTACAAACCAGTACGATACGAAGTAGATCGGTTTGGATTCACTGTTGGAAGTCGATTCGGTAGATTTTGAAGTTTGTGTTATATAGAGTGAAATATACTAGCAGGATTCTATAATCTCTCTCTTTAAATATATTGATGTTAATAACAGGAATGGTGCATTTAAGGAGGATAATTTTATTGATCTAATATAATAACGTCCTTTCTTTTAGCGAGAGATTGTGCCAAGTGCCCACGGTAAGCCACGTGTCTATAACTTTTTCGATGATTAACAGGAGACAATTTCTACAGTGCTGACGGACGGGTCACCCAAACGAACGGCTCACTGCTGGCTTTTTTTCTCTCTCTTATCCGTGCACCATGGAAGAGGAAGAGGCACTCAAGAGACGTGGGTGCGTATCCTCCCAGATTATAGAATCGTGACCCACGTGTCCGGTGCCTATTCGGGAAACCGTAGGGGGCCAGTATTATTTGAGCTTTGAGATTCCTGCAGAACTTATTTGAACGATTGAGATATTCCAAAAAGTCAGGCAAAGTTTGAGATATCTCAGAGGATGCGATTTCAAGAGACGTTGGGTGTATTATAAGATTCTCTACAATTTAAGGAGCACACAGAGAAAAATTTCTCATCTTTTGACGGTTCGATGTAAATCTAACGATCTGCATACTTGGCGAATTACTTTATTATCTTGAGGGATATGAGAGAGAGATCAAATGTTGGATTAGAATCTGCTCATTTTCTAAAGAAAAGAAGCACCCTCCTATTTTCAAATTCGGATCGTTCAAAATCTATCGTACGGTCTCCATTACTTTTTATTTTCAAATCACTTTAATCTATTAAAATGATTCAGATTTAATCGAGACCGTACGATGAATTTTAAACGATCCGAATTTAAGAATAAAAAAATACTTATTTTCTTAAAAAAAGAAGCAGATTCTGATCCATCAAAAGTTAACGTGTCTGAGCCAGCTTGAACCAGAAGAATGCAATAAATAAAGAGACTGCTTAATAAATGGTGATTTAAATGGGACCACGTCGCTGAACCTGACAGATAGGCCATCCCGTCCGTGCACGTCCTTGATTTTCCTTTTTAGTTGGATACACTTGGACTATACTACCTTTCCAGGATCAACTACGCCTAAATCCTAATTGATGTGTCCGTCTGTGCGGTCCATCGGCTTATTCAAGTGAGGCTGTAAGTCTGTAACCGAGGTTATGTGTGCGGTTCCTCAGAAGTTAGAAACTCTCGGCGTATAGCTATATCTACCAGTTTCAATTTTCTCGGGGCCCGTCTGACGTCCCGACTAGGGCTGCAAAAGAATCGAACCAAATCGAACATAAGTAGGTTCGAATTTGAGTTCGTTCAAGTTCAAATCAAACTGGTTCGAAATGAAGATCCAGTTTCTAAATGAAGATCCAGTTTCTAACTGAAGACGTGGGTTCGAATTCGATTTGGTTAAATTCGAACTAGATTCGATTCGATTTGATTCGTTAAGGTTCGAAATTAAGACAGAGAAAATGAGAGGTTAGAGAGCGTGAGCGAGAGCGAGAGAGAAAGAACGCTATTGTTTTTTTTGTCACCGGACACGTCATCTATGGCAGTAAGAGAGAGACAGAGAAAGAGACCTAGATAAAATAGAGAAGAGTAGAGGAGGAGCTTTGAATAGAGAGGAGCAGCTTTGAAGTTCACATCCTTTGAGATTTCTCAAACTTTGCATATCTTTTTGAAATTCTCAATCGTTCAAATACGTTCTCCACAAATCTCAAAGCAAGTAGGGCTGCGCACTTGCCTAGGACAGGTCTTTAGTATTCCTCTTTATGTACATATATCTTTGGTCACGTTTTTAAGATCTGTTCGGTGAGTCATTGGAAATGGACATGGATACGGGAATTGAACTAAAAATTACTATTCATGTGGGGAAAAAATTTTCTGCAGGAATAGTGAAGCGGCCGAATACGGCCTTAATGTTTTCTTGACCCTTTGTCACTTTGCGTGACTTTTTGACCCTTTTAATATTTTTTTATTTGAAAATTCAAAGAGCCAACAATAACGCAGCGAATGCGACCGAACCAACGAACCTATTTCGAACGAATTTGTCTAGATTCAAATTCAGTTTGTTCCAGTTCGAATCAAACCCAATTTCAAATTAAATTTTTTTCGAATCAAACTCGAATCGAATTACAAACCACGAATATTTTGTAATACCCTAGTCCCGACCGATTCACTGAGCTGATTATTTGGAACGCCGCGTTTATCTAATAAGAAATTTTGGAAGTTGGAAGTTGGAAAAGCGATATGGTGCCACCGTGCCACACACGTGACCCAAGGCCAAGGGCACTACGCGACACACGACACGAGAAGTCCGCATATATTTTTTTATTAAACTATATCATCCACGCCGGCCACGTGTCCATTTGATTCAACTCGACGGTTATGCGTATGGTAAAATATACGGTGTTTCGCATGGATTAAATTTGCAGGTGATAGCGCATTATCTCACTACAAAATCGAGGCCGTGCTCCTTTCCCAATTATGAGAACACTCTCCATTTTCTTCAAAAAATAAGGCACTCCATTTTAATATAGAAAACCAATACTTAATGTTGAAAATAAAAAAGAAATTTCACGTATACCTCTCAAAAAAATTGAAAATTAAGTATTTCCTTCTTTAAACTCTCAAAAAAATTGAAAATTAAGTATTCCCTTCTTTAAACTTTAAAATTATGTATTTCCTCCTCCAAACTTTAAAAAACTCACAAATTTATCTATTTTATTATTTTTATATTAAAACTCATTTTGAATTTATAAAATACTCATTTTATCCTTTATTAGAAGCATAAAACACCCATCGGACTCAAATTTGAATATGAAGAGTTCATCTACCATCCGATATCGCACATCGCATAAGATCTGTGCACATTGCTTCAATATCCGTGTGTATTTGCTTCAAGATTCGTGTTGTCTAGCGTGCATGGATTTTAAAGCAACTATGATCCATGCGCATTAACGCTTCAATATCCGTGCACATTTGCTTCAAGTTTCGTGCTGATATAACATGCATAGATCTTAAAGCAATTTGGACGGTAAAATAATCCTTCAGATTTAAATTTGAGTCTGATGAGTGTTTCATGCTTTTGATAAAGGGTAAAATGGACAATTTTATAATGTTATAATGAGTTTTAATATAAAAGACAATAAAATGAATAAATTTGAGAGTTTTTAAAGTTTAGAAGGAGATGTAATTTTAATTTTAGAGAGAGATATGTATTTTTTTTTTTTAAATTTAGGGGCATGCGTGAAACCCCCTCCCCCCCCAAAAAAAAAAAAAAAAAACTATGTTAACTGTTAGTTATAGTTGCACACTAAAGTAATAAAATTTTAGTGTAGATATCGATTTGAATTTCAAGTAATATATTTTTTTTATTTTGAACGCAAGTAACATCATGTGTTACAAATATTTACTCGTGCTAAAATAACAAGATTCAAATGATACATCGAAGCTATGATAGATATGACAATCTACGCATGTATTTATAAATAAATCCTCAAAATAAAAAATAAAAGAGTCAAAATCTATTGACAACTTGGACAGTGTTTTTTCAAATCGTTTAAAAAAAATTAGAGCTTATAGATATGATAATTTCCTTATAGATTGGCTGTGTATAAATTTTCTTGTAATTTCGTTATTTAGCATTTTTATCAAATATCGTCAAATATAGATAGTTGCAGTGTTAATGTCATTTGTTGACTAATAAAACTTGCATCAAGCTCCATTATTTATTGTGTATAAGGTACAAAATTACACTTGTAAAATTTTAAAATTGTAATTATTTTGACGGTTGTTAAAATTGTCAAAGTAATTTGTTGTCAATCTCCGTTTAAGAGAAAAATATAGTCACTGAAAAGATTACAACCGATACATTTTTTTTTTATATATATTTGAATCTACATTTGCAGCATACATGCAAAAAATATATGTTAAATTGATCTGTATATAATTATTACAAAATTATAAAGTACAACTAATTACCTTCAATCATATATATGAATCTTTAGCTTCCGGAAGAGAATCTGCTGTGTTTTTTTTTTTGGAAAAGCAAAAATCCGAAGAAATTCTTTGAAAAAAATAAGCTTATTTCATTCCGAAGCTACTATGTAAATTGCTCCCCTTAAATAATATTTCATAATTAAATAGGAGAATGAGATTTTAAGTGTAATATAAACTATACTTCTAATAATATTTAATATTTGAAACCTCTATTTTCACTAAAAATAAAACAATATAAACAGTTCGTCGTCAACACCAATACATGAATTTTCTCGATTCCCATACTATTATATGTTTTAAGTGAGTTTAGTAAAGATCTATTATTGATTCATTATTTTGTATATCAATTTGTGAATGATATGAACCATCCGATTTTGATCAACCGTAACGAGCAACATTATCAAGAAGAATGGAGCTCTCCAGTCTTGCAAAACCGGAGATAAAATTGAAGCGTTCAGATCGACAGACACAAGGCAGTAGGAAAATATCTGACCGTCCACGTGTTGAACCCTCTGCATCTTACGGTAAAAGTAAGAAGTCGCACAGTAAATATATGGGGCCAATGGCAGAAGACCTCAGCAACTCTTCTTTTTAGAGGCCCTTCGTCCCTTCGCCCTGAACTCTAATCGCTTTTTACCAGAAAAAACAAAAAAGCGCCGCTCTCTGCTGTAACGCCTCGCTCTTGCTTCGTCCAAAAAGAAGGTTTTTGTGCTCGTACTCGAGTTTTTTTTTTCCTTTCTTTCTATGTTTTGTTTCGTAAGAGCTCTGATTATTGTGGGTTAATTTTTTTTTTTTTTTTGGCTTGAAGAAGTGCTTTTAGTAGATCAGAGGTGTTCTTTTCTTCTTCCAAGTTTCGTGCAATTATCGTGGAATTTTTGGAAATCTTGATAGAATGCCGTCGTTTTTACTTCGGATGGTATTCCTAAAAATAGTTTTCTCATATAGGGTTTAGGGTTTTAGGGATAAATGATTTTTGCATAGAAAAGATATTTTTGTAACTTGGTCTTTTGGTAAAATAGTTTTTTTTTTTTCTAGTAATTTATAGTGCTGTTAGCTTGTTAGTATATATATATGCTTTATTTTGCTGTGTGGATCTTATTTTGGTGGATTTGCAGTAAATATTCTTTGGTAGCTTTGAATTTTTAACGAGTACCAAGTACTGTGTCCTGGATGGCCTTGATTTACTTTTCGTATTTTGAAGGATTTGTTCATAATGGTTTCCTATTTTGGCCTTGCATTGCATGCTTATAATGTCATTTATATTCTCTAGAATGTGTATCCCTGTTGCATCTATTGCTGATACATTTGTGATATCCTTCCTTTTATTCCCTATTTTATTCAGATATTTTGTAGTTAATTGCACTATTTGTTAATTAGGACTGAAACATTAACAAAAAGGAAAGGAAAAACCTTCTAAAACAAAGGGGGAATAGAATATGCTTCAGGAATTTGCTTTTCTGTAGCTTTCTAAAGCATCTTGTAGTAAACACTAATCCCCTTTGCATTTCTTCCAATCACCAGGTGAGGTAATTTATTAACTATCTGACGCAATGGAAGGAGAAGGAGAGGATCTCCCGCCACCTCCCCCAATGTCATCTGATGTGGTGCCGATTAAGGCTGGATCTGATAAGGGATCTCCTTCTAGAGCCTCACAGAAGGGCCATGGCCAGTCCAGCAAACCCAAGAGGATCCCGATAGCTCGGCCCGGCATCGCCAACAGGGGACAGCGCATAAATCTGTTTGCCAACCACTTTCGGGTCAATGTCAAGAGCACTGACGACCACTTCTATCACTACAGCGTATAAAGAAATTTATTTACATGCACTTTTTTCTGTTGCTGTGCATGTGTGTTTGTACGCTACATTAGATGTATTTGTGCATTACTGGCAGCTGCATGCATGTTCTCTAAACAAATTTAATTACTGCTTGCAATTTTACACGGATAAATCACAATTTTTTTTTTGTTGGTTTAACAGAGATGATTAAATTATACTTAAAATTTGCATGCTCTGTGCTGTTTTTTTGTTTTTGTTTTCTGAGACCACACCTTTAAAGTGATTTAGTTTGCACGCAATAACTTTCATCTAATTGGGTATATAATATATACATGCATTTGTATATTTGTGAAATCGTTGGAGCAGAATTGCTAATAATTCTTTGGTAAACAGGTTTTGCTCAAGTATGAGGATGACCGCCTGGTTGATGGGAAGGGCGTTGGGAGAAAGGTCATCGATAAAATGAAGCAAACTTACGGTTCCGAGCTTGCAAACAAAGAGTTTGCATATGATGGAGAGAAAACTCTCTTCACACTGGGTCCTCTACCACACGTGAAGAACGAATTTGTTGTAGTTATTGAGGATCTTCCCTCTGGGAGGTTTGTACTATCATTTGTTTATCCTGGAACAATCTGTTTGTTTATTTGTTTTTGGAATTTGATTCAGATTAATCAAGTTAAATTAAGATATTTTAGGCAATGATCGTGAGTTTTGGGTTTTGTTTTTGTGAAAGTCACTCAGTGTTTATTTGACTGCATCAATGTGGTTGTCCATAAATTTAATCTGAAATTCTGAAGTTCAGTTGAATTGTTAGGTACATTACTCTGTGATGCTTCCTTCCTGTAGTAAAACTGTTACAACCTTTGTTGTTTATTTGTTCCAACTTGTTTAATGCATGCTGAGACTGGTGAGACATGTGGTAACCATGGGCTCCTGATACATGGGATAATTTGTTTTTCATCTTGTCAGTTTAACAACATACTGAATACATGTTTCCTTCTCATCTTACAGGACTGAAAAGGGAAGCCCAGGTGGAAGCCCTGGGGGTGGCAGTCCAAGTGGCAGCAGCAAGCGTTTACGTAAACCATACAACACGAAGACATTCAAAGTGGAACTTAACTTTGCCACTAAGATACCGATGTCTTCCATAGTCCAGGCCATGAAGGGACATGAGTCTGAAAACTCCCAGGAGGCTTTTCGGGTGCTTGATATCATCCTCCGCCAGCACTCTGCATCTCAGTATGCTCAACACTTGATCCCTCTACCGTTTTTTTCATTCAAAAGGATTTTTCTTCTCAAACAAAAATATATAGGATGGATCATTAACAATTTAATTATTTAATGATTTATGGGTAGTTGAAAGCTTGAAATCAGGAACTAGTAGGTCAAACTTCAAATCTTTTCATATGCATTATGTATTTACCATTTAACCTTTGTCTAAATATTAAGTTCCATTATAATTATTTATGAAGATTTTCATCAAGTAATTAGTTTTCAAGGCTTTCCATATGTATCCTGATCCATAAAAAAGGCTGTTGGAGAGGAACATTTTGTGCCTTCGGGCCATACTAGGATTTGGGCTTGGGCTTTGTTGGTTATGTGCTTGTTTAAGGCAATGTCTTTTTTTATTTCCCCTTTGCTTAGGTTGTAGTATCAGCAGTTCAATTAAATTTGGAAAACATTAAAAGATACCCTAAGAGCAAATAGTAATCTCTTGCTTGTTTTTAGAAACACTTGCTCTAAATCTGTTATTAATGTGTGTGATGCTTTTGGTCATTATCTTCTTTCTGTTGCAGGGGTTGTCTCTTGGTTCGTCAGTCATTCTTCCACAACAACCCGAGCAATTTTATTGATCTCGGAGGCGGTGTCATGGGATGCCGGGGATTTCACTCTAGTTTCCGTACCACCCAGAGTGGTCTCTCTCTGAACATAGGTACACACTTGTTCCTTTTTTTTTTAGACATGCTAGTATACTGTAATAATTTGTAACTCTGTGGTTAATGGATACTAATTTTTGTTAACCTCACTTTGTTATTTACAGATGTGTCAACCACCATGATCGTCAAACCCGGTCCGGTGATGGATTTTCTTTTGGCCAACCAGAAAGTCGAGCATCCCAATCAGATTGATTGGCAGAAGGTATCTTTCTTTTTTGTTTAATCTTGCAAGTTCAAAGCTGTTGCTTGATTTTTATTGTGGATTTACTTGCAAACTTTCTGATATTTGTTTCAGGCAAAGCGTACGCTAAAAAATCTTAGAATTAGAGTGCATCCTTCCAACCAGGAATACAAGATTGTTGGCCTTAGTGACCTGCCATGCAGGGAACAGACGTATGTCACTGTGCAGCATTTATTATTATTATTAATATTATTTTTGCATTAACATATATTGAAAAAGAGAAAATTTAAGGAAAATTGGTGCATGATTTTTGCAGGTTTACCTTAAAGCAAAGGAACGGTGATGGCCAATCAGCAGAGGTGACAGTGTCACAATACTTCAAGGATAAGAATACTGTGCTGCGGTATAGTGATGATTATCCATGCATTAATGTTGGCAAACCGAAGCGCCCCACCTTTTTTCCTATTGAGGTATTACACTACTTTTGACGAACTTTGGAATTGAGGTTTTCTTTTAGCCTTGTTTTTGGATGCTGTTGTTCATTTCTTGTGTTTGTTTTTCAGCTGTGCAACCTGGTATCTCTTCAGCGGTACACCAAGGCTCTGAACTCATTGCAGAGGGCCTCTTTAGTGGAGAAGTCCAGACAGAAGCCCCAGGAAAGAATGCATATATTGAATGATGTGAGTCTCCTTCCCTCTCTCTCCCCCCTCCCCCCTCCCCTCCATTCTCTATCTCCCTTTTATTACCTCTCTCAAACTAGATGAGCTAATGTGCTGAACTTTGGTTGTCGTGTAGTTACTCAAGCGTAGTAACTATGATGCAGAACCCATGTTACGAGCATGTGGTGTTACCATTTGTCCGACCTTCACTCAGGTGGATGGCCGTGTTCTACAAGCACCAAAGGTTGTTTTTTCATTATGTGGATTTATAGGTTTATTTCTTTTACTATTGTACTGAATTAAAATTAGAGAATCTGCAGGCCTGTCTTTTAACATTTATAATATGTTTTGAATGCTGGTTTAGGGTTTAGGTTTTTTTTTTTTGTTTGCAATTTATATAATGTAAAACTCTAGTAAGAATTCCAAGTTCTGTCAATCATTATGGTCCTTCAGTATTTTTATTGCACATGCTCCAGTCTTATTGTACTTTGATGTTGTAAATGACAGCTTAAAACAGGTAATGTTAATTGTAATATGCCCCTGTCTTATTGTACTTTGATGTTGTAAATAACAGCTTAAAACAGGAAACGGAGGTGATTTCTTTCCCCGTGATGGCCGTTGGAACTTCAACAACAAGGTATTCATTTCTGTGTATTAATAATTCCTTGCTTTAAATTCTGTCAATTTCCGTGCTCACATTGATGGATCAATTTTTCTTTGTTTTTTTTATTTTCTTTCTATTTATAGACATTGATCCGGCCATGCCATGTCGATCGCTGGGCTGTCGTGAACTTCTCGGCCCGGTGCCAAGTGAGGAATTTAGTGAGCGATCTCATACGATGTGGTCAAATGAAAGGAGTGGTTAGTTTCGTTGCTTTACCCATATAAGAATTTCTTTGGTCTCTCTGTTTTTTTTTATTTTGATTAGTTTGTTTTTATTTCTTGTGGGCAGAAAATTGATCAGCCGTTTGACGTCTTTGAAGAGGGACGGAACATGCGAGGCGCTGCTCCAAATGTTCGAGTTGATGAGATGTTCGAGCAAGTAAAAACTAAGCTTCCTGGAGCTCCTCGCTTCCTTCTATGTCTCCTCCCTGAGAGGAAGAACTCTGATATCTATGGTTAGTTTTTTGTTTCAATTGTGAACTTGTTTACCACATGGATCGTTATCGGTCCTTTTCTTGTTATTTGTTAAACTATGAACTGCTTTGTTTAGGCCCATGGAAGCGCAAGTGCCTTGCAGATTTTGGCATTGTCACTCAGTGCCTCGCACCAATGAAAGTGAACGATCAGTATCTGACAAACTTACTGTTGAAGATTAATGCTAAGGTAAGCAATTCTGATGGCCAAGTTTTCAATCCTGGGATTCTTTTGCTTTTAACCAATATTGGTATCTGTCTAACTTGCTCACTGTTTCTTCTGGTGAAAACAGCTCGATGGCATGAATTCTCTGCTCCAGGTTGAGGATATCCCTTCAATTCCTCTTGTTTCCAAGGTTCCCACTATTATATTGGGAATGGACGTTTCTCATGGCTCTCCAGGGCAATCAGATCGCCCATCTATTGCTGCTGTATGTTTGCTTCAACTTTTGTTTCAGTGTTTTTCCTTTCATTTGTTATATACTTGCTGAATTTGTTTTGAATGTTGTAGGTTGTCAGTTCCAGGCAGTGGCCACTAATTTCCAAGTATAGGGCCTCTGTGCACACCCAATCACCAAAGCTTGAGATGATCGATTCTCTTTTCAAGCCCAAGGATAAAAACGATAATGGGATCATTAGGCAAGTAACTTTTTTGTTTTTTGTTTTGCAGACCTGCATTATTTCCTACGTTTCCGCCTTTTTTCATTTCTCGACTAATTTGTTCTTTTTCAGAGAGCTCATGGTGGATTTCTATACGAGCTCTGGGAAGCGAAAGCCTGATCATGTGATCATTTTCAGGTACGGCTTCAATAAAAAAAAAAAAACGGCCTATTAGTTGTTCATTTCTTATAAGCTGTAATGGATAGGTTTGATGTTTAAACTGTATTTTTTTTTTTGTGATTTTCGAATGGCAGGGATGGTGTTAGTGAGTCTCAGTTTAGCCAGGTTCTCAACATTGAGCTAGATCAGATTATGGCGGTACATTCTCTGTCCAATCAACTATTTGTGTTAATCAATCAATACACATTCTTTATTTTTAATATAATCCTGATCCAAACTTTGAAATATTACTTAGGCTTGCAAGTTTCTGGATGAGAACTGGAACCCCAAGTTCACTGTTATTGTTGCCCAGAAGAACCACCACACCAAATTTTTCATCCCAAATGATCAGAACAATGTTCCACCTGGTAATATTTTTATTTTCAGACAGTATTGAGCTTATACTAATATTGTTGTTTGCTACTTCTAATATTATATTGATTGCTCATATGATATGTAGGTACTGTTATTGACAACAAAGTATGCCACCCCAGAAACTATGACTTCTACATGTGCTCTCACAAGGGTGCTATTGTAAGATGATTATACCCTTATTTCTCCTAAATGAACATGGGCTTTTTTGTAAGTCACTGATTATGTTTCTAATTTTGATTTTCTTTTTCCTGCCAGGGCACTACAAGGCCGACACACTATCACGTTCTTCTTGATCAGGTTGGATTTTCAGCTGATGATCTCCAGGAATTGGTCCACTCACTATCCTATGTGTAAGTTTTTATTTTTATTTTAACTCTCTTTTTCAATGTGTATGATTCGAAAGACTTGTGAGGATTTGCACCAACCATTTATTGAATTCTTATGAAAATTACAGCTATCAGAGGAGCACGACTGCCATTTCTGTTGGTAAGTTACTTTAATTTCTTAGATATATTTTAACTTGGCTGTAGGATTACTATGGTGGACTTTGCAATTGTGTTGTTCACAGAGTCAAATAGTTTGCTTCCGGAATCCAATTCTTGGCTAGATGTTTCAGTATAAAGTAACAAAATAATTAGAAATATACTTAATCAGACGGGCTATAATGGAGGGTTCCAATTCCACAAAATTATTGGGTCACCAATTCATTTTTTTTATATTTTTATTTCAAACTTTAAAATCCAATAGTTGAATTCAAACTGTTGATCTTGTTTGTTTTTATGGGAGAAGCGTGCACATAAAAATATAAACTAATGTAGTGAAATTTATCAATCAGAGTGAATCTCTAACAAGATAAAGTTCATTTTTTTATTATTTGATATAGTAAAAAATGAACTTGAAAAATTACGTGCACAACATCTCTCATGAAAATGAACAAGATTTGAAATAAAAATTCGGAATATAAATACAAATTACTGTGGCATTGGAACCCTCATTTTTATATATGGGTGCTTACACGACCTTTTTGCTGTAGTTGCTCCAATATGCTATGCTCATCTGGCTGCGACTCAGGTGGGTCAATTCATGAAGTTTGATGATTACCAGTCTGACACGTCCTCTAGTCAGGGTGGTCACTCCTCAGGGGGTGGTGCACCGGTGCCGGAGTTGCCTCGCCTCCATGAGAAGGTGAGGAGCTCCATGTTCTTTTGCTAAGTTAACAGAGTAGTCTTGACTGTCTGTGGTGTATATAAGGCTCCTGAAGCCAGGATAAGTTGTGGCTGTTTTATGATTAAGGTGGGGTACTTACTGTTGTTTTGCTAAGTTAAGGCTCCATTTCCTTTTGCTAAGTTAAAGAATAGTTGTCTGTCTGTGGTGTATATAAGGCTCCTGAAGCCAGGATAAGTTATGGCTGTTTTTACGATGAAGGTAAGGTACTTACTGTTGTTTTGTTGTGGTCCCTGGTAGGGAACCGCCTTAATTTATGTGATAACTTTGTGTTAGCTGCCTTTGCTATTTTCTGTGTGCTTGGTTGATTATCTTTGCTATTTTTTGTGTGCTTGGTTATTGTACGAAAACCTAAATACAAAATATATTCATCCTGAATTGCTTGAAAACCCAGCTTGTACAAAAACCTGAATAGCATTAAATTCTACTTGAAGTGCTTGCAACAAGGGCTGTTATAGAATGATGAAGCAAAACTGATACTTCCTGCTGGTTATTACCGTGATAAATTAGGAAGGTTTGGCAGCATATGATCTGGGGTTTGTGCTACAGAAACATATGATCTAGGGTTTGTGCTACGGATAGCAATACTTCCTAAATAGAAATATATTCTTCCTGAATTGCTTGAAAACCAAGCTTGTACAAAAACCTGAATAGCAATAAATTCTAGTTAATGGTGGTGCCTACCATAATCATATTGCAAACAAAAACTAGTTAATGTTGTTAATTATAATTGTATGAACTGACTTTAATCAAACTTTTAAATTTGTAGTTACTATAATTATATGCAAGCTTTTGCATTTTTTTTTTTTACTCTTATACTTTTGACTTTTAAGTTTTAACTAATAAAAAACTCCAAATTGTTTACGCGTATGATGATGTTCGTATCATATTCTATATTTTGTTATGATGTTTTGGCTAGGCACAAATATGTTAGAAAGTTCAATTTGCATAATATGAAGATGTAAATTCAAGAGAAGATTGATCTAAGCTCCATAAAATGGTTCCAGTTTAAAGCTGAAAGAGACATTTCTAGCATATTTGGACTTATCTTTTGAATTGATGTATATGTTTTGATCAAGCAAACATTTCAAGAATACCCTATTAATGAACAGTTGAACACTGACGTGCTAGAGATCATTTGCACATTTAGGCCCTGTTTGGTTGCATAATGGGTAAATGAATGGACAAAGGAACAAAAAAAATTTTGAACTGAATTTTACTGTTCACGTGAAAAAAAAAAATTCACTCTGAGTGAATTTTTTTTCTCTCTCACGTAAACAGTAAAATTCAGGAAGCAGCCAAACAGGGCCTTATATATTTGCACAAAATTGATGCTTATAGGGCATAGATGGTTTCTCTTTTATGCAAAAAATAATATATCTTGCATCCCTTTAGAGTAGTTCTTAGGTTTCTATAGTCTAGACTGATGTATGTCATATTCAACAATATATTTTGTACAAATTTAATCTTACTCTCCTGGAGAAGCACTGATATATATCATTTTACACGGTCAGGCATGTAGACCGTGTAAAACTATATATAATTTGTCCGTTTTAATGTGGCACAAATTTCAAATTGAATCTCCTTGTATTCCAAATAGACATCAAATTAATTTTGATTCGGTCATGAGTATTCTATACGATCAGATATCTTAGGGCAACTAAATCTTGACTTACGGTGGGGCACGCATTGATTTTGTAATATTTTAGCAAAAATCTTCGTATGTTTTGTAAGAATTTCATTGGCAAATTACAATGCCGTACTAGTGCACGTAACAAACGCATATCAACAATATATATTTTAGGGAAAATTAGTTATTTGTCACTTCAAAATTTTCAAATCTGAAAAATACCGTTACAAAATTATAAATCTGAAAAATACCACTCTAAACTTAATTAATTATTAAATTTGCCACAAATACACAATTTTTATACTTTTTATTTATTAAATATTAACTAAAAAGATACATATTTCTGTATTTCCCTATATGCCCTTCAGACCCCTTATTATACGTATCTCAAAACTGTATTTTTCAGTTAATTTTTAATAAAAAAATATAAAAATTGTGTATTTATGGCAAATTTAAGAATTAACTAAGTTTAGAGGCATTTTTCAGATTTATAGTTTCGTAATGACATTTTTTAGATTTGAAAATTTTGAAGTGGTGAATAACCAATTTTCTCATTTTAGCCAAATAAATGTATCGTCGTTTGATTGGTGATATTTGAAAAATATTTGTTAGTTGTCGTTGCATGACTTGACATATGCAACATACACCATGTATATTGTAATATTAAATCGTACAAGCTAATGAGGATCAAAACACTTTGGCAGCATACAACAAAACTTAGGGTATGTTTGGTTAGATTGAAAATAGATTATTCTTGAGATTATGTTATTCGGAATAGCTTATTTAGTGTTTGATTGAATTAGAATAATTAGAATAGTGAATTTAATTTTTTTGTCTTATTAAAATAGATTTTTCTTAAGAGTTTCGAAATTTAACCATTCTAATAAGACAAATTAATAATAGCTATTATTGATTTGGTTATTCTAGCTATTTTTTTTATTTGATTATTCTAGTCATTCTTTTTTTATTTGACTATTGTAGCTATTTTTATTTTGGAACGAAATTATGTTTAACGTGTTTGTTACTGCGTGAAGTTTAGCCACACACTAATTAAATTTCGATATAATTTGCATTGAAGACATATAAAATAAAAGTCCTTCTTTTCTATATAACACTCTGTAAATATAATACTGAAATGTTTTTCGTGATCTAAAATTATAAGCAGGTAAATAACCTTTTTTTTTAGCATACATATGTGGTTCATTTAGTTCTAACACCGTACAATTAGCATTAAGATCTGTGTGCATATAATTGAAACAGACTTTCATGAATTTCAATTAGTTTGCACGAATTTTGATACAGATCGGATGGTTATTACACCCATCGGACCTACTCTGAATTCCCCTCCGTAAGAAAATGCGACGCATGGCATCCTTAGAAGAAGACATCTGTAGCATGCATATATGATGCTTCAATTATTATTTAGGTCAAATCTGATTCAATTTGAAGTTCATTTCAGGATCTATTCATCTATCCATGAGTTGAAAAAAAATAAACCTTCCCCATTTTTTTTTTTTTATCTAAAAGTAGCTATCAAATTACTTGTTTCATTCAAAACAAAACAAAATCTTACATTCTATATTTCTAATTAAACAAGTCTCATTCTGTTTGATATTGATACAAAATAATTTTAAATTACGTTAAATTTAAATTTAAACAGAATTTAACAAGCATTCACTTTTTAATTTTATAATAATAACAAATTTAAAATTTATATATCAAAATAAACGTTAGATAATCTATATTATTTTTTTTTACATGCACATAAAAATATTAACACCTATAATGTGTCACATTAGTATATTTTTACAAATTCCTAATAATAATTAAAAAAAAGTTGAAATGTCATAATTTTCTACGTATGCATAGAGAAAATGATAGATTCACATCTATCAATTTTACTTTAATATTTAAATTACAATTTCAAGTTATTAAAGTTATAAAAAATAAAAACACAAAAAATGGATGTATTCAAACCTATCCTCTTAAATTTAATGCATGTCATATCTGAATATACAAAACGAAATGAATATGAATTTTTTTTTTTTCATATGTTAATAATTAAGTAGGTTCACGTTTAAAGATGACAAAATGAAATGATTATAGGGACCCGTTTTCGACACAAGACTACAAAATAATACTGTCTAGTGTTTAGCCAGGCATGATGTTTACGGAGGGAATTCAGAGTAGGTCCGATGGGTGTAATGACCATCCGATCTACATCAAGATTAGTACGAAATAACAAAAAAAGTGCAGATCTGTTTCAATTCCGTCCACACGTATCTTAACAGTAATCGTACGGTGTTAGAGCTAATTGAACATAAAATTAAATCAGATGCCCATCGGACCTACTCCTGTCGCTATTTCTACATTTTCTTCCTAGCCATCCATTGAACTGATTGAAGGCTCGAACGAACGAGTAGAAGTGGAACCCACCCGACCTAGGTGGGACCCGCATTATCAAAGCCGCACCTCTAAATTCCACGTCGGATTAGTAAATAATTCTGCTGCGATTCCAAAAGATCGCAGGATCCCTGCGATTTCAATCATAACTGTTCATAGTTTTGAGATTCGTGTACAGAAACTAACTTCTCTTGAGATTGCTGCATTTTAATAAATAAATGGTTGAGATTGGAATCGCAGCAGATTTGATTCCGATGGTTCCGCTTCGGACCAACCAGTACGATTCGTTCTATACAATTTTTTATCTGCTCTCGGATCTGCTTAGGGACGCCGATGATTCAGATTTCAGGCCAATAGAAGAAAAAATGTTCTAAACAATATCTAAACCTGGACCACCCAGTTCTTCAGTCATAACCTATCACTGTGAGCGGTCAATTACGAAACAACTGGCATACACCAGGTCCAAAAGTACAGCTTGAGAGGAGACATGTGGGGCCCTACATTCATCCATATAGCGTCTTTTATTGTTGATAACGGACCGGGAGCATTAGTGGAAATGCGATCCACTCAGTCTACGAAACTGAACAGCGTGTCAGTCGGCCATTCCAGCCTAAAATTTTCTCGCCGTGTTTCCAAAAACCCTAATCCCGCCTTCATCTCATAACCCTCGAAAACCCTAAAATTGCAACTGAAACCTTAACCCATCGATCCGCCGCAAAAATAGGCAGAGCTAAATGCTTCTGTACTAATTATGGAGTGCTAACCCCTCTTCCCGCTAGATTTTCTCTAATTTTTCTCTCTGCCCTTAAAAAACCCAAAAAACTAAATTAAAAAGCCCTTTCGAAGACAGCTTCTCTCTGTTTTTTTGTTTTTCCTTCTGATTGTCGTCTTGTATCAAGTGGTTTCAATGGAGACTACGGTGCCGGATCAGGGGAGACAATCGCCATGGCGACAGGTGGTCACAACCGAGGCTGCTGAGGGGTCGGTCATGGGCGAGGGGACTGATACGTGGCCTGCTTTGTCGGATTCCAAGGCCAAGGGGACTGCTGAGGCCGGAAACAAGGCCGGTGATGCAAATGCTGGTTCTGATTCGAAGAATGGATCCATGCCCTCTTCTCCATCAATGCAGGTTTATATTTTGATTTTTTTCGTGTTAATTGTTAATAGGGCTGCTTGAGCTTGGCAATTGGATATGTTTCTGTGCAGTATGGATTTTATAAGGAATGATGGAGAAAATTTCTTTGGAATAAGGGGGATTGGTCCGGTATAGTGCTCCTTTTGGTTGCAAAGAGGGAAAATGTACGAGTCGACGGTTTTCTTTTTAACTTTCAGTAGCTGTTATAAATCCTACTCCTATGTTACTCATTTTAAGAAACCAGGATTTTAATTGTTATCAACTTTAGTTTTCCTCTTCTCTCTCAATTAAATTGACATTACTAAATTTGAGGCTCTTATTATTAGTTAAACAATATACCAATAAATTAGATGGAAATTAAATAGTGACCAGGACAAGATAAAATTTTTAATACTTCTTTAGTGGAATTTTAATGTGCTTCAATAATTTATGTATACACAGGACATATTTTCAATGAACTTAAAAGGTTTGACTGGCTTTTAAATTATCTAACTTGCCTTTGTATTTTCACTGGTGGTACTTGAGTTTTTGAAACTTGTTTCAGACCTGTTCAGGAGTTTACGGAAAGTTTCCATGCATTATTTTTCACCAAATAAAGTAGTATTTACTACCAAAATGACTTGTCTAAAGTATTTCCGAAGGGCCTTTTTTAACTTTAGGTTTTATTAATTCCTTCAGGGACATGGTGGACCCCGCAAATCTGACGGATTCGGTAATAACAATGGCAATCCCAATAAGTATCATCACCACCACAATAACAAGCACAGTCACAAGCGCAATCCTAACCCGAACCCTAATGCTATTGCTAATGGCACACCGCCATTTCCGGCGCCATTCCCTTACCCACACCAATTAGGTCCGCAGGTGGTGTTCCCGGTCATGCCTCAAATGATGGTTAATGACTATCCATACCAGGTTTACCCAGTTCCTTTTATGAATGCTGATCCCCATTTCATGCCAAGAGGAGACCCACAGGGTCCATGGCGTAACGGGTCAATGCACCCTGGCACAAGACCAAGGGGTGCTTTTGATCCTCGTAACATCAACGAGCGGTCCTTTGTCCCTAGAGATGGTATGGGTGTCCCACCTGGCATTGCCGGTCCCAGGAGTTCTATTCGGCCAATGCCATTGCATTTGTACGGGCCATCTACTGGCTTTCCTAATGGACCCGTCTTCCCAGGTAACACTTCATATTATTTATGCTAGTAAATTCTGTTCACTAAATTAAATGTAATACACTATTTGGAAAAGGTTGCGAAAGTGTTGAATGCTTGCATACCTTCACTTGTATAAAATGTTGAATTATTTTTTTAAATCACGTGGATATTTTGTAGCTGAAGTAGATTAAGTTCATGTTCTGGTAATGGTTCGTATATTTCTGTTTTGCTCTGTTTTGAGAAAGAAATAAATATATTAGTATAGATGAGTTCTTCATGGATGAAAAAGTGAGTCAATGTATTCTTAAGAAGCCTAAAATGTACAGTGACAAAAGTGGAATGCGCAAGTTTGATTTGATTTTCTTAGCTCCAAGAAAACTTTGCTAATGTTAAACTTTATTGTATGTGTTTGTTGCTTAGGAGGTCCTTCTACAATGTTCTATTTCCCCTCTGGGCCTGCAGATATGATGCGGGGCCTGCCCCGCCCTGTTATGAATCATTTACCTCCTGCTGCTAATATAAATGTTGCACCCGAGGCGGTTGATTTGAGAGAGAAATTAATACTGCAGATTGAATATTACTTTAGGTGTGCTCATTTTAATGCTGTGTTTGTATCATAATTTATTTTGCGATTTGCTTATTTTATTTGATACGATTAGGACTTGTGTTTTTGGGTAAAATCATCATTAAAAGAGCTTTGCATTTTTGTGAATACTAGCACAAACCTTAATTCTGAAGCTTAGTTTTGTGGTATATATTTTTTTTGCAACAGTGACGCAAATCTACCTGGTGATGTACATCTAAGGTCTTTAATGGATGATCAAGGATGGATCCTGATTAACAGAATTGCAGAATTTCCAAGGGTATATTTTCATCTTGCATTCTAGTTTTTGACTTTAATGTATATCCTCTTACTTAGTTGCTGAAAAGCCTATAATTGGAAATTTTTCTTAATATTTTTCTTATTTCCCCCCCTTAAAATGTCAGGTTAAGCAGATGACTGCAGATATACCTTTTATTCTTGATGCTTTGCGCGATTCAACTACTGTAGAGATTGAGGTGTGCTTCTCTTTAAAAAGCTACTCTTTCTTTGTTAAAGTAACATTTTCATATTCTGGTTCCATAATATTCCTAAGAAACAAAAGAAAAAAAGAGGCCTGATAGCTCATAGCTATATGGAGTATGGTATCTTAAAAACTAATTCTATAATTAACCTAACTTTCATCTTTTGTAGGGAGATAAAATAAGGAGGCGTGGTGAATGGCATAAATGGGTCCGAGTTCCGACACCTCGGTCTGAAGCTACCCAATCTCTTATGGGCGAGACACATGACAATAATTCAAAAACTAAGTTTAATGAAGCACCTTTTAGAGCTAACGAAGATGAATGGAAGAGCACCAATTTGGAAAATTCTTGCAATGGTCCTTTTGGCGGAGAACAGAGCACCTTTATGCTTGATGAGGAGCTTGAGCTTGAGCAACCATCTGCCCAAAATGATCTTTTGTCAGCTAATAGAAAGTAAAGTTTGATTATTCTTTGGTGTGCATATGATTTTTTTTGTTTATCTCTTGTTTCAAATTATTATATTTCCTCCACTTGACTTCTTAATTATAGGGTTGATGAGGAGGAAGAAGAGATCGGCATAAATGATCAAGATGTATCTAGGCTAGTTATTGTGACCCAAGTAAGATCACTTCTTTGTTGCCTTAGTTTCAAATTTTGTTAAATGAATAGTTATTGTTGGTCTGCAGCTAGTGTTGACTCAGATTTTACCTTGGTTAAATTAAACCTATTAGGCTTGTTTTAACTCCAACAGAGTTTAACCATGTTTAAGCTTGTTTCAATAGATCCAACGGGAAGTTGGTATTTGTCCATTTATAAATACTTGTCGTCATCTTAAAGTTGTTCTGATTTCTGACTATACAGGCAATGAAATTTTTTCCTTTTGAGTTCCATGCAGGAACTAAGGATAGAGGACGGTG
This sequence comes from Carex cristatella, assembly GCA_024447775.1. Lineage (NCBI taxonomy): Eukaryota > Viridiplantae > Streptophyta > Magnoliopsida > Poales > Cyperaceae > Carex > Carex cristatella. Next base: position 220,519 of record JAJHPF010000021.1, on the reverse strand, counting down.
ACAAAGTTAAACAGCGGGAATCAGGACCATTTTTAGCTGAACAAGAATCTACTATAAATGATGGCCTTTATTATTATGAGCAGGTGGCGGCTAGTACTAACAGTACATTTCTTATTAGACTTTTTCTTATTTAGTTGCAACCTTAACATCAGGTGCAGCTGTGGTAATTCACATTAATGCCCCATGCCCGGTAGGATTAAAAGTAAAGGGTACTATTGCAAGTATTTTGTTTGATTTGTATGGAGTTTCTTTTTACAGAAGTGAAGAGGCTTGAGGTTTTACTTTTTGTAGGAGTGAGACATTAACTGTTGGAATTCACAGTAAACTTAATCTGTGGCTGAGAGGTTAAACACATTTTATTTGGTATTTTTAGTTCATTTAGTTTTCCACCTTGAAATAGCAAGGGTGTTACTATGGGTTTATGGGTAAATTTAAGTGTTATTCGGTGTGTTTAGGTACTTCAAAAGGTCATATTGTCTCTGTATAAGCATGTCACAGAGTCAGTCATTCATATAAGTGCGAGAGATGAGTATGAGATATATTGGAAATAATTTTGATAGTTTAATGGTATTAAAATTTTTTAGACTTTTATATTTTAATTTTAAATGGTGTCCTTGGATCAAAATTTTGCTAATTTCTAGAAGTGATGACAGAGGTGTTACAGAGCCAGATTCTGGAGCATTTCTTTCTAGTTTTCTACACAGTATTTTCATGCTTAATTCATTACTGATATATGTCATTGTACATGACTTACAGGAGATACAAGCAAAGCGGTCCAGTAGAAAGCAGAATCATGGGAACAATGCTAAGCACGGGGATTCGAAATCTAATTCTGTAAACCAAATTGCTAGTACTGAGGTTGAAAATGCAGCAAATCCAGGAAATACCGGGATGGAAGAAGCCGGGCCAGGTTTTCCCAGAAGAAGACAGAGCAAGGGTGGGGGCCACGGCAAACCTCACAACTCTCACAAACAGCGTCTCTTCCCAACAAATTTCAGGTCCCACTCTGGGGGTGGTGGGGGGAGGAACATGCGCTATGAGGTTGTGTCAGGGAGTCCACCTAGCAAGTCGGTTGGGTTTTTCTTCGGCTCAACACCTGAGAATCATGGGTTAGGCCACTAGATTGGTTTATTTACTCGTTTTATTGTGGTTGCCCTTGTAAAGGTTGTTAGAGTTGTTTACTTCGCATGTTTCCATGCCAACACAAGTTTTTACTTGGGAGGGTTTTTCTTTTATATTGTGAGTTCAGGAGCTGTCTTTCTTGAGGATTTTGGTACCAGTGATCTTTTGGATCTAAGTATCTGTCTCTAGGATATTGGTACATTGAACTATAGCGGTACTGGTTTGGTAAGTTTGTAGTACCAGCCATATATCCTTATACTTTGTTTGCATGCTAGAAATTTTTGTTATGCTGTTTATTTAATTTCTGTTTAAGTTGGCATTGCCTAATTTAATGGGATATTAACTTGATATGTAATAAATGTCATTGTTCCATGTTTTGATTTTTTTTGTCTAGCTGTCCTGTCTCTTTTTTCTCCCTTATTTGTATGCATGGCCTAAACTCTGTTTTTGTGAGATGCACAACTGGACTCATCTATGTTTTTTTTTTACATTTACTTAATTTACGTGATCCAGATTTACAAGGGTAAAATGTGCATTATGGATTTTCTTTTATCATAATAATAAGTGAATCAAAATGATATTTTCAGACCACTTTCATCATCAAAGCTGAGCGGTGCTGGTGGGTCACACTCTGCTCTATCAGGGAGCAGCCCGCCTGTGGGGTCCATGCCGAAATCTTTCCCTCCTTTTCAGCATCCAAGTCACCAGCTATTGGTCGACAATGAGTTCAAGCAGCAGAAGTAGACTTATTGCTTTTTGAAAAATTTCAAATTTGTTTTCTCCAATATTGTTTTTAAATTGTTATATATTATACTAAGCATCAATGTAGATTGAGTTATTTGGTCTTCCTGTTTTTCTTTTTTTGTGATATGAAGGTATCTGAAGTATCACAAGCGCTGTCTTGGTGACCGCAAGAAAGCTGGAATTGGCTGTAGTGAGGTTTTGCTAATATTTTTTTTACCTTTTGACTATAAATATCCTTACTAAAGATATCTTCATAGATCTTCCTTTTGCAATTTTAAACTAACATTATGTTTGATTTTGAGCTGAAAGGAAGGACTACAGAGATCGAAAGGAAAAATTGATTAATTTACCTTGTTTAGCTGTAAAACTCAATGGGGGAGGTTTTTAATTGACTTTAGTGATTAATCTCCTTTAACCCCCAAAGCTTTATTGCCATTGTCTAATGTGGGTTGGGTGTAATAAAAGGTAAGGTCTCAACTTATCTTTCCTTTCCTTTTTGTTACGTCCCCTTTTCTGACCTTCTCCCTTGAGCCCTTGACTATGTGTCTCTAGAGTCGGGGCTTATTTATGTTTGTATTTCTGGCAATTGCCTTATGGTCATATGCATTTCCTATATGCAGGAGATGAACACTCTGTACAGATTCTGGTCATTCTTCCTGAGAGATCACTTCAACAAGGACATGTACAATGAATTTCACAAGCTTGCCCTTGAAGATGCCAATGCCAACTATAATTATGGACTTGAGTGTCTCTTCAGATTTTATAGGTATCTGTGCACTTCGCATAAATTTGTTTTGTTGTTACCACTCGCTTATTTGTGCAATTTAGACTGTTTCTTAGCACTTCAAATTTGCAGTTATGGATTGGAGAAGAACTTCAGGAAAGATGTTTATAAAGATTTTGAGCAGTTGACTCTTGACTTCTACCTCAAGGGCAATCTCTATGGTCTTGAGAAATATTGGTATGTCCTCTAGTATCTAACTACTAGTTTATCGGGGGGTTCTTTTTAAATTGCTGTTCCTATTACAATTGCTGTAAGTGTTGGGTGGTATTGTTGAAATGCTGTCTAACCAGGTAGGAGACGTTTCTCTCATCTGTCCTACTTTGATGCCTACTCTTAGTTTTAGTTAAATTTGGTGCGGCTCTTAGATTGTTTCAGCTATGTTAAGGTTTACGATTTAAAGGTTATATAAAGAAAAATCTAATAATGGGATATATCTTGTTTGAATTTAGGGCATTTCATCATTATAGAGAAATGCGAGATCGTAAAGAACCACTGGCTAAGCATCCTGAGTTGGACAGGCTCCTTAGAGAAGAATACAAATGCTTAGAAGATTTTAGTAACAAGGAAAAAGTTCGCAAGGCTGTGGGTGAAGAGTGTGGCAGCAGTAAAGCTAATGCGAATACAAAAGAAAAGGAGAAAGAATACGAGTGCCCCTCTTTCTCTTAGGAGACAAATTTTGAGTAATTTAGAGGAAAAATTAAAAAAAATTAAAAAAAAGAAAACAGAAAGAAAGAGAGGGAGCATTTTGTTTTTTTGTGAGGAGGATTTTTGAGTAAGCCATCATGCCTGCAGATTTTGCTAATCCTCTCCCTGTAGTACCCGTGGCTGGCTCTGGAAATGTTCTGTTTCTCCCTCGCATCATCAGATTTGTACATAGACTAGAAGTGGTGCTTAATAAGCAGAGAGTCAGGAATTGGAATTGTTTGAGATTAATGAATAATATAATATGGAGGTTGGGTGATATTTTGCGTTAACTTGCCTGAGCTTGTCTGATTGCAATTGTACAGTCGATATCATCCCCTATTCAAATTATTGGTGCCAGGTTGGTTTGTGGGTAATGTTTGTTTAGTAAAGATTGGCAGTCATGTTTTGTGTCATTTTGGCGATTTTGAACTAACAGGGGAAAAAGATTGGTGGCGAGTATCTGTGCTACTTGTAACTCAAAAGTAATGATGTGGCCTTCTGTTATTCCTTATCTTGTGAAAATTTGGATCAGTTTTATTAAAAAGGTCTATTCGTTGATTTACATATTACTGTATTGGTACGATTTACCGGTCTATGTTCCGTTTTACCAATCGGTTTGAATTTTGAAGTAGAGACGAACAATAAAATATTCTGGAGGTACCCAGGAGATCATTAGTTTAGTTAAACCTCAAATCTAACACTGTCAAATCTGGGCATGCTCAGTTGCGTAGCCATCAATTATCATGTAGGTAGAAGGCAAACATAGATCTAAAATTAGTGATTTTGATTTGCAATCTATGGATATTGAATTTGGTGTCTCTTCCCCATGCATCAAATGCAACTATCCATTCAGTCTGGCGTTCTATCTCAAGTTTTTGGATATTATGTATCAGCCCATTACAATTAATCTACCCGGCCCGCTTAGTTCTCGGATTGTTTTAACTGGATTGCAATTGCAAATTTTCATTTATTAGTCCTTTTCATCTTCACCACTTTTCCTTTTTCATTTTCATTTTCATTTTCATTTTGATTGCAATTGCAAATGCAACTGGATCCACTTTTCATTTTCATTTATTAGTCCTTTTCTGCCCCTCGCGAGGGAGAGCATCGGACCCAAACGATTTGTGTGCACAATTATTAAAGCTTATTAAAGCTATGTGCACAGATCTTAAAGTGGATCGGATGGTTACAGATCGAACTCAGTTTGAGTCCCATGGAATCGGACCCAAATTACTCTTCTCGCGAGGGGGCTTTCTTTCTTTTTCTTTTTAGTTAATTCCCGCCTCGGGCGAATTACGTTATTAGATCAATAAAGACTCTCCTCATTAAATGCGTTGTTGCTGTTATTAAAATCAATATACATCAAAACATGAAAATATATGTATTGATTCTTTTTACAAATTTGATAAAATTTATTTGTTTGAACTTTGAACAGTTGTACTTATTTACAAATATACATGTAAGCAAAATATACTGGTATTAGACTAACTTATTCACAAACACTTTCGTCTCTTAATTTGTTTGAAGATGGACAATTATAAAAATACATATGAGGAGGGATCCAATTACACCATTTTTTGGTGACACCGAGTTACACCCTACATTTTTAAAGTTCAAACAGTCGATCTAAACCGTTTAATATGTAGGATATATTAAAATGTGCTTGCGGATTAAATTTTACATTTTTTTTGAATTTTTTTACTATTTGTTAAGATGGATACAAAAATTCAATGGTCTGAAAACAACAATTTTGTAAAATACTTAATAAATAATAAAAAATTAAAAAAAAAATGTAAATTTTGGTGTCTAAGCACATTTCAATATGGAGGTCATGTTGAATGGTTTGGATCAACTGTTTGAATTTTAAACACTTTAAAAATTGATGGTGTAATTTAGTATCACCAAAATATGGTGTAAGTGGATCCTTCCTCATATATGATATATATATTATTCCATAGGCTTATTAATATATCAATTTAGTTAAGATTTATGACTGATAAATGATGATTGAGAGCTGCCAGCCTGTCATTTATGTTGTCAAATATATATATCACAACTTGAGAACGGCACTCTAAAAAATTGGGAGATCAAATTATCAGGTCATCATCAGGTCACTACTAAAGAAGAAATTTGGGAGCGACCAGTGTTGCAATTGATTTTTGACTTGGTCAGAATCTAAGAAGGGGAGAACTGACGAATGGGGCCCGTTTGACTGACCTATCTCTCTCAATTGTTTAGCAAAAGTATGGGAACTGAAAATTATGGTCTACGGTAGAGAAGGAAATACGTGACACGCCGCGACGTGACGTGACGTGACAAACACACCGTGATTTGGTCACGTGATGTGATCAACTTTTTTTTTTTTCACATGACGTGACCAAAATGGTAACGGATGGTCACGTCACGTGTAGTCACGCGGTGACCATACGTGACGTAAATTAGTCATGTTAATTTTTTTATATTTCAATATAAATTGTTAAAAATTTAGGAAAAAGATATAAAAAATTCTAAAATAAGTAAATAATGTTGTAAATATTATTTTTTTAAGAAATGTTGCATCTGACATTATTTTAAAAATTCAAATTACAAACATTCATTAGACTAAACTAAAGAAAATAAAAATCAGTACTACATGAGTACCAATATCACTGAATTTACACTAAAATAAAAATCTGAATACTCTATACATATAAAAAAAGTTAGATATTCTATATTTCATACCGTGACGTGACGTGACGTATATTTTCATGGAATGTAGTCACATCACGCGTCATGCAAGTCACGTCACGTAATCGACACACATGACGTGACATGACTAGTCACGCCGTGACAAATTTCTTTCTCTAATCTACGGTGGTGAAACAATTAGTAAGTTGATGTGTGAGATCCTAACAAAGAGAATTGGAGGAAATGACAAATGGCAAAGAGAAATTTGCAGTTGAAAATAATTTCAATATTTCTTATTTTTGTCCTTTAAAATATCAGAAAATTCGAAATTAAGTAATAGTCCAATCTCGAATAGAAGATGTGCGGTCCGCGGTTTCCGGTAAAAATAATATAGATGTGCAAATCCTGCCCATTGATTCAGAAGCACAAATCCGCAGTTTTGAGATTCGTACAAGTAAGTCAAACAGTGATAAGTTTATTTAATGCTTATTACAAAAACATCGTCTATGTATGCATTTTACTTTACGATTTCTTAAGAAAAAGCAATAGGTAATTTCCATTTAATTTGTGTAAAAGTTACAGTTTATTGTGTATGTTTATTACAAGTTTTATTGTTTCGAATCGATGAGGTCATATTTAAAAAAATAGGCGTAGATATGTATATATAGAGAGATGAGCTATGGTGAGTTGCGAAGTAAGGATATTATTTTACTTCACGCTCATATCTCTGTTTTCAAAAACTAAACAGTCGATCCGAATTGTTCAACAAGATATCCACATTAAAATGTGCTTGGGGACTAAATTTTTATATTTTTTGGAAATTTTTTTTACTAATTTTTAGATAGGTAGAAAACCGCTGTTGTTGATTGGTTTTGAACCATAAAAAACAGTGATTTTGAAATATTTAAAAAATTAGTAAAAAATTTCAAAAAAAAATATAAAATTTAATCTTTAAGCACATTTTAATGTAGATATCTTGTTGAGTTGCGAAGTAATAATCTTGTTTTACGTCACGCTCAACACTAAATAATTAGTGTTTATAATACACATAATAGGAGAAACCAACTCCTTACATATGTTTATATTTTTGCAATTGATTACTTCAAAATATTAAACAATGGTTTCTAATTCTATATTAATTGATTGGTCAAACAAAACATCAATATATTTTTGAAGAAAAGTGAACATTGTGATGGAAATCCCACACTGAGTGAAGCCGAAATTTTTTTTTTATCACTGTCAAAATTCGTTTTAAATTAAAAACCACCCGGAGCGATTTATGTAAAAAAATACCACTCCCGCACAATAGTTTCGCGCACTAACCAAGACGGGTCCGCACAAGCATTTTGTGCACCGAGTTCGCGCAGGAATTTCACGCACCAAGGGTCCGCACAAGGGTTTGACGCACCAATTGGCATGCACGGAAATTGACATACTTGCACGAATTTTAATGTACTTAGCACGAATCTTGATGCAAATCGGATGGTCCTTACAAAATTGGACTTTGAATAGGTTTTTAATAGCCGGTCAAAGGTGCAAGTTTCAAAGGCGCAAATTTCACGAGTGGTTAACATCAATTGGCGCGGACCTGGTGCGCCAGACCATGCTGCGGACCCGGTGCGTCAAACCATGGTGCAGATCAATAGATGCACAAAAAGCTTGTGCGGTACCTATTTTGGCTGGTGCGCAAAACCATTGTGCGGAGTGGTATTTTTTTACATAAACCGCTCCGGGTGGTTTTTAATTTAAAACGAATTTTGACAGTGGTAAAAAAAAAAATTCGGTGAGTGAAGAGACATGAAAATGGTACCTACATACATCATACCAGTTTGAACTTACAAACTCCACAACTTGCCACTAAGTCCCTACATAAAGCAGTAATATCAAATCAAACAAACGAGTTTTAATCTGAAGTTCTGAACTGCTACCAGTTCAACAAAAGCAACTGACTACAAACTACAAAACATACTGAGTACAAAGAAACAGTAAAACCAAAATTAGAGAGTGTCAATCTGAATCCTCTTCACTGTTTTGGATCTCTCCTCGAGACATTAGACATATGATATTGTTCTCAGCCTTCATGCTCATAATAATCTCCAAAAAATTCCCATGGTACTCCTCTGACTCTCTGCCATGACCAGAAGAAGTAGAAAACAAATATATTAAAAAAAAATTAATCTTGATGATTAAAGTTTTCCCATTTTAAATTGATGGGCTAGTCTGAAAAAAGGAGTAGATATAGAATTTTTTTTTTTTTTTTGCAGGATTTGCGTATTTCAGAATCTAAAAAAAATAGTTATTTATTTTTAATAATTGTAATTCTATTTCTTATTTCAGAATTTCAAATTAAATATTGAATAACAGACGCTTTTTTGTCGACTAAATAATACGTTATAATAAAATAAACTTATAATTAAAATCGAAGCGACACAAAACTTCGACGATAATTTTACAGAATTAATTCTCTTCTTCTGCTGAGATTAACAAAATACAAAATTTAATTTATTTCCCGATTACCTGGAAATTAAAATTAAATAAAATAATTTATAAGAGTTCATGTCTCAACAGTGGAGTAGGTGTTATTTAGATGGGAGAGGGGGGTGTCCGATGCCCATAGGACCAGAGTCTGTTCGACGGGTGGTATCTACCGTCCAATTCACATCAAGATCTGTGCATATCACTTTAATATCCGTACTGTTTGCTTTAATATTCATGCGCACAGATCTTTTTTTTTTTGAATAAAAATAGGGATCAAGTTCCCATTTGTTTCATTAAACCAAGGTTTCAAGTTGAAACCTGAAATGTACAGATTATCATTCGTTAAATAACTTTTAGGTAATGAAGCAAAGAAAAAAGCAAAAACATATAAAGAAGAACAACAAAATGAGAAAAATTACAGAAACCTAACTAACCATCTACCCCCTCCGTAGAAACTTATTTTTGAAGAAAATCTTAGTGTAGAAATGACCACTGCTCCAACACTTCTCTTGTGATCTGTTGTATAGTTTTAAATTTGTTTGTGAAAATTCTTGAACATCTCTCCCTCCAACATATAAACATTGCCATCAAAATAATCTCTCTCACCCTTAGTTCTTGCTTACTGTCCATTATCCATTGTTGTGCTGCAGTTTGTTCAAAAATTTCCTTCCAGTCAAAAACCAGTAAATGGAAGGCGTTTTCCAGGTTACTATATAATGATAAGGCAAATGGACATTTAGAGAAGAGATGTAATACTGTTTCCTCAGCCCTCTGACACATGAAGCATATACTAGGCATATTCCAACCCCTTTTTGCCAAATTATTAGTAGTCAGAATTTTGTCATAATATACAAGCCATGTGAAAATCTTCATCCTTGGGGGAACATTCATTTTCCAAACTCTGTGTATCTTCATATTAATCATTGGTTCATCCTTCAAGCCCTGATAGGCTGTTTTGACAGTAAATACTCCTGAATTTTCTAAACTCCATGCGCACAGATCTTAAAGTAGATCAAACAGATCAAACAGTATAAACCACCCATCGAACAGACTCTGGTCCGATAGGCATCGGACAGCCCCCTCTCCCTATCTAGATTGCTTGGGTGTATATACTATGTGGCCAATTCTCCGCGTCATCAATTAAGCAGGAATAATAGTAGAATGCGAGTCTGATTCAAAGTTTGATTAATTTCAAACGTCTTGGACTATCTCATGCTAGATATTTTTTTCTCTTTAGTTGATGTATCACCTCACTTTTTATTCTTTCATTTTTCTAAATTAGTATTTATTAATGAATCTTTTCAACATTCATGTAAACTGTATGTAGATGTATCAATGAATTCCTGTTATTAGTATCTATCGTATTATCATTTTATATTCGGTAAGGCAAATATCGATAAGATTTTTTTTTTCTTTATTTAATATATAAGTGTACATAGAAATTTTTTTTTGTTAATTTATCAGACAAAAATGTGGATAAGATATATTCCGTATTCATTATTATACATGATAATTGATAATATATATATATATATATAGAGTATGGCTAATATGCTTTCGGTTGTATTTCGGCCGAAATACAACCAATGCATTTTTCAATTTCCAAAGTCTAAAAAGTCGATCCAAACCGTTAGATGTGTTCTACATATTTAAATGTGCTTGGAGACCAAATTTTACATTTTTTTTGGAATTTTTTACTATTTATTAAGCTACTTTGAATATCGTTGATCCAATAGTTTCACTGTTTGGTTGAGCCACCGTTGGATCAGCGATTTTCAAAGTGGATAAATAAATAGTAAAAAAATTCCAAAAAATGGAAAATTTGGTCTCCAAGCACATTTCAATATGGAGAACACATCTAACGGTTTGGATCGACTTTTTAGACTTCGGAAATTGAACAATGCATTAGTTGTATTTCGACCGAAATACAACTGAAAGCATATTGGCCATACTCTATATATATATATATATATGAGGTTGGCTAATATACAATTCATTGTTTTTGAGCTCCCGTGCAACCAAGTCATTTTCTAATTTTCGAAGTTACAAACGGTCGATCGAAACCGTTAGATGTGATCCCTATATTAAAATGTGCTTGGAGACCAAATTTTATATTTTTTGGAATTTTTTTGCTATTTATTAAGCCACTTTAAAAATCGCTGATCCAACGGTGGCTTCTGTTTTTACTGTTTGGTTAAACCACCGTTGGATCAGCGATTTTCAAAGCAACTTAATAAATAGCAAAAAAATTCAAAAAAATGTAAAATTTGGTCTCCAAGCACATTTTAATATAGAGATCACATCTAACGGTTTGGATTGACCGTTTGAACTTCGAAAATTAGAAAATGACTTGGTTGCACGGAAGCTAAAAAACAATCGATTGTATATTAGCCAACCCCTCTCTCTATATATATATATTATTTGTAGAGAATCCAAGCGCATACAATCTTTGACTTTTTGGTGTATCTCATCTATAGGTTATCTTTTCTCCGAATTGTCCTAAATGATGGCTATGACTATCTTTATCGAGCTAGATCTATCCGAATTGATTTTTCTACACTTCATTTCCACCATTTTCAGAGAGAAAGCAGAGAGGTAGATTGAAGAAGAAGAGAGGTCTTTCCATACAGGAAAGTGTTCTCTGTATTCACAACAGAGAGAAAACAGAGCTGCAGAGAGACCACGGATAGGTACGGGCTTTTTATATGGAACTCATCTCATCTCTACACTTTTGTTCTTGTAATGAATTTCCTGGTATATTTGAAAGAGCCTTTATCGATGAACCTTATTACTTTCAAGGTAAAATTTGTCAAGAAATTTATTCCAGGAACATATTAATTAGGACAACAAAGCAAATCTAACATTTTTTTTTTTTGAGAGAGGTATCCCATCGTAGAAACAAGTTTACACAAATACATACTCATGCATCAACCAAAAGGGAAATTAAAGCAACGAAAAAGAAATATTATCCCATACACTGCGGCTAATGAAGTCCTTTTATAAAGTATCCCTCATTAGTCCACTCAAAAGCCTTATATGCCAGTACCAGTCTTACCAGGTTAAAAGCCGGTACTAGTTACCACAGTGTAGTCAGCTTTAACAACAAAAAGACACTAAACCGTACCAGTGCAGCAACTAACTGATTTGTTACAATTTGGACCCCCTTACCTATCATTTCTACAATAGGAAAATAAACGGTCTAATTGGTGCTAATCGCAGGCAGTCTGCAACTTGGAAAGGACAAATTCATCTTAGCTTCATATGGATTCAAACGATGTTTCGCATACCCTTGATACACCTAGTGCACCACAAGTTATTTTTGAATGTTACCAGACAATACCCACAACTTTTTCGAGTGACAACCAAAGCCAGAATGCCGCACCTGATCCTTCAATAATTAATGGTACAAATAGCCAAGAGTTCTGTGATCTCACGTCCAATGCAGTAATCAACTATATAGGCCAAATTATGTTAGAAGAAAATATAGATGATGAGATAAGCATTTATGAAGAAGAGGCAGCTCTTCGAGAAACTGAGAAATCCTTCTATGATCTCCTTGAAAAAGAGTGCCCACCTTTACCTACCTCGATTGAATTCCATCCACCTCAAAACGATAGTACTACAAATAGTGGTTCTAGTAATATTATTAAAAGTGTCTCGAAAGATAATGTACCACCATATAGTATATCTGAACCCCTCTTGATAAGTGCTGACCCTATAGCTGCTTTATCAATGGAGAACCTTCCCACCACGCCAGTCCAAAAGGGTGCTGAAGAAGCAATGAAATTTCTACCAGCCATTGAAAAGTTATTTGTGGGTTTAGAGCCAAATAGAATTGAGTTTCATGAAAATCCTAAGAAAAACGATGTCATTGAGAACAAAGCAATATGTTATGAGACCTATACTAAAACATATTCAAGTAATGATAGAGAACCATATCTATCAGAGGGGCGGGCTCGCAAGCAACGAGCAGTTTTCGCAGATGAGCAAGTAAGAAACGAGTTAGATCAATTTCTCCTTTTCCGTGGTAGCAAATATGTGAAAGAGGTTATCTCAGTACGTGAAGGTATGAAAAAATATGTGAAAAATGAATCACTGGAGCATAAGGTGGACATGAGGAGTAAGAAGGAAAGTGGAGATTGCTCGGTAAATCTTCATTATCTCCTAATTAGTTGTTCAATAGCAATTCCTGCTGACGATTACATCAGGGCCTTTGAACTCATCAAGCAAATAAGGAAACACTCGTACCCTATGGGAGATGGCGACCAACGTTTGGCATATTATTTGGTGGATGCACTTGAGGCACGTTTGGCTGGTGCGGGAAGTGACATCTACCAGAAACTACTGTCGAGGCAAGCAACTATGACTGACTATTTGAAAGCAATGCGTGCTTTTCATGCAATTTGTCCGTTTATGAAGGTATCATATTACTTCTCTGCCCAAACAATCCTTAACATCTCAAAAAATGCCACCAAGGTTCATATAATTGACTTTGGAATCCACATGGGATTCTTGTGGCCATCTTTCTTTGAACGTCTCTCGAGCTTAGGAAGTACGCCGCCTAAAATCCGTATAACTGGCATAGAATTTCCAGAAAAGGGTTTGCGTCCAGACAAAACTGTTGAAGAGACAGGAAGACGATTGTCAGAATATGCTCAGAGATTTAATATCCGTTTCAAGTATCAAGGTATAGCATCCAAATGGGAGAACATTAGGTTAGAAGATCTTAAGATTGAAAAAGATGAGATTGTAGTAGTAAATTGCTTGCATCGACTTAGAAAACTTGCTGATGAGACAATTTCCATGAGCTGCCCTCGTGATAAAGTTCTAAGCTTGATACGGGAGATCAAACCATATGTCTTTATCCAAGGAATTCATAATGGCTCGTACAGTACGCCATTCTATACAACCAGATTTAAGGAAGTTTTATCCACGTTTTCTTCATTTTTTGATATTTTTGAGTCCAATATGCCTCGAGAGAGTGAGGCAAGGCTCCATATAGAAAGTACCATTCTAAGTAAAATAGCAATTAATGCAATAGCTTGTGAGGGTTCAGAAAGAGTAGAGAGGCCTGAGACGTATAGGCAGTGGCAGGCCAGGAATCTTCGAGCCGGTTTTGTGCAATTGCCTGTGAATTCACTTATTGGGAATAAGATAAAGCAAATGGTGAGAGGGATTTACCACAAGGATTATCTTGTTGATGAAACTAACAAATGGCTATTATTGGGATGGAGAGGAACCATCTTATTTGGGTTGTCCACCTGGAAACCGAACGAGCATGGGAGTGTTGATTGCAATACTAAATTGTAAGAGTTTGCATGATAAACTGAGCTATATTTTGTGAATGGTTTTGACTTGTTATTTTAAGCATTTTCTTTCTTTTTCACTAATAATTTGTAGAATGGAGCTTGTATAAGTCTACATGAATTGTTACAAAATTTCTGTGTTGGTTATCCCTTCTAATTGATATCCATATTTTATTTAGCAACTTTGTTTGGTCACAGAGGCATTACATCAAACAGATTATGCGCACAAAATAAAATAAAACAAATTAATGGATCAAATGGATTGTAACAGCACAACATTTTAGTTTACCTCTTGCCATCTAATATTCGCACTAGGCTTCAAGCGGCTAACTATTGTCCTCTCGATCTCTAATTTTCTCCCAATCGCTGACAGAGAGAGAGAGAGAGAGAGACAGAGAGAGGTTAAAAATGGAAGACAAAAGGGAAGAGAGGCTTGTTTACCAGGCAAAATTAGCTGAAAGCCGAGAGATACAGTGGTATGAACTGGCTAAACGTACTAATATTTTCTATTTGATTTTCTCAAAATCATGTGATAGTTCATGATTTCGTAAATTTAAGTTCTCGGAGAGTGTGGCAAGGTACAAAGTTGACAGTATTTTTGGTAGTATAAAGTTTGCAACTAAAAAAAAAATGTTTGATTAGGTTTCAGTGTGCCTCTTGCCATCATTACCTAAGAAAAGATCGCCGAACTAATTGCCACCCCCATAATTCTTGATTGGTTATAAGAAGAATAGAAGGATCTAATAAAAAAGGAGAAAAAAAAAAACATCAAGGTTCGCAAAATAAGATCACACCGTATCAGGTCAAAAATATAAGAGGAAATTTGGATGCGACCGTTACTGCGATTGATTTCGACTTTGTCAAAATAACAAAAAGGGGGGAGAGAACTGACGGAACGTTCAAGACTAAAGACACCGAATTTTTATTTATAACATAACATCACGCTTAGCAAGTGGTATTATCAGTTTAAATTTCGCGCGGGTGATTTTTTATGTAGAGACGAACAATAAAAATATTCTGGAGGTACCCAGGAGAAGAAGATCATTAGTTTAGTTAAACCTCAAATCTAAAACTGTCAATTCTGGGCATGCTCAGTTGCTTAGCCATCAATTATCATGTAGGTACAAGGCACAAGAAACATGGATATATTTAAAAAGTTACTAATTTTAAGATAGATATAAAATCATTATTTTTAGAATATTCTCAACTATTCAAAAATAGTGATTTTGTACATATCTAAAAAAAAATCCAAATATAAAATTTGGTTTCCAGACCATTTTAATATGAAACTCATGAAAACTTAAATAAGAATGTGAAGCACTTTAGAGGCATGAATGACATTTGAACCCTATTCTTTATACATAACCCAAAAATAGCAAATAAATAATAAACATATTTAAAGTTTAAACACATCATGTACATATACATAGTATTATAAAATATATAAAAATTTATTTAAAAATAACTATGTAAAATATTGTATAAATTAATTTCATCACACAATACTGATTAAAATAAGCTGCACAAATGTTGCATATAAATTAATCTCGTCTTTCTTACTAATATATATCGTATAGTTAAATTTACATATAATTATAAAAATTTAAAACGTATGATTTTAAATTTATATATAATTATAAAACAAATTGCTACTCAAGGAAGAATTTACTTCTAATGTTTTGGTACTAATTAGTAATTACGCAAAAAAAAAAAATTGCATGTCAAACCTTTCAAGTGCACCAGTCAAACTACACATTTTCATTACAAGGCTAGAGGGCATCTTATGTTATGTTTGCAAAAGAAGGCAAACCCCAGCTTTCCAACAAGCAACAAGAGGTGGCAACGAAATTAAAGACAGACAGCACACACAAAATAGCAAGTAGATAATCGACCAAGCACTGCTAACAAATAACCAAGCACACAGAAAATAGCAAGGATAATCTACCAAGCACTGCTAACACAGTTATCGCATAAATTAAAGATGGTTCCCCACTAGGGACCACAACAAAACTACAGTAAGTACCATACTTAAAACAACAACTTATCCTGGCTTCAGGAGCCTTATATACACCACCACAGACTGTCAGACTACTCTGTTAATTTAGCAAAAAGAACATGGAACCTTAACTTAGTACCCTACCTCTGTCATAAAAACAGCCTTAACTTAGCCTGGCTTCAGGAGCCTTTATACAACCACAGATGGTCAGACTATTCTGTTAACTTAGCAAAAGAACATGGAGCTCCTCACCTTCTCATGGAGGCGAGGCAACTCGGGCACTGGTGCACCACCCCCAGAGGAGTGGCCACCCTGGCTTGAGGATGTGTCGGACTGGTAATCATCAAACTTCATGAATTGACCAACCTGGGTTGCGGCCAGATGAGCATAGCATATTGGAGCAACTGCAAGAAAAAAAAAGGCGGTGTAAGCACCCATGTATAAAAATGAGGGTTCCAATTCCACAAGTTTTTGGTGTCAAAAATGCCACAATAATTTGTATTTATATTCCAAACTTTGAAATGTCAAATATCAAACCTAAGCCATTGATCTGTTCATTTTCATGAGGATACGTGCACATAAAATTCTAAGAATTTCTCACAATAATAAAAAATGGACGATGTGTGTTAACTCTGATTGAGAGATGTGCACGAATTTTATGACTTTTCAAGTTCATTTTTTAATAGATTAAAATAATAAAACTCATTAACTCTGATTGATGAATTTTATTACATATAGTATAAATTTTTATGTGCGCGCTTCTCCCAAAAATAATGAACAAGATAACACAGCTTGTATTCGACAATAGGATTTTAAAGGTTGAAATAAAAATTTAAAAAATGAATTGGTGACCAATAATTTTGAGGCATTAGAACTACCCTCCGCTATAGCCGATCTGATTAAGCAACTTACCTACGGATATGGCAGTTGTGCTCCTCTGATAGCTGTAATTTTCATAAGAATTCAATAAATGGTTAGTGCAAATGTTCACAAATCTGTTAAAATCACACACATTGACAAATTGAAAAGAGAGCTCCAAATAAAAATAAAAACTTACACATAGGATAGTGAGTGGACCAATTCCTGGAGATCATCAGGTGAAAAACCAACCTGATCAAGAAGAACATGGTAGTGGGTGGGCCTAGTAGTTCCCTGGCAAGAAAAAAAAATCAAATTTAGAAATGTAATTACCAATTAGTGACTGATAAAGAAGGCCAATGTTCATTTAGGAGAAAAATAAGGGTATAATCATCTTACAATAGCACCCTTGTGAGAGCACATGTAGAAGTCATAGTTTCTGGGGTGGCATACTTTGTTGTCAATAACAGTACCTACATATCATATGGTCAATCAATATAATATTATAAGTAGCAAACAACAATATTAGTATAAGCTTATTACTGTTTGAAAAAAAAAAATATTACCAGGTGGAACATTGTTCTGATCATTTGGGATGAAAAATTTGGTGTGGTGGTTCTTCTGGGCAACAATAACAGTGAACTTGGGGTTCCAGTTCTCATCCAGAAACTTGCAAGCCTAAGTAATATTTCAAAGTTTGGATCAGGATTATATTAAAAATAAAGAATGCAGATTGATTAACAGAAATAGTTGATTGGACAGAGACTGTACCGCCATAATCTGATCTAGCTCAATGTTGAGAACCTGATTAAATTGAGACTCACTAACACCATCCCTGTCATTCAAAAATGACAAGAAAAAAATTACACTTTACACATCAAACCTAAATCCATTACAAGCTTATAAGAAATGAACTAATAGGCCATTATTTTTTTTTATTGGAGATGTACCTGAAAATGATCACATGATCAGGCTTTCGCTTCCCAGAGCTCGTATAGAAGTCAACCATGAGCTCTCTGAAAAAGAACAAATTAGTCAAGATATGAAAAAAGGCCGAAACATAGGAAATAATGCATGTCTGCAAAACAAAAAAGAAAAAAAGTAACTTGCCTAATGATCCCATTATCGTTTTTATCCTTGGGCTTGAAAAGAGAATCAATCATCTCAAGCTTTGGTGATTGGGTGTGCACAGAAGCCCTATACTTGGAAATTAGTGGCCACTGCCTGGAACTGACAACCTACAACATTCAAAACAAATTCAGCAAGTACATAATAAATGAAAGGAAAAACACTGAAACAAAAGTTGAAGCAAACATACAGCAGCAATAGATGGGCGATCTGATTGCCCTGGGGAGCCATGAGAAACGTCCATTCCCAATATAATAGTGGGAACCTTGGAAACAAGAGGAATTGAAGGGATATCCTCAACCTGGAGCAGAGAATTCATGCCATCGAGCTGTTTTCACCAGAAGAAAACAGTGAGCAAGTTAGACAGATACCAATTTTGGTTAAAAGCAAAAGAATCCCTGGATTGAAAACTTGGCCATCAAAATTGCTTACCTTAGCATTAATCTTCAACAGTAAGTTAGTGAGATACTGATCATTCACTTTCATTGGTGCGAGGCACTGAGTGACAATGCCAAAATCGGCAAGGCACTTGCGCTTCCATGGGCCTAAACAAAGCAGTTCATAGTTTAACAAATAACAAGAAAAGAAAAGGACCGATAATGATCCTTGTGGGAAACAAGTTCACAATTGAAACAAAAACTAACCATAGATATCAGAGTTCTTCCTCTCAGGGAGAAGACATAGAAGGAAGCGAGGAGCTCCAGGAAGCTTAGTTTTTACTTGCTCGAACATCTCATCAACTCGAACATTTGGAGCAGCACCTCGCATGTTCCGTCCCTCTTCAAAGACATCAAACGGCTGATCAATTTTCTGCCCACAAGAAATAAAAACAAACTAATCAAAATAAAAAAACAAAAACAAAAACAGAGACCAAAAATATTATTATATGGGTGAAGTAACGAAACTAACCACTCCTTTCATTTGACCACATCGTATGAGATCGCTCACTAAATTCCTCACTTGGCACCGGGCCGAGAAGTTCACAACAGCCCAGCGATCGACATGGCATGGCCGGATCAATGTCTATAAATAGAAAGAAAATTAAAAAAAAAAATAAAGAAAAATTGATCCATCTATGTGAGCACAGAAAATTGACAGAATTTAAAACAAGGAATTATTAATACACATAAATGAATACCTTGTTGTTGAAGTTCCAACGGCCATCACGGGGAAAGAAATCACCTCCGTTTCCTGTTTTAAGCTGTTATTTACAACATCAAAGTACAATAAGACTGGAGCATGTGCAAACAAAACTTAGAATTCTTACTAAAGTTTTACATTATATAAATTGCAAACAAAACAAAAAAAAACCTAAACCCTAAACCAGGATTCAAAACATATTATAAATGTTAAAAGACAGGCCTGCAGATTCTCTAATTTTAATTCAGTACAATAGTAAAAGAAATAAACCTATAAATCCACATAATGAAAAAACAACCTTTGGTGCTTGTAGAACACGGCCATCCACCTGAGTGAAGGTCGGACAAATGGTAACACCGCATGCTCGTAACATGGGTTCTGCATCATAGTTACTACGCTTGAGTAACTACACAACAACCAAAGTTCAGCACATTAGCACATCTAGTTTGAGAGAGGTAATAAAAGGGAGATAGAGAATGGAGGGGAGGGGGGAGGGGGGAGAGAGAGGGAAGGAGACTCACATCATTCAATATATGCATTCTTTCCTGGGGCTTCTGTCTGGACTTCTCCACTAAAGAGGCCCTCTGCAATGAGTTCAGAGCCTTGGTGTACCGCTGCAGAGATACTAGGTTGCACAGCTGAAAAACAAACACAAGAAATGAACAACAGCATCCAAAAACAAGGCTAAAAGAAAACCTCAATTCCAAAGTTCGTCAAAAGTAGTGTAATACCTCAATAGGAAAAAAGGTGGGGCGCTTCGGTTTGCCAACATTAATGCATGGATAATCATCACTATACCGCAGCACAGTATTCTTATCCTTGAAGTATTGTGACACTGTCACCTCTGCTGATTGGCCATCACCGTTCCTTTGCTTTAAGGTAAACCTGCAAAAATCATGCACCAATTTTCCTTAAATTTTCTCTTTTTCAATATATGTTAATGCAAAAATAATATTAATAATAATAAGTGCTGCATAGTGACATACGTCTGTTCCCTGCATGGCAGGTCACTAAGGCCAACAATCTTGTATTCCTGGTTGGAAGGATGCACTCTAATTCTAAGATTTTTTAGCGTACGCTTTGCCTGAAACAAGTATCAAAAAGTTTGCAAGTAAATCCACAATAAAAATCAAGCAACAGCTTTGAACTTGCAAGATTAAACAAAAAAGAAAGATACCTTCTGCCAATCAATCTGATTGGGATGCTCGACTTTCTGGTTGGACAAAAGAAAATCCATCACCGGACCGGGTTTCACGATCATGGTGGTTGACACATCTGTAAATAACAAAGTGAGGTTAACAAAAATTAGTATCCATTAACCACAGAGTTACAAGTTATTACAGTATACTAGCATGTCTAAAAAAAAAAAAAAAACAAGTGTGTACCTATGTTCAGAGATAGACCACTCTGGGTGGTACGGAAACTAGAGTGAAATCCCCGGCATCCCATGACACCACCTCCGAGATCAATAAAATTGCTCGGGTTGTTGTGGAAGAACGACTGACGAACCAAGAGACAACCCCTGCAACAGAACGAAGATAATCACCAAAAGCATTACACACATTAATAACAGATTTAGAGCAAGTGTTTCTTAAAACAAGCAAGAGATTACTATTTGCTCTTAGGGTGTCTTTTAATTTTTTTGAGATTGAATTGAACTGGTGATACTACAACCTAAAACAAAGGGTAAATAAAAAAAGACAGTGCCTTAAACAAGCACATAACCAACAAAGCCCAAGCCCAAATCAAGTATGGCCCGAAGGCACAAAATGTTCCTCTCCAACAACCTTTTTTATGGATCAGGATGCATATGGAAAGCCTAGAAAACTAATTACTTGATGACAATCTTCATAAATAAATTATGATGGTACTTAATATTTAGACAAAGGTTAAATGGTAAAAACATAATGCATACAAAAAGATTTGAAGTTTGAACTCCTCCTAGTTCCTGATTTCAAGTTTTCAACTACCCATAAATCATTAAATAATTAAATTGTTACATCCTATATATTATTATGCAAAAAGAAAAATCCTTTTGAATGAAAAAAAAATGTAGAGGTGTCAAGTGTTGATCATACTGAGATGCAGAGTGCTGGCGGAGAATGATATCAAGCACCCGAAAAGCCTCCTGGGAGTTTTCGGACTCATGTCCTTTCATGGCCTGGACTATGGAAGACATCGGTATCTTAGTGGCAAAGTTAAGTTCCACTTTGAATGTCTTCGTGTTGTATGGTTTACGTAAACGCTTGCTGCTGCCACTTGGACTGCCACCCCCAGGGCTTCCACCTGGGCTTCCCTTTTCAGTCCTGTAAGATGAGACAGAAAGGTGTATTCAGCAATGTGGCTAAATGAAAAAAAAAAACTATCCCATTTATTAGGAAGCACCACATGTGTATTCAGCTTTACTAAAAGGTGGGAAGCATCACAGAGTAATACACCTGACAATTCAACTGAACTTTAGATTAGACCTCTGGACAACTACATTGATGCAGTCAAGTAAACACTGAACCACTTTCACACAAACAAAACACAAAACCCATAATCATTGCCCAAAAAAAAAAAAAAGATAGTATGAACCTTCCAGAGGGAAGATCCTCAATAACTACAACAAATTCGTTCTTCACTTGTGGGAGCGGACCCAATGTGAAGAGAGTTTTCTCTCCATCATATGCAAACTCTTTGTTTGCAAGCTCGGAATTGTACGTCTGCTTCATTTTATCAATGACCTTTCTCCCAACGCCCTTCCCATCAACCGGGCGGTCATCCTCGTACTTGAGCAAAACCTGTTTACCAGAGAATTATTAGCAATTCTGCTCCAATGATTTCACAAATATAAAAATGCATCTATATATTATATACACAATTAGATGAAAGTTTCATTAATCATCTCTGTAAAACAATAAAATAAAATTGTGATTTATCAGTGTAAAATTGCAAGCAGTGACTAAATTTGTTTAGAGAACACGCATGCAGCTGAAAAGAAATGCATGAATACTTCTAATGAAGTGTACAAACACACAAGCACAGCAACAGAAAATAGTGCATGTAAATAAATTTCTTTATCTTACGCTGTAGTGATAGAAGTGGTCATCAGTGCTCTTGACATTGACCCGAAAGTGGTTGGCAACCAGATTTATGCGCTGTCCCCTGTTGGCGATGCCGGGCCGGGCTATTGGGATCCTCTTGGGCTTGCTGGGCTGGCCATGGCCCTTCTGTGAGGCTCTAGAAGGAGATCCCTTCTCAGATCCAGCCTTAATCGGCACTACATCAGATGGCATTGGGGGAGGTGGCGGGAGATCCTCTCCTTCCATTGTGTCAGAGAGTTAATTAATAAATTACCACACCTGGTGATTGAAAGAAATGCAAAGGGGATCAGTGTATACTACAAGATGCTTTAAAAAGCTACAGAAAAGAAAATTGTTTTTCCTTTTCCTTTTTGTTGACGCTTCGATCCTAATCAATATATAGTGCATAACTATAAAATATCTGAATAAAATAGGGATAAAAGGAAGGATATCACAAATTTATCAGCAATAGATCACAAGCTTAAAAGAAGGATATCACAAATTTATCTAAGAGAATATAAATGACAATATAAGCATGCAAGACCAAAATAGGAAACCATTATGAGCAAATCCTTAAAAAATAAAAAAGTAACACAGTCCATGGTACTCGTTAAAACTTCAAAGCAACCAGGGAACATTTACTGCAAAAATTCACCAAAATAATAACAACCCCACAAAATAAAGCAAATGTACTAACAACACTACACATTATTATAAACTAAACTACTTTACCAAAAGACCAAGTTACAGAAATCTTTTTTCTATGCAAAAATTCTTACAAGCATGCAAGACCGGAAAGAAATCCTTCAAAACCCTAAACCCTAAACCATATAAGAAACATTTATGAACAAATCCTTCAAAATACGAAAAATAACTCAAGGTCATCTGTCAAAATCCTTAATGCCGTCCAGAACACGGTACTCGGTACTCGTTAGAAGTTCAAAGCTACCGATGAACATTTGCTGCAAATTGACCAACATAATAACCACCCAACAAAATAAAGCAAAAATACTAACAACACTACACATTATTACACAATAAACTACTTACCAAAAGAGTAAAAGACCCAAGTTACATAAATCTCTTTTCTATGCAAAAATCTAGGACACCTTCCCCCCTCTAAAGAAAAATAGAAATACACAACCACGAACTTCACAAATTTCAAAGTAACCAAATATCGTGGCCAAAATAGATATTAAATCGACTTAATGTGGTGCTAAAATTAGAGAAAAAAAGGCGGATTTCGAAACCAGCTAAAAAAAAGTTCAAAAATAAAGAGAAATGTACCTATACACAAGCAAACGAGAGCAAAGAAGGGGACTAGTTTTAGGCTTACTAACACAGTAGATAAGGAAATTAACTTTTCTTCTTTTTTACCTTGCTTTCGGAAGAAACAAGAGCGAGGCGTGACAACAGAAGGCGGCGATTTGAGTTTCAGGCGAAGTGCCTCTAATAATAAGAGTTGCTGACGACCTCTGCCAGTGGCCCCATATAATTACTATGCGACTTCTTATTTCCGCCGTAAGATGGAGAGGGTAAAACACGTGGACGGCGGAAATATGAGATGCTAATTTTTTAAGAGACGGTCAAATATTTTCCTGCTGTCCTTTTCCTGTCGATCTGAACGCCTCAATTCATCTCCAGTTTTCTAAGACTGGAGAGCTTCATTCCTCTTCATAATCTTTTTTTTTTTATATCCGGGTAGAAGCCACCAGAGTTTTTTTTATAAACCATAATTAAAAAAAAAAGTTCGGATTTCAGCATGATTAGCTGAGTTTTTACAAAAACCATAAGAAATGGTTTGCCAAACCGTTTCCTATATCCTCCAGACTGCCGGATTTCAGCATGATTAGCTGAGTTTTTACAAAAACCATAAGAAATGGTTTGTCAAACCGTTTCCTATATCCTCCAGAACAGACTGTCAAACCGTTTTCTACAGTATTTTTTTTTTAGAGTTTGTTTATAAAATAAATCAGATATTTTGTTTGATTTTGTATATTAACAATAAGATTAATGGAACAATTTGAATATATATTTTTTTTGTGTATTTTGACCATTTTATCATTTTATCAAATCAATAAATATATAAAAATCAATGAATTAGTTTTAAAATGTACGTATTATTTTTTTTAAATTTACTTTTTTATATTTTAAAAACAAACAAATTTAATCATTATTTTCTAGAAAAAAAGTATCCAGAGATACAAATTTTTAGTATTGTTATTGTAATTCACTTTTACATTTTCTTTTAATTTTCTTCATGGAAATATTTATTGATTTTTTTTATATAGAAAATCAATCCATTGATTTGATAAAATGATAAAATGGTCAAGATACACAAAAAAAATATATTCAAATTGTTCCATTAATCTTATTGTTAATATACAAAATCAAACAAAATATCTGATTTATTTTATAAACATACTCTAAAAAAAAAATACTGTAGAAAATGATTTGGCAGTCCGTTTTTGAAGTTAAAACTGAAAAAAATCAAAAACGGTTTGGCAATCCGTTTTGGAGGATATAGGGAACGGTTTGGCAAACCGTTTCTTATGGTTTTTGTAAAAACTCGGCTAATCATGCTGAAATCCGAACTTTTTTTTTAATTATGGTTTATAAAAAAAAAACTCAAGCTACAAACCGTTTCTTATGGTTTTTGTAAAAACTCGGCTAATCATGCTGAAATCCGAACTTTTTTTTTAATTATGGTTTATAAAAAAATAACTCAAGCTACCAGGTTCCTCTTCGTAATCGTTGCGCTCAAAATCGAACGATTCGGATCAGTGGTAAATTGAAATACAAATATAATTTACAAAATATAAAACTGCAGAAAATTAATTAATAATTTACTTTTTTTATTTTTAGTTAAAGAAATATTATCTATTATTATAAGTATGTTATCCAAAAAATTACTTTACACACGAAAGAATATCTTTTTTCAAACCATTTTATGAAATATTATTTAAAAAAAGAGAGTTTTATATGGAAGCTAAGTATATGATGTAGATATAATTTAAGTAAAATAAAATAGTTAGATTGAGTATATAATTTTGTAATAATTATATAGAGATGATTATCAATAAATTCTAATCCTTTACTTTTCATTGTGATGATTAATTTATAATTATACGATGAGATTTTTATATGTGTCATTTGAACACGTAATTTAAATCTCATTATTTCAACACGGTTCTATATTCGTGATACACGGCATCACATACTTATTTAATTTACAACGCAATTATTTTATAATAAATTAATCTCGGCTATAAAATTTTATTATTATTTTTATATAATTCTCGTTTATACATCAATTAGATCAATTAGATTATTATTAGTTTATTTTTTTTATTTTTGGAAGGCAATTACCAGGCCCATGGGCCGTGGAATCACTAAAAAAAAAAAACAGTAACCGACACACGCAATGGTGCGTCTTGTCATGGGATAAAACGGAGAGAGTTCGAAACAATAAGAAAGGAGCACGGGCTGCACGGCCTTGGTTTTGTACGAGATAATCTATACGGAGCTCCGTATGTTGAGTTTTTTTTTATAAATCATAATTAAAAAAAAAATTCGGATTTCAACATGATTATGTGAGTTTTTATAAAAACCACAAAAAACGGTTTGACAACCCGTTCCCTACAGTATTTTATCCTCCAGAACGGACTGCCAACTCATTTTTGATTTTTTTCAGTTTTAACCTGAAAAACGGGTTAGCAGTCCGTTCTCTACAGTAACTTTTTTTTTTTTTAAGTTTGTATATAAAATAAATCAGATATTTAGTTTGATTTTGTATATTAACAATAAGATTAATGGAACAATTTGAATATTTTTTTTTTGTGTATTTTGACTATTTTATCATTTTATCAAATCAATTGATTGGCTTTCTATATAAAAAAAATCAATAATTATTTCCATGAAGAAAATTAGAAGAAAATGTAAAAGTGAAATACAATAACAATACTAAAAAAATTGTATCTCTAGATACTTTTTTCTATGAAATAATGTTTCTGAACATATTTTCCATAATATAACGGCTTTTATGGCAAAAATCGACTTTATTTTAAAAAAAAAATTCAAAACTTATGGTTACAGAAACTTCTAAATCCTCCATGTAGCAGACCAATGTATCATTATTTTAAAAAATCGACCAATGAAATAATGTCTCTGATTTATTTTATAAACAAACTCTAAAAAAAAAAAAAGTTACTGTAGAGAACGGACTGCCAACCCGTTTTTCAAGTTGAAACTGAAAAAAATAAAAAACGAGTTGGCAGTCCGTTATGGAGGATAAAATACTGCAGGGAACGGGCTACCAAACCGTTTTTTATGGTTTTTATAAAAACTCGCATAATCATGCTGAAACTCGAATTTTTTTTTTTTAATTATAGTTTATAAAAAAAAACTCCCATATGTTGGGCCTTATGCATAACCGTCGAGTTCTGGTCATTTTATCGAAATACGGAGTGGTGTCGAAAGCGAGTGTTTATCCTCTGAGGTATTTTAGATTTTGCGCGACCGACGTGTCCGGTGTCTATTCGGTCTAACGTGAGGGGCCCGTATTATTGGAGCTTTGAGATTTGTGTAGAACTTATTCAAACGGTAGAGATTTCCAGAAAAGTCACGCAAAATATGAGGTATGTCAGAGGATGAGAATTAGTCCGAAGCTCAGTGCCCTTGGCATTGGTTCACGTGTGGGGAACCATCTCGCTTTTACAACTTCCCAATTTCCCAAAATTTCTCAAAAAATAAACACGGCGTTCCACATCATCAGGTAATAACCAAGCAAATATCTATCTTTTATTCTTTTAGTGACCTGATCGGGGACCACAGGAAAATGAAAGACTGATAGATCATCACCTACTGTATACACCGAGGGTTTCCAACATCTGGAGAACCGCACACATAACCCTACAGAGTGATTGGAAAAGCAGGACTCTGCTTACCGAGGCCACTTGGCAGCTGAATGGGAGTGATTATTACATCAATATCTCTAAAATAAAGACGTTATTAGATCAATAAAAACTGTCCTCCTTGAATGCACCATTGCTTTAAAATTGTCAAGCATATGATGCTTTTTTTTTTTTTTTTTTATAAAACGCCTCGCGCGAATTGTTTCTTTTTATTCAATATGGATTGAATTGGGAGTGAAACTTTTTGGCATTGGATCAATACTGGCTGGTTTTCATGTGCAACTATGCATGACTATGGGTTCAGGTCGCCAACACAGCAGAGGCTATGAAAAATTAAGATTCCTATGAAGATCAAGATTTTCTTGTGGTTCGAAGATAAGGTCCTGACATGAGAAGTTCTTGAGGTAAGGAGTTACGTAGTCCGGTCGAGTTATCACTTATGTGACTCTAGAGAGACAGAATCAAAAAATCATCTCATGTGGGAATGTCTCTTCGCAAGAACTTTTTGAAAGAGTTTGGAGACTCATCACAACATTATGATTAAGAATGAGAGTGAAATCTTACATTCTTAAATCCAGAGTCATAACCTAACACCGAGACAAAAGATTCACTGGAATATTATTTGGGTTGAGGGAGCATGGACTCTCTCGTGGGAGATGAATAGAATGCTATTCTCCAACAAAAAAAAAATTAGTGCATAGCCTTGTCAATGATTAAGCTATGGAAATTATTTTTTGAACATGTTTTGGATAAATAGAGGGAGAGTATATATTTATTTTTTGTAAATAGCTGAATAAGGTAACTTTAAAGTCTTGTATATAAACTTTTTATCAATTCAATTGTTGGCATTATTTTATGCCAACTATAAAAAAATGCACCATTGATGTTATTATTAACATCAATATGAATGTATTTAATTTTAAAGATAGAGATTTTTGTATGATTCTTTCATGCATCTTCGTTTCTCTTGAATATATAGTTCACTCGTTGATTATCAGTTTAAATTTTTTAAGGTCAAATTTGTTAATGATATAAGTGAACTTTGTAGGGATTTCGGATAGGTTATAATGCAACAATTTGTTTACTATCCAAAAACTAAAATTCAAGTGTAAATTAAATTCCAAGATTAATATAGAGTTTACCACTAGACGCGCAGCGGAAATCTTTATCTAGTCGTAGGAGTGGTCATCCTCTTTCACTTTTTGCATCTCGTGTCGAATTCACACAACATCAACATCAACCACGTCTCTACTGATATCCACACAAATAAGTTGACAAACAACTGCAAGTCGGAGTGCTAGCACCAACTGACAGTCCCCTCTTGTATTTCTACTTTTTTTTTTTTTGATTATTTATGAAGTAGTGTGAATTTAGACAATCAGTTTTTCGGTCTAATCCAATTAAACCGAAAAATACTATTCTTCTATTTTATGTCTCCTTTTCTCTTTCTGTGTAATTTCGAATAATAGAATTATTAATCGAAAATTGATCTGTTGCATATGTATTTATAATCAAATACATATGTTCAATTGCACTATTTCATTTGCACATATCCATTCACACCTAATTAGAAGACCTTATCCTGATAGAACAAATCAGATCATATCAAATCAGAGCAGAAATTCGGACTCAATCCAATAAAAATAAATCCATATTTAATTTATTAGGTCAAAATTATTTTGCCTGTAGTACATTTCTTGCAAACTTAACCGAAAATAGAGATGTCAATAAGTGCGGTATGGACTGGATGGATATATCATAAACAACTAATCTTTGATAGATATACTAAGAATAAGGTCCTGTTTGGCTGCGAACTCACACTGTGAGAAAAAAAATCAGTCTGATTGGATTTTTTTCTAACCTAAACAACAAAAATTAGTTTATTTTTTTTTTCTGTGCCCATTCTTGTTTCTCTCTTGCCGCAGAATAGGCCCTAATGTAAATAGCATTCCACCAAGGCACAGACTTTTTTTTTTTTAACCCCATTGCTTTGCTTGCAATGAATTGCTTGGCATACGTCCTAAAAGGTCGAGCAACGGTCCCCTCTTCCGTTTACAAGAATTTCTAAGTTGGGTCATGAACGTAATTACTGCACTGAGGAGGGTTCATTTAAGTACTGGACACGAGGTATTAAACGAATCACCCGAGCAGAAGAAGACAGGAAATTTCAAGTCCGCATCCTCTGAGGTAACCTAATTTTGTATTTAGATCCAGACCGTCCGATCAGAAAATCTCAACTATATGTTTTGCACCAAATATATGTTTTTTTTTTTTTGTGCGCCAGCTAAACTAGCGCATCAATTTTTATTTTTATTTCTATTATATTCTATTTTGGAATGTGTGTTTGTAATTATATGTATATATCAAATTAGATGGAGAAATTATAGAAAATAAGTTTAACAATTAAAATTGTGTACTAAGTTTGAACTAAAAATTACTACAATAAATTATACGCACAATATAAGTAGCATTTTGTAGTAAGTTGATGCACAAATTACTAAAAAGTACTATAAATTATATGCACAATCTAATCAACGTTTTATTACGAATTATATCACAACATAATAGAACAAAAAAAAAATGCACTAGACTAGCTAGTATAAAAAATATATTGTGCTATTCCGATTGATTCAAGTGCGCGAACTGAATTCAGTGCCCAATTGGCTCGATTTTGAGGATAGGGCTGAAATCTCATAAATTTACCCCCCCCTCCTGCATCCTTTGAGATACCCCATATTTTGCGTGACTTTTCAGAAAATATCAACTGTTCAAATACGTTTTGCACGAACGCTTCCTGTGATATCCAACCTATCCCCGAGTAGGCACCGGACACGTCGGTCTCGCAAAATATGAGATATCTCAAAAAATATGCACTCCTCGACATGATGGTATCTGAGCCCCGAATCTTCTATTTCTGATAAGAAGTTTGAAAAAGTAAAGCTGGCGAGTAGACAATGCAAGAATATTCGTGTATAAAAACAGAGTTAATTTCTCACGTATCCTCAAAAAGTTCTTTAATTTCTTATTTATTCTTGAATACTTAAATATTTTTAATTTGTCATTTAACTCTTAAAATTCTTTCTTTTTTATTGATAGAGTTAATGATCTATTATCAAAATTTATTTTTCCCATTGTACCCTTACATACTCCACTGTTTATCATTTTTTCTTCTCTTTCCTGCACAAACAACTTGCACTGATGCTCATTAGGAAATTTGTCCAAGAGGAACTTCACCTACAGAGATCCTTATTACAAAAAAAAAAAAATTGAACTATTATTTATCTCATTAGAATTACCCGTCAAAGTATATTGGGCCATAAGTGGTCTCTTAGATTCAGCAAAACAAATTAGATAATGTCAGCAATAGACTACACGGTATTTTATAATTGAACCGACACAGAAAATTAGGATTTATAAATCAGGTACATTCTTTTCTGTTGGCGCTTGGCAGACTCCTCTGATATCCTGTTTTGGCAAGAATCTTTGCAAAATCGATGTGTCATTTCAATTTCCAACCTTCCACTCAAGTTAAAATGTTAAATATGTTGTATTTTCTCATTATATGACACGTGCCATCCATGCAATATTTAGCTTTCTCGTTTTTGACAACTTTTTTCCGACACAAGTGAATTCAGTATCAATTATAAAAAAATTCGCATTCTATATATTAGAAAGAGTGAGTCTATGCTACTATGCATAACCTATAATACGAGTTAATATTTTAATTTTTAAAATTTTAATAGTCAATTCAAATATTTCAACATGATTCTCATGTAAATATCTACTTGTAAATATAATTTTATATATATTTTAATTTTTTTAACTATTTTCTAAGATAAATAGAAAATCACTTGATCTAAAAATTCTAAACCATCCAAAAATAGTGATTTTCCACTTATCTTAAAAATAGTAAAAAAATTCTAAAACATATAAAATTTGATTTGTACCTACATATTTATATGAAAATTATTTTAAACAGGTCGATGACTAAATCGTGATATGCATAGTACCATAGACCCACTCTCTTAGAAATTAGCTTCAAATACCATGTTCTATGTTGCAAACATAGATTCTGCAACATAAAAAAAAAAAAAAAAGTTTTTTTTTTTAAATTTCACTGTAATAATCAGGCTGCCATATAACAAGACCCACCGACAAAATTTAGAGGTGTTTGCAAATGTAATGCAAGTCCTTCATATTAAATTTCTAATGCAAGGCCTAAACGAGGCCCAACAACAAAAGAAAATGAGTTTATGCAAAGGCTACCTTTAACGTGACACCTCAAATAGTTGTATTATAATTTTTTTTCTTAATAATAATAATAAAAGTATTATTTTAAAACGAGTCAGGAAACCATTTTTCAGGTTTTGTGGTTTTTAAGACGATGACAGGTTTTGGTGGAGACGGGAGAGGAAAAATAGCTGTTGCAGAACTTGGCGATCAGTATTAACCTTGAAGCGATGTTTGCTAATTAGAGTAGAACTTGCTAATTAGAGTAGAACTAGGGTGTTTCTAAGTTCGCCAACTCATTTTGTGAACTTAATTCTAAATTCTATCGGATTGACTTTAAATGACGAATCTGAACTACTAAAATTCGTCTACCTTATGAGTAATGCATCTACATGCAAATTTTAAAAAAAAAAATCAATTAGTTTTGTATAAAATCAAGTAATAAAAAAAAAATTTCAAAAAATAAATGCATTAAAATTATTATAAACTTTATAATTTTAACTGCTAGACTTTATAAACTTTTAAATTTTTTACATATAGAGGTAGCATTCGTAAGGTAGAAGGATTTTAACGGTTCAAATTTATCATTTAAAGTCGATCCAATAAATTTTAAAATTGAGCTTACAAAGAAAGTTGGTGAACTTAAGAAGACACTAGTTCTACTCTTGCTAACCATGTCCATGATGTTGTTTTGTGTTTGCCAACTTTTGCAAACACGTACACACTTGTACGTCTTTGCGAACTGACCATGGAATAACTGGACACTCTGTAGTCTGTATTGTTTACTTGTTACAAGTACAAGTATCCTAGATGCAAAATGCAACATGCAGGATAGAATTCAATTCAACTGTCAGTGACCACTAAACAACCAACATATGATCTCCTGAATCATGATGTGCATAATTTAAGAAGCAACACTACATATATCCACACTTTCATCTTCGGGGCTTAGCTTCCTATGGACTCGTCAATGGAAATTTTCCTAACGGAAGGCAGAATTCATGTTATATTTTATGTAAATACACATACAATCTTAACTAACCGTACTTTAGCCACTAAATAGATCATCAAGCCATCCATATTATAGCTCTCATAACACAGAGAGGCCCAAGAAAAAAAGAAAAAAAAGAAAAACTAGAAACCACCAATAAGTACAACTGCAAAACAGATAGCATCTGGTAATGTTAACAACAAGAACAGCAATAAAAACACTAGAGAAGTTCTGGTTTAGTTCACTAAATACTATCTCTCCTACATAATCTAAGCATGGCAACCCCAAATCACCACCAAAACAACTTATCTTACTCCCAAAATACCACATCTACCACCAAAATGTTAGCTCAACGCATCTTAGGCCTCTTAGAAGGCCCTGAGCCAAAATTACCCCTGCGCTTGGCTGATGCCGAGAACGTTGCACTCTTCTTTGCTGATCCGGAGAAAGTCGCACTCTTCTTGACCTTCCTCCTCCTCTCTCTCTCCTCCTCAGAATCACTCTCATCACCATTTTCTCTGTCTGCATTGCTTGCCTCCCTCTCCAACTCCTCCCATGTCTTCCCCTTCTCCTCCTCGGAATCTGCACCACCATCCTCAGACACCTCCTCATCCTCGCTCTCCACCAGTGACTCTGACTCAGACGCCTCATCTGATGACTCTGATTCCTCCCCCTCCACATCGGATGGCTCATATCCCTTGTCAGACTCCTCGCTCCCTTCGGTCTCTGAGTCACTTGCATCCATGTTTAGAAACTCCCAACCACCGTCTTCTATGAACTTCTCAGGGTCTTCAGTTATGGTTTTCAGGATTGGGCGCCAGTTCAGATTCAGGCGTGACTCGTAGTACTTCAGATCAGTTGTATCCAACCACTCCTTGATTGCATCCAGAGAAGAAGATGGGATCGAGTCGATTCGCAAAACATCCTTCTTGAAATCCTTGAATACAATCGCCATGTCGAAGTTCTTCTGCCCAAACCCCACACGTTCTAGGTTGACAATCTCAATCTCGCCCAGAGTTACAACCAGAAAGGGTGTCTCAACCAGCTCAACCAAGCAGGTGGAGGTTGGTATGATGAAAGCGGATGCCTTGTACGGCACTCCATGAAACCCTAGTTCACGAAGGGGCATGTCGAACTCCAAGTCGTGGCCCTTAAACTGAGGCTGTGTCCAGTGGTCATTGACCCTGTTCACAAATGTTTGGAATTCCATATTGATTCTGTTCTTCCTCTCTCTTTCCCTTTGCTCTTCTTCAATTTCATCTGGGTCTAAAGCTGACCGGCGGCCCCCGCCAAGCGTTTGCACCACATCCATCACTTCCACATAAAACTGCACATCCTTTGTCTTCTTGTTGCCTACCATTATATGGTTATGCAAATGGAAATGCAAGAGGGTTATCATTTCCCTCTCAGCTGGTTGAAAGAAGGCATGCTTGATATTGCCATACATGATATCCACTCTTTCATCTGGACGAGCTGTAGAGTACCGGAATCCGTTAATATGCGCCTCGAGTGAACCAGTCAGCTTCCTCCCTCTACCACCGAAAGTTGGTCGGATCCACAGATCTGGTAACCGCATTGGCTTCATGCGACTGCTCGGTGCCACCTGGAGCTTCTCCTGGCTGACAAGAGTCGCTCTCTCAGCGCGCTCTGATTCTCGTGATGCCACCTGGCGCCTGAGAGTTTTAATATGTTGCACCACCTCAGAGCTGTGTCTCGGGTCTTTTGACCGAAAACTGATTTCCTTGACAAATATATTACCTTGAAATTTAAGGGTATTTGCATCATGTGGGTTGAATGCTGTCCCAGGCACATTGAAGATTATTCTTATTGTACAGGTACGGTTGTCTTGGTGGCTGGTAACACTCTTCACAGTCGACACATGGAACGGTACCATGCTGCCATAAATCGGTAAAAGGACTGCCTCGTTTTTCGAATCGACTTGTATCATCAGTTCTTTTGAATATGGAAATTCATTGGGGCTTCTGTATGCAACAAGTTCACTTGATGCCCTAGCAGGCCCGCGTGAATCACCGGACCCGGGCCCACCACCAGCAAGACGCCGGGCAGTCTCCTCATTCTTTTGACGTGCCAGCTCAGCCTGGTGCTGGCGTCTGAGCTCCTCCTTTGACATCTCATGGTTTTCAGACCGGAGTGTGGCCTTTGATGGGCCTGAAACTGACCGATTAACATCAGAGTTGACCTGTGACCTGTTGGCTGTTTCTTCTTCTTCTTCATCCCCTTCTTCCTTCAATGAATACATGACACTACTTAATTGCTTGGGGCACTGCCCAGTTTGGATTTCAGGCCCATTTTCTCCCACAATGACTGTATCAGCAAGCAAGAGAGAGAACTTCTCAGTTTTCGGGTTCTGGGTTGCAGCTGCGATGTTCTGGAACCCAAGAGAGACATTGAAAACCATTCCGGGCTTTATCAACCTATCAGTTTTCGCATTCAGGTTCAGACCCGACTCGCGAAATTCGAGTCCGATCCCTGTACCAGCTGACTTGGTAAGGTTCTGTACCAGCTCAGGGGCCTCTTTCTCCACAACTGATATGGCTGCCTCATAAACTGCACTGACCTTGTTCCCCGGACGCACTGCCCCAATAGCTGCTTCTTGTGCCTTCAGCAACACCTCATAAGCCTTGCTTTGCACCGGCACAGCATCAATCATAAAAGATCTTGCCACGTTGGTACAGTAGCTGTTGTATCGGGCCCCAATTGCACAAATGATAACACTAGTCGAGTCATAATACAGATTCTCGTCATTGCTCTGTGCACTTGGCCGAAGGTCGAATTTACCCCCAGACTGAAATATAGGAGGGTAACAGATGTCCACATTTTCTGGTTTGAGCTTCACTTTTACCTTGATGGGGTCTTGTATAGCCTTCTCTGTGGCATCCATTAGCCATGAATGAGAAACCTTCTTTTCAAGATCAATAATGTCTTCCAATTTTGGCACCACAAAATTCTTCATGGCAGCAGTGGTCAAATAAGCTGCCTTCTTTACACAGGTCAATTCCGCAGAATCTTTCACTGATAGAATTTCAGATAACCCGGCTGTAACATCTACCAGCTGATAGGCCGACCCAGTGAGCTTTCCTGACCAAGTTTCCAGAAGCTTGCCTTCAGGAGCTTCCTTTGCAATGTGACCGATAACTGGTTTAGCAGATCCAGACTCAGATTTCACTGCAGTCAAAATCGCATCCATCAAGCCTGTGCCATCATCATTCTTGGTCTTTATATGAAAGATTACCTCCGCTGAGATGGCATCCTTCGTAGGTTTCTTAAGGGTTTCCAGAAGACTTGCCTTTTTGGGGCTACATAAAAAATGAACTTGATGTGGTGTAAAAACCATAATGGTTTCAGGAAATTCATAACCCAATAGCCATATGTTCATGGCTGATGACTTAAGGTAGCGCAAATCCTCTGAAGATGGGGGAGTAGAAATGGAAATAGCATCTGCAGAGGCCCATGTGTCAGAGTTATGGGCCCGCCAGCTCTCATAGAATGATTTTAGATGCTTGGTGTAGCTGTCGGTGTTGATCTGATAACTGGACCCGCTAGAGGTGCCTGGTTTAGAGGATCCGTTTTGCGCCATTGCCAGGATCTAAGCATCCACCAACCTAAAATGACAGAAAAATTAATATTGAGGTTTGACATAAGAAAAACAAAAATGACACACAACATTGTTCAGAAGGAGCAATTAGTTGGAAACAGATTCCTTAACTCTAGCAGGCAAGCCCATGTGGCAAAGCTTCAATGCTAATTACTGCAGGTCATGCAGTCATAAACAATAACCATCTAAAATCCTCGACTATTTTATTTCCTTGTTTAATCCCTTTCATTCATATAGCATAAATTTTTCAGTGAAATCTCTAGCCTAAAAAACTATTGAAAATTTAATGTTTATATTCATTTCGAATATTTTTACACATCAATATTATTGTCTCCTATATGGAAGTACAATATAATGTAATAGATTGAAAGGATAAAGTATTACTAATTTCTACAATAAAAGCACAGCGTGCGGAAATAAATTCTATACTATGGAGCACCTTTAATCATTTCTCATTACAAGAAGAAATAACAAAATAGTTATGGTAAACCTGCATGCTGATATCCTAAAAAGAGTAGGAAGGGAAAGAAAGGAATACAAAGGGAGGTTAGCATATTTTCCATTCTCTTGTTTAGATTGTCTTATTTCCCTCTGTTACACTCCAATTTGAAGAAATAACAAATATAAGTTTTAGAAAGTTTGTTTTTAAAGGTCATAAGCTGTAGAAAGTTAAAGGAGTTTAAATAAGTAACTTCCATTAACCTTACCCTCCTATTAAATATCCAACCAAACAAGAATCAATTAAGACATGCTAATATCCCATTAGATATCCCTCCCCTTCCTTTCTCTACTCTCCATCCAAACAAGGTGTAAATTGCTCGCACCTAATACATATCCAATAAAAACATACGCATACACAACATGTACTAGCTACACCAGCTGGTGCGTCTGGACACAAAGCTGAGTTCTGTGCCAAGTATTAACACCCCCCCCTCCTCTTCCATCTTATACAGAGAGTAGTAGTCTTTTTTAGCCTGCTCAGAACATGCATGGAATAGTGGAAAGGGGGGTAGCTTGAATACCATTCAAGTCCACCCGTGTTCAGAAACACTCTAATGTTTTATTTGTGAAGTACCTTACTTAAACCTAGAACCTTCTGCCATATCAAGCAATAGTCACATCATTTCTGTGTTCCTACCATGGTTCAGAAAATCTATCTATCGACAGAATACAATCCAATCCGATAATTGGGAGATTTTTCCAAGCGACTGACCTAATGTGTTTTGGGCGAAAAAAACCCTAGAACTGGAGGGACCTATTTAGGCTTTGGGACAAACAAACCTGTTTAGGTCGTTAAACGGAACGCCAGAGAGATTGTAAACTGGAGGGGAAAACGATTTTTTTACTATCTAGCAAGCTGAAAATCTCACTTCTTTTCGATTATTTCCCTTGTTCTCCTCCATCCTACCCGATCGTTAGGCAGATAAACACTAATCCGAGTGAAAAGAGATGCACTTCTTGGTCTTATCTAGGGTTCGCCATACTTGAAAGAAAACTAAGACCAGGGAAAGAGACGGAGAGAGAGAGAGAGGTACCTGAATGGTGGCGCGGGGGGAACTCTGAACCCTCGATAAGAGAAAGAAATCGGTGAAGAAAGAAAGAGGTGAGGTCGGCCGGGAGAAAGGAAGGAAGAGAGAGAGAGATCGGGTGGAAATCTAGGTCTCCCGAATTTGTCCCCAATTCGTTGGGTTTTTCTTCAGACGAAGCGTGCGCTAGATACTACCTGATCCCAGCGTAAGGAGTTTTCATGCTGCAGTTCCTCTGATCAATGGGGTCGACATAACTTTAGAAAGCGTGATGCGGATGATCTTCGTGCAGATAAAACACGGTTGATGGAACTGCGATAAGACCAAATGACGAATAGAGAGCCCAAATGAAGTTGCGGGTGTTCCTTTCGACAGAGTCGGTACGGCCAAAAGATGTATGTCTTAGAGATTCGTGCCAGATTAAAATAAACGGTCCAATTTCCCTTCGGCTAGGGCTGCGAAGTGCGAACGGATCTCTCATTATCCAATCCGAGTCGGATCCGCACCCAATGAATCAGAACAGAATCCGCGCCAGAATCTAAGTAAGTTGTATTCGTTAATTTAAAATTCATATGAACTACAAAAATTGTATTGAATAATATTGAATTGTACGGAGTCAATATGCACATTTCTAATATGGGAGAGTTGCTCCCACGTCCATTAACACTTCTATAATTTTCAATGTTCCCAGTAAAATATCAATATATCTAATTTTTTTTTTCTATCTAAAACCTCCCTAATTTTTAATTTCTCTATGAATGTCCTACAGATCCAATGTCTGAAAACGATCCAGACTTGACTTGATCCATACTTGACTGAACATGATGCATTAGAATAATAGGCTTTTGTTAAGATCTCTTATTCAGTCTATGTTTTTTGTTGTTCTTTTGGTGTTAGTCGTTATGCTGGCATCTGTTGTAGTTAGGATGCCTTTTTGTAAGTATGATATATGCATGTGAACTGATGTAATACATTTTCAGTACTATGCTAAGGTCTCCTCTTAATTTGGATACCTAAGCTGGTGTTGTTGGTTTCTATACGAAATCGGTGGTACGCCACTACTTTTAAAAAAAAAAAAAAAAATTCTCTATCAAACTCTCAATATATCTTATTTTCTCATCTGAATTTGCAATCCTTTTCTATTTCTCTGTTTTTTTTATTTGATCAGCTAAAATCTTATCTAATTAATCATCAATTTCATATTAAAAATTAAAAGGACCACTTTACTATTCCATATATTTAAAATCATGTGCATAATCATGGTTGCATGTGAGAGTGCCAACAACCTTCCATGCATTTAAAATTACGTGCATATTATTGCTAACTGCTCTGACATAATGGCAGCCATTGGGCTTCTTGAGGTGCTAGTTAGCGCGTGACGTGTCGGTGTTCAGCGATGCTGGCGTTGTCACTAATGTCACACTTAGGTGCCCAACATGCACCTTATGGCATTGTCATTATCGGCCTCCGCGATTGATTCAAAAACTTGTCTCTCAAGTGCTGTTTTTGTCTGCTTTCAATATCGCTTTGAATCGGTCGAAATTATTTAGATGATTCAGTACAATTATGAAGAAAAAAAAACTATTTGATGAATGAATTTACAGCTTAGTATGTTCTAATCCTAATGGGCGCTGCTATTCTGAGGACTTAATTTTGAACATGAGCTTATATAATTTTTTTTAATAGTTATGTCCCTTTTGTCCTTAATTAATACTTTTCAAATTGTTGTTAAACTTAAATATTTTATATAAAATAAAATGTTAAATGAGAACAATAAAATAGATGGCAAACTGCTTAAAAGTAATACCTAGATTCTTTTATGGAAATTACTATTGACAAATGTATATATTTTTATGGGATTGGATTTTGTGTAAAGGGCTTTGGACAAAGCCTCAACCAAAATCAAGATTAAATGTCCGATTTGCATTGAGATTCGTGCAAACATATTTAAAACTTAATAAATTTAAATGATTCTTTGAATCTAAATGTATGTACAAATTTCGATACAAATCAGACGGTTTAGATCCGGCTTTAGATGAGACTTTGTCCAAAGCCATTTGGACAAAAAAAAACCCACCCTATTTTTATATAGCATTCGCTTACATAATGGTAAATGTAGTATTGAATGAAAAGTAATAAAGTATCTAACACAATTGAGTTTTCAAAATTAATATTCATGCCATATCATCCGTGTTCTTAATCGTCCGATTGTGTTTATCTTATCATTCAATCTGATCAGATACCTATCATTTGAGAACTAGATATCTTTTTGGACTGTTTCATAAATGCTTTTCTAAATAATTGCACTCTTGTACCGTGTACGCAATCGAAGTTCCAAACACTCAAGAGAAAGATGAGAAGAGAAGAGAGAGGAAAAATCCTTTGCTCTGTTCCTACATAATCAAGCAGGGACAACGAAAGAGAGGAGATGACAAAAATAATAAAATGGTCAGTTCTAAAAGGCCGAAGCTCAACTGAGGATAAAATGGTCATTTCAATTTTTAATATGAAATTGATGATTTTTTTTTGTAAAGACCGGAGGTCAAGTCACTTAACTATTTAATTATCTACAAATAATTAATTTTTCCCTGGTTTTAAACCTATGATCTCTAACACGGAGGACATTGTCTTTACCACTAGACCAAAGACAAATTCTCAAATTAATGATTAATTAGATAAATTTTTATTTGATTAAATTCAAAAAGAGATAAATATGGAAAAATAATCAAATATAGATGGGGAAAAAGGATAAATTGAAAACTAAAGTAGTTTTAGATGGGAAAATAAGATATAGTAAGATTTTGATTGGTAAATAAGAAATTAGAGTAAGTTTTAATGGGCATAAGAGCAATTCTCCCTTATAATAGGAAACAATTATACCACTCGTGTTATACGTGTATTTTGAATATTTCAACTAAATTATCCAATATAGTCTATATCTAATTCGAAATCCGTTATAATAATGATATTAATCCACGTTTTGAATCCTAAATTTTTTATTAAATATGAATAGTTGAATCAGAGTATGTGGCTTCTTGCACTTTTAAAGAAAATTCTTAATTTTTTTGAAGTTTTAGGCTCGGTCACTGGGTCTCTCTGGTACGGATAATTAACAGGTAATGCTGTCTTGGAAGGATACATTACTCCTATTATAATTGCAATATAAGGTTTTCATACCAAAATTGCTTTTGTACACTGTATCAGTAGTTGACTATTTGCAGAATTTATTGTTGCTATATATTTTAGTCTACTGTAAAATTGTGTCAGTGCATAACACTATTCAAATCAAGTCAAGTAGCGACGGCAGTCCAGTAGCTTGTCAAGCAAGTGCTGGTTGGAGTACCGATTATGCGGGCCCACTCCCATTTGCCGGTCTCGTCTGGCCGCCTCAACTCAGCTAACTGCTCATTGGTACAATAATCCCTCATCAATCCATATTCTAATGTAAATTCAATGATATTTGCCACAAGAAAAGGTATTGTATTTATGAAACAATTACGTACCCTGCCATCTTGTAATTCGAAAAGCACCGAGTACTCCGAAAATGGGATTGGTCGAACAGCAGCAACCTGTGTCATTCCAACAATAATTTATTACCACAATAATGGTACAATCCTGCAACTAGTCATTACTGGTATTTTATTACTACAACCACTTCAGCCTACCTTTTCATTGCACTGTCCGGCAAATCTATTCCCATAGAACCCCTCTGTCATGTAACCACCATCAGGATGCTCCTCAAAATTACAACTATGCCCCTTGTCGCCATCCTTAGTTGCTGCTTGGAACTTTTCTGCATTTGGGTGTCCGTGACTGATCCAAAGCCATGTTCCCATGTCCAATTGCCTACTGTAGACCAATCCATCAGAACCAATTACAAACAATTGGGCCCCGTCAAAGCATGGACCCGGTGCACCGACCAGGCTGGCACCTGGATGCGGTGTACCGTGCTCCACCCAATCCCATCCGTCTTGAGAATTCCAGCGGTACTCCACTAGCGCACCGTCCTCCGAGAACAAGAAGATTGAGCCGATCAGGGATTGTTGGTACGGTCTCATGGCTGTACCAGGGGACCGAGAGAGGATTAGATAGGGGGATTGGCGGTGCTGGTGCCATAATTCTGTTATTCTGTTGTACTGGTACAGATGGCCATTTCGGCCAACAACGAAAATTATGTTTCGTCTCATGACTTCTTGGTCTACAATAAATGCGATTTTGGTATCAGGTGGGTTCTGGCAATCTTTCCATTTGAAAGCTCTTAAGGCGACCTGAAATTTTTTTTTGTATATAAAATAAAGGCATGTCAGACAATCAAATTATAGGTCACCAAATTTAATTTTAGAATGTTTTGTATTTCATCTATTAGTAGTTTAAATTACAAGGAATATAAATTATACTGCTATGTTTGATACCAAAAGGGGTACTGGAAATGTACAGGTTTATGACAATTTCAGGAATATATTTCTGGAGACTTAAGTATGTGCCCCTTAATCTTGAGAGAAATTATTTGTTGAAGGTATACCATGCATGCTCTAGTTGAGCTTGACTAGTACAGTTGCAAGATGTAATATTTAATTATTATCTTAATTGTATAAAGAACTTACTGTGAACTGTAACAATCTTCCTCTTTTGTTAATAAAGAAGAGTGCATCTTCAGTCGTG
This sequence comes from Carex cristatella, assembly GCA_024447775.1. Lineage (NCBI taxonomy): Eukaryota > Viridiplantae > Streptophyta > Magnoliopsida > Poales > Cyperaceae > Carex > Carex cristatella. Next base: position 178,609 of record JAJHPF010000021.1, on the reverse strand, counting down.
ACCCTGCGCAATTTACCAGGAATGCCGTCCCAGGGAGACCCACTTGCCACCTGTCTCCCTTTCTTCATAGCCGTGCAATTAATCCACGACAATTCCTCCCCACTCCTCTCCCTAATAAGCAAATTTCCATTGACATCTACCAGATACAAACTCCCGTTATAACTTCCGAGTGCTCCCTTCATATCAGTTACATGATCATGCCTCAACCATAGCCACACCCCATCATTAAACAGATATTCGAATGTCATCCCATTGTTTGTTATCAGAAATAGTGACCGTTCTGTGTGCATGACACGCATGCGGAAGTTCAATTCAATGCTCCTTGTCAGGACATTATATGAGTCTTGAGTGCTACTGGGATCCCTCGAGAGGGTATGAATGTAATCTGACTGCTTCTCCTCAATTCTACGCCTTCTGAAACCTGCTGGATTGACCAAGTCAGTTTTTACACCAATTATGCAGTTGTTGGGGCCGTGTTCCTCTGTGCAGTATTCAGCATTCCATCCTTCGGTTTCTGGCACATCTAAGATCGACCACTGATACTTGTTTTGGACTTGCTTTCTTCGGTTTGTTATTGGATTATGGGTTAAACCCGGACCAACTTCATCGCCTCCCATGCCCGGTAAGTGGAGCTCAGCGAGCCGCCCGTCATCTAGTGGAAACACAGTTCGGTCGGGTTGTAGTTGCACCCCAAGTACGCTTTGTGCGACTTTTGTATCTCTCGGGTGCATGTGGTTGATCCATGTTCCTCCTATATCACCCTGTACTCCGCCTTCACCAATTAGAACCACAAATTATTATTGTTAGTCCTATAGCCATAAATTTTCACATAGTTAAAACAATCTTAAAATGTTTGGAATTGTGCAATTCAGGATTAAATTCTACTTGAAGGAATGGAAAACCAATCCAAGAATCCAGTTTTCTAAGTCTAACAAAAATTATTGTACATAGTTGGGTTATTTCAGTACCATGTGGTATGTCCAAACTAAGCCTTTGAATTGCCCAAAATAAAATAAAAAAATGTGCAGAAGAATTCAAACTATTACAAAATTACATTGCTTGACGCAATTTTAACTTACCTGAGAGGCGTTTGGGAAGCTGGTACTCGAATACATAACCGGTGCTTGTTGTTGCAAAGAACAATGAAGCAACCTTGGCATCTGCTTCAGTATTTTGGTAAATAGGTGTAAGAGAACTCAGGTTCTGATTCTCAGGTGCACCATGGACCGCCCATTTCCACTTCCTCCGATATAGACGCCTCTCTACTAAAAAACCATCCTGTGGATCTTTAAGTCTTTCAACAAATAGATATATATGCCAAAATAATAAAACACTTGTACAACAATTTTAATTAATATGAAGGTTGTTTAAAGCATAATATTGTATATGAGGAGGGATCCAATTATACCTTTTTTTTTTTGGACACATCATGACATTGTTTTTTTTATAGTTTAATTTTGCGATTTTAAAATTCAAATAGTCGATCCAAACCGTTCAACATGATTGATATACTAAAATGTGCTTGGAGATCAAATTTTATATTTTTTTTGAATTTTTTTACTATTTATTAAGATAGTTACAAAATCGCTGTTTTTCAATGGTCCGAAAACAACGTTTTTGTAACCATCTTAATAAATAGTAAAAAAATTCAAAAAAATGTAAAATTTGATCTCCAAGCACATTTTAGTATATTAATCATGTTGAACGGTTTGGATCGACTATTTGGACTTTGAAAATGGTAGGTGTCAAAATGTGTCAAAAAAAAAGGTGTAACTTGATACCTCCTCGTTGTGTATATAACTGACTAATTTAACTACTGAGGCTTAAATGAGGCACAGTTTCAGTTTCATGCTAATACAGGGAAGTACTAATTTTATATACAGCTGATGAAAGAACTTCCAATTCATGTAGGAAAAATAATTCAATAACCTCATTATTTTCAACTTTTAAATGAAATAAATGGAATTTCCTAAAATTTAACTTTGTTAGTACTTTGTACATAATTTATACCTTGCTTAAAAGGAAAAGAGACACCGACTGAGCTCCAAAAAGACCGTGTACTGTACAGCCAGTAGAAGGTCTCAGAGAAATATATCCAGTTGATGGATCACTCCAAATATGTTTTTTCCAAGACGGCTTCGACTCCTTGTCAAACTCATAGAGATTACCGCTCAAACTGCACTGCACGGTCTAATTTTTTAGTCTTTACCAATCAAAATATACTCATTATTAGATAATGTATAATGACAAAGAGATCACTGAAACATAATGGTGATGATATTTATATACCTCACTGTGAATAGTATTCCTGGTCTGATTTTTCCGGTATCAGCTATAGCCCCGACATCTCCTCCTGGAGGTCGACCATGATTTTCCCACCTATGCACAAATTGATGTTCATCTTCATCCATATTTTTTTGGATAATTTTCAATTTTACAGAAATATATTGTTGGAAATTCTAGAGAGAGCAAAACCGGGGATCTTTAGCATAATCTAGTGGAACTTTACAAATAACACCTTTTTGTTTCTTTTCACGACTAATAGCTAGTTATAGGTTTTGAGCCATTGGTATATTGTAATTGGACATTGTATAGTATGATAATCCAATGAATAAGCAAAATTCAATTTGTAATAAAACTTGCATATATTTTGTGCAATATTGATGTTAAAAACCAATTGAATATTTATTGTCTAGAAGTTGTTTTCCTTACCTCAATGGCTGAAATTCTGAGACTTCAATCAATGAGCCTTCTATTGATGATAGAAACAACCTCCTGATTCAGAAAGTAACATCACTTATCAATAGAAAGCTTAAAGATTTCTTTTTCTTTTTTGTCAAATAGTGCTCTCTTTTTGCATAGTAGTTCCGTTTCTTTTTAGGATTCTCTTTAATACCCTTTTGACTAAATAGTATTGCTCACCTTCCGTCATAAGAAACGGTACCGGATTTTATAAGAAAGGCTTGAGCTTCATCATCTTCTTCATTACTGGTATTTGGTTCTCCAGAAACAAAAAGAACTTCTGACCAAATTGGCTGAGAATTTTCATTTAGTTGTAGCTGAAAAAAAAAATATCCATATACAAAGTTAATCCATGTACTATTAACTTATACTTTTAACTGAATATTAGCAAAATATGACTTAATAAAGCAACTAACTGATCATTTGGTATCTAAACCAGGGGTAACAACCCTTAAGTTTGGTTCTTTAAGCAGCTATTCAAATTGTATCTAAGACTTCCTAAATTCACATATTTGTAACAGTTTCAACCAAAAAAAGGAGTATCATCTGGTAGATATACTGGTACCGGGTATGATTTGTATCATGTGTACCAACCCACTTAGGACTTTTTGACAGTAAAAACGAAAGGAGGATCATATATTCATATGTGGAACCCACAATTTGAAAATAATACAACATCTTTTTCTCCAAAAAGAAAAATATATAAAAGACAACAAAAGTACACTATAAATATACATAAATAAATTCCTTAAAAAATCTTGAAAAATTATTCTAAAGCGTGCTAGAACAAAATTAAGGCAGCTGTTGTTATAAGCCGGTATTATATCATGCCGTCTTGCTCACGCATCATATACTCTGTTTAAGTTGCAAAACCCAAATTTTCGATCCAAAGAACAAACTAAACAAGTGTCATATTTCATATAAAAAAAGAAGGAAAATCACATACTAGTCTTTACCTGATAAAGAATTCCATCCTCTGAAAGAGCAAGTATAGTCTGATTAACTATGTATGTAGACACCGCATAACCGGCAAATACTGGCAGTTCATGCGGTGCAACAACCCAGTGAACTCCATTCCAGAATCTCTCAAATATTGACCCGCTTTGACCTGTTATCCAGATGGATGCCTCTGACATCCTATTCAGCGAGACCCGTTTCCTCACTGGTACCACCTCATCAGTATTCTCTCCTCTCACAGATTGTTTTCCCAAGGATTCCAATTTCTCGATGGATCCGACTTTGGTGCACGTGCCGTTTATACATGACATCAGATCATATGGTAAACTGATCTCCACCCATGTCTTAGTTTCTTCTTCAAACTCCCAAAATCTCGTACTTTTCTGCTTGAATTTGAAGTTTGGGTTGGATTGGGGGCACCATGATTGAACAGAGAGAGCAGAGTTTATGACTATGATAAAGAAGATTAGTTCAACAAATGAACTAACCATTCTTTTGTTTTCAAGAAAAACCAAGAAATAATAAAACTGGAGTAGTGCTCTGTAAAACCATGGGAGATGTATGGGGCCTTTCTCTTGTACTTAATAAAGAGAAGGTTGGTAACAAATGGGATATCAACAGCAAATTGATATATGGCTGTTATAGTTAAGTTATATATAACAGAAGTAATAAAGTCTATAAAGTCACCTGGATTATTAATTGGTGCCTTTGCCCTTTGGTTATTTGCTTTATTTTTTCTCAACCAACCACATCAGTATACTATTAAACTAGTTTTATCGGTGGATGCTTGTTCTACCTTCACATTTAATTTGTCTCTTTGTTTAAATGCTTGTCTCAGTTATAAAAAATCAAATACCAGTATAATTTTGTACTTTTTTTTTATTTTTTTAAACTTCAGGACATCAACATAAAAGTAGCTATATTATTAAGTATATCTGTTCTTATCTCCTTTTCATTATTATTTTTGTTGGAAACATTTTTTTTTTCCGTTTATAAAAATTATAAACGCCGAAAAATTGTGAACCCATATATTGGGTTATTTGTGATATTAATTATGCGCTTATATTAGGAGTGAAAACAGTATGGATAATATATGATTCGTATTCAAAAACTTAGATATGGATATCTGATATATGAATATCCGTGTGGATAAGAATACTGATATGGTTTTACGTTTCAATTATCCGTATCCAAATAGTAGATATATATCATATATTTTAATATATATTATGAAAATTTATGTTATTGACCATTATAATTAGATAAATATTATGAACTTTATTGTTTTTTGTATTATTTTAATAAATATTCAATCTGATCCAGGCTCGTATTCGTATCCGATATGTCTGATATCCGCTCCGTATACGCTCCGTTTTCACCCAAGCTTATATTCATAAGCTATAACCTGTAGATAGTGACATAAAGCATCTCTCTTATCTCCAAAAAAAAGAAAAATATATATATATATAAAACGATACTTTTTATCTACCTTTTCTTGGTATTTTGTGGTTGAAATCAAATTTGGATTGTTCTTATTTGACGGAGACGTTGCTTAATTATTCATCTATCTTTGCAAGATGCTGCTGATTCATCAACTACTGTATCTTATGTAATAAACATTTGAACTTGTAAATTATTAAAGCTGAAAACTTTTGAATCTGAAAGAGAGAAACATTTCAGCTGACATCAGGCTTTGTATAATTTCAAACAGCAGGTTGCAACATGGCTAGGAGTTGTAGAAAGAAAAAAAGAATAAAAAAATGAACACCTATATATGCCCAAAAGAGGCATCAATGCACTAATTAATTTATAGTAAAATATCATGTCTTTGTCAACTAACATGTTGGCTGAGTGTTTAATAAATTATAATGCTAAGTGTATACAGTGCAGGTGGTTCTTAAATGGTCTAGACATGATGGTTGTTGGTTTTATTTGTATATGACATTTTAGCAGTTGGCAATTGGCATGGTGACAACAAACATCATACATGCCAATCTTTTCTTATGTTTGGTTCTGTTGTTGACTTGGGCCACATATATAATTGCTGGGATACTCCGCAATTATTTGGGTGCTATATTTTTTATTGAATAGCGTTAGGATTAGGGATGCAATAATTATTATATCAAAATAACACTCAATACTTAAAAGGATTTCTAATCCATAAAAAAAAAAACCATAAATCTGTATCCAATTCAATCCGATTTACGCTAACAAAATTATAGAATTTTGAATGTTCCATTATGATAACTTTTTTTTTTTACTAATAATCTAAAATTCAATTTTTACTATGTCAAAGTGTATTCAAGTACAAAAAAAAATCATTAAATTAAGGGGAAATTTCATGTATATCCCTCAAAAGTTTCAATATTACGTATTTATCCCTCCAAAATTAATAATTACATATTTATCATTAAAAATTATAGAAACTCACATATTTGTCCAATCTAACTCTATTATATATCAAATATCTCTAAAAAATAATTAAATAATATTTTTGAAACATTAAAATTTATTTTAAATATTAATTAATATTATAAGGACAATTATACATTTCATCTCTCTCTTTAATCTATTGAATCGCCCTTTAATCTATTCAGTGCAATTTGTTACTGTACGGTTCAGTTCTGGTACTGGTACAGTTCAATGGTGGTATTGATACGGTACGGTTCGATGATCGGGTACGACTATGTACTGATACTAGTGCGTTTTAATACTGCTTTCTAACACACTGGCCTTAGAAAGAAAAATAGAAGAAGGGTAAAATGGGAATACATAAAAAATTAATGTTAAATATAATGAATTGGACAAATATGTGAGTTTCTACAATTTTTAAGGATAAATATGTAATTATTGATTTTAGAGGGATAAATACGCAATATTGAAACTTTTGAGGGACATACATGAAATTCCCCCTTAAATTAAATATAAAGTTCCTTTTGAACACCAAGAAAATACCAAAAATTGAACACACCAAATTAATTAGAACAAATTGTTGATTCTTAGGATGTGCTCCACAAAAACGAGGGGAGAAAAGCGAAGGAAGAGAATCAGCAAATTTCACCTTGTCTCCATCCCGATTTGGGCCCAGCGGAATCTCCCCTCTGCCTGTGTTTCTCCCTTCGCATCCATTCGGTTCCACTCGTCGGAAGCACGCCCTTAGACTTTGATGAGATATAGTAAGATCTGGAGTTTATATTTCTCGTTTGAATTTTAATTCTTAAATTATTACCAAAAATAACTGTAATCATGCAAGAGCACCAAAAATATTTATATCTCTTGTTTCATATAAAATAGAGTATACTAACAACAAGTTATCAAATATTGATTTAATGCTGAAGACCAATAAAATATGTTAAGACAAGATTACAAAAGAGCAAAACCATACAATTATTTTCTTGACCCCCCAAAAAAAAACCAAATAACATGTTTAATATTTGTAACGGTAGTTAAATTAATAAAAAAATATTTATCCTATTTTAAGTTTTTTACACCTCTTTAGGTAGCTATTTCTGTATCATGGAATCTAATTGATATTTAATTACAAGATTTGACCTATCTTTTTTTTTTTACCAAGAGGTCTCATTCATGGAGGGACCCACCCTGGTGATTCTTACCCGTTCATAAGTTCATTGGCTATGACAGCACATCATTAGAATCTTTAGCTTGCTACGTCGGAATCCATGGAATCTTTGTAATTATTGTTTTCTCTTGTAATAGTCAAAATATTAGAAAATTTTGCAGAAATGTCCTATTCCATAAATACAGCACATTATACATATTCTGCTCAAGTCATATTGAAATTCTCATAATGACCCCTAGCCTAATTAATGGAGAAAAGAATAGACTTAAAACCAGCAAGTCATATTAAGAAAATCAAATAAAACAAATCAACACTATTTAGTAATATAGAAACTTTACCTCAAGAATTTTGTTTGTTTCCTAGAAGGATTCTCACCATTTTTTTTTTGTAGTTGACAATACTATTGATTATGGTACGCATAGTCACAAGATTTGTAAATAATTCATTTTTTTTGTGATGCTGAACCAAGTGTCAAATTATTCGGTTGACAGAACTTTGACCAAAGTTTCCGAATTTTTCCCAGATTTTTTTTGCTCCCTTGCAGGACTGAGATCTCTGGTCCGGATAATTCCGAATCATTTCCGAATTATACCCGAATCACGAATTTTGACCTTGCTGAATTGAATCCGAATAATTCATTTGTCAGTTGTTACTATGGTGGTACGTAGTGATGATGTTAAATAAATAATTTATAATATTTTTTAAGTTGTGTACAAAGAAAAACTTTTTTACAATAAAATGACAATGCAGGGATTTTCTTGCAAATTTCACTGCTGTTGGATTGAATCTCTTTCCCAAGATTCATTGAAGTTGTTGAGCAAAGCTTAGAGCTGTTGGCCTACTTTAATTTATTGCAGCGTGTTGTGACCACCAATTTAAATAATTAATTATTTCATTTAATTCCTTATAAAATTTCTGCTCTGATCTCAATAAAAAAAAGGTCATTTAACAAGTGAAGTAAACTCTTACATCATCTTAATTAATTCTGTCAAACAGAAGGTAACTTTAAATGAAGTAAAAGAAATAAAACCTTCCTCATTTTACTACACCAAATTTAAATAATTAATTACTTCCACCTCAAGATGTGTACACACTTTACTTTATCAAAAATTGACTTTTAAAACCCTAATTTCTCATAACCACTTTACTTATGTTGAGGGGAGCTTGATCTTTTACATTAAAATATAATAAGTCGCACCATAATTCATATGAAATAATATAAAAAAATGAATATCTTTAAGGGCCGTTCGGTAAAAAGAGATTAAGAATGAAGGATTAAGAGCTTAAGAGGCGCTAAAGAACTAATGTTCGGTTGTCTTAATCTGCGGTTGAAAGTTAAGGAACCTAAAAGAAGGGGTAGATGTGCCTTAAAGTCCGAGCAGAGTATTAATATTTAGGCAAAATGAGGCTAAAGGAGGTGATCTTAATCCGATCTAAGAAACCAGTGTTCGGTATAATTAAGCAGCTAAAGAAGCTAAAGAAAACAGATTAAGCCTTAAGCCGTTGTTGCTAAGAGTTTTTATTGCACCTTAGATTCATCAAACTCGTGTATACTTAATAGATGAACAAGTGTTGTAAATAACAATATGTATTCGTCGGACGGCCATGGTACAGCTAAGTGATTTATCGGCCATAATCAGAAATAATCAGTCGATTTAGTCTGAAAAATTTATAATGGTTTGATCACCGTCAATGACTAATCAGCCGATTAATTAATTTAAACAGACTGAACAAAAAAATAAATAAAAAACACACGAGTCATCCTATCAAAATAAATGAGGAAAAATAAATTAAGTCAGGTGGATGAGTGGACAGATGACGTGCATGTCTGAGTTAACTCTATTAGTCTATTTAGATATTATAAATTTTTACTTCTTTAAGAAATGGAGTAAGTGGATTAACTTTTGTCTCATTCGCCAAACAAACAGTTTAAGATTTACAACTTGCAATTAACAAGAAAAGTGCAACTTGGAAAGAAGCCTGTGTAATTCTTTGAGTTAACCAAAACCACCTCAACAACTTTTCAGTTATCAAAATTATCTTAAATTAACTTCTCTACATTTGAATATTAACATTGTGAAAGTTATATTTCAACTTTTACAATTTTGAGTTCAACCCAACTCAGTTTTTAGTTAACTTCTTTAACTTTAGTTGTCAAAAGTATCTTTACTTGACTTGACATCGGGTCCGATGCCCATCGAATTTAAATTTGCGTCCGATGAGTTCTATTAAAGCGAACGCGCACAGATATTAAAGCACCGTATATAGATCTTAAAGTGGATCGGACGGTTAGGGAACCCATCGAACTCAGTTTGAGTCCGAAGGACATCGGACCCAAACTGCTCTCCTTAACTTGGTTAGACAACAAGGTTAATTGGTAATTAGCAAGTAAGTGCATTTGGTTCAATTAACTATATTTAATCTGGTACCTGGTAACATGCAATTAATGAGTTATGTTATGAACTTTGGTAATCATTTGAGAATGTCAATTTCTGGTGATGGGATCATTTAACTAATGTAGTACAAGAAGGTGAGAAAATAGTTAGACTACCTAATGTACTTTGTCGCAAGCACCAAAAAGAAAAAGGAAAAAAAAAAAAGAGTTGGGTTTGCTTTTCATGTTTTAAGTCAGAGCACCGGAAAATGACACAAAGAAAATAGCCCCACCAAAGCTCATTTGCTAATTATCATCTACTTTTAGCAACGAAAGATTTTCAGATGTTATTGTAATTTATGGACCACCACAATCATGAAAGAACCCCTCCTCCCTCAAATAAATATACACACACATGTACATACATGTGTACATACATGTACACACACATATATACACACACATATGTGTACACACATATATGTCCATTTTTATGTTAAGCACGTAAATGTCTTGATCCGCCAACGACTGTCATTAAAAAATTAATCTTCATATTAAATATCAGCCCTCCAATCAAATTATATGTCTTCTTTTGATTGAATGCATTCTTTTTGCGTGTAGAGTCTAAATTTAGTTTGAGATGTATTCACCACACATAATACCAAAAATTGAGAAAATGAAATTAGCATTAAATTTTTATTACCATATCTCTCTCCAACTTTAATTGGCGTATCAAGAGATTAATTTTCAATTTTAGCAGATAGCATATTTTATTTCTGAATTGCCTACCTCTTATTCATTTTTGGAAGAGAACAAAAAAAATATTATTGATTTATTTTCTGACAGCTTTCCACATTTAGTTTGATTGAATTTTAATGCAAAGATTGACGAGGGTATTTTTCCAATTTCATTGCAAAGAATGTTGTTGAATTAAAGCAATCATTTGTTGTTATTTTTTTTATTGTAATTTATTAGTTACTTCTCTGTACAATCTTAATATTAAATTTTATAATATGTTTCCGTTGCAACGTACGGGCATGATACTAGTGTGTGTGTATATAAATAGGTGTTTGCTAAGGTACTATGCATAGCATAGAGGTCCTCCGTGCAACGGCTTCATATTTGAGTTTTCAAAATCCTAACAGTCGATCCGAACCGTTCAACATGATCTTCATATGAATATGTATCTGCAAACTAAATTTTAGAATTTTTTTAGAATTTTTTTAGATGGGTAAAAAATCACTTGATCTAAATCTAACAATTTCTAATCCAATTCACAAGATGATCTATACATTGTTATGTAGCACAACACATCTCTCTATATATATTAATTAGTAACTATTTCACAATTTTTGCTATAGCTATCAGTTATTAGCTCTCTTTTATCTTGCATGTATTTTTTTTTACTTTCAAATTTGTTTATTTTAGTTAAATTTTCCTTCAAATTCAGGTTGGTGATGAGAGTAAGCTTAAAAAGAAGTGCTTCCTGTCTATTGAGAAAATCATGTCATCATGTGCCCCAAAGATTTAGTCAACCGCTTGAAATTATTCTCTATGTAACGTCTGATTTAAAAGTAATTGATGGGAAATGTTTATTAAAGAATAAAGAACTCTCAAAAGATTCAACTAGCGTTGATGCCTTGTAATCAGAAATCAAATCATAGATAATGGAGTACATATAGGAAAGGCATTAAATATAGCGCGCGCACAACATATGTCCATTGGTTTATTTATTACACACATCCAGAGTCGTGTATAATTGTTGTATTTTTCTAAAGTTGGCACATAATGAACTGATAAGACGGATATGAGTAATTTTTTTTTTAAATTTATTTGGGTAATTTTTTTTTCTTTTTGTTATCTAAGGGTGCGTTTGGATGTGTGAAGAATAGCTACTATTTTAGATGGACACTATTCCGAGCTACTAATCTACGTTTGGGTGTGTTTGAATTAGCGAATATACACTATTCTTTGTTTGTCTTTTGTGGAATAGCTCATTATTCTACTAATCCAACAAAATGTTGGGATAGCTACTATCTTCAAAATTGGAATAGCTACTATCCTCTCACTATTCTTGATTCATCCAAACGCACCCTAAACAGATAAGGGTACAAGGATAAAGTCTATTTCGTACCCCTTATCCGATCAGGTAACTATAAAAGAAAAATTATATATAATATATATATTAATAGTCATTGAAAATAGTACTTTAATTAGTTTACTTGCGTTTAGAATGATCGGGCTTTTTTTAATAAAATACTATGCATGTGTGAAATGAATGTATATGTTTTAATGTTTTATTAAATAAATAATAAAAATTATTATATTATTAATACTACCTGTTATTTACCTGCTACTGTTTCGTTATCCAATAGCCATAATGGATAAAGGTAGGGTACAAGTAAAGACAATTTGTAACGGGTTACGGGTATAAAAATGCTTCCACCCGATCCTTACTGTACCCGTTGACACCCCTAGGATCGCCTGAGAAGAAAAAATATTAATGTTAGCCGAAATTCTTTTAGTTGGCATTTAAAAAAAAAAAAAAAGTTGGCATGGAATACAGAAAAAAATTTCAAGGGTGGCAATGTGCATGCATGTGTTATTTGTGCACCATCAAAGGTTGGCAATTTTTTGGCACACATATTATCAAATTCTGTGGATGGTACTATAAGATAATATTGGAATTTTTTTCCATGAAAATTTTCATGCCAACTCTGTATTTTTTTTTTTAAATGCTAACTAAAAGAAATCGGTAATCTCCGTACAGGACTTGGCTATAATTATTGTTTTAAAAAATTATATATTTTTTAGTGATGAAATAACAATTTGCAGTTCTCACAAATCAATATCTGCCTTGATAAAAATAAAAGAGAATGGGTAATAAATTCTCAATAAAAATTCTTCAGTTTACATTTTCTAATTTGTTCAGAGATCAACATTCTTACAAAATAATATAAATAGTCCACATTTTTAAAACATATATAGTTCCATAACTAATTTTGGAAACTCATAAGATTGTATTACAAGAGCATTAACTTCATGATTCCTAAGAGAGATTTAGATCATTACATCCCTCTCAAGTTAAGGATGAAAATTGATGATACAACCAGTTGACATGTTCGATCGATCAGAGGCAGACCTAGGTCAAAGGAATGAGGTCAAGTGACCCTTATTTAATTTTTTTTTTGGATTTATATATGATTTTTAATATAATTTAGATAAAATGTTATGGTATGACAAATTTAATCCTCATTCTCTATAAGAAAATTTTAAATAATTGACTCTTATTGTGTGTTTGGCCTCCATAGTTCGAAAGCCTGGCTCCGCTCCTGCAATTGACGGTTCACAAAATGGGGCAAAGAAGATAGTCGAGTTGTCAATCAAATGGTCCAGTTCAGCTAAGGGGATTGTATGATGCCAAGAGAGCAATTTTCATAATTATTTCTTGAGATCAAGATATTGGTAAAGAAAGGAAATGTCAAGGTTGAGCGTCACAATTAATTGGATAGCGAGTAAAGAGATAGAAGAGAAAGAGCCTCATGACATTTAAAAGAACAACCATTAATTTTTGGGAAAATTGATTATTTGTCACTCTAAAATTTTCAAATATGAAAAATGCCATCATAAAACTACTCTAAAATTTTCAAATATGAAAAATGCCATCATAAAACTATAAATATGAAAAATGTAACTCTAAACTTAGTTAATTATTAAATTTGCCACCAATACACAATTTTTATATATTTTTTTATTAAAAATTAACTGAAAATTACAGTTTTGAGATACGTATAATGAGGGATATGAAGGGTATATAGGGGCATATAGAAATATGTATCTCAAAATTATATTTTTCAGTTAATTTTCAATAAAAAAAAGTATAAAAATTGTGTATTTGTGACAAATTTAATAATTAACTAAGTTTAGAGTGGTATTTTTCAGATTTATAGTTTTGTGATGGCATTTTTCAGATTTGAAGATTTTGGAGTGGCAAATAACTAATTTTTTCTTAATTTTTTTTATTGGCGTTTGGGTTATTCTTTGTTTTTTTTCTTGTTCAATTTGTATAAATAGATTCAGAATTGTAAGAATTGTTATGTGATGAATAAAACTCGCCATCTTTTACATTTTATTCATTCTCTACGCTGTTTTGAATCTTTTGATACAGGTGCATGTATCAATCTGACATTGGGAATTTTCTAAAAAAATTAAATAAACTTTTATAAGAAATATCCTCTCAATCTTTCGAGATATTACATTGAGATCTACAATAAAAAAGAAAGAAGAAACTTGAAAGGAAGAGGAAATGTTGGATTAGAAAAAAGAAGCATAAATGTTTTTGGGTCAAAAACGGGAATGGAATGGGCCATAGAGATTTTTGTAATAAAAAGACGTAGAGATTTTGGATTGAAGGATAAAAGCATTTCTCCACAACGTACGTATATAATACATAGGGTGAAAATAGTATGGATAATATCCTATTCGTATTTGAAAACTTAGAAGTGGATATCTGATATTTAAATATCCGTGTGAATAAGGATACTGATATAGTTTTATGTTTCAATTATCCACATCTGAATAGTAGATATGTATCATATATTTTAATATATATTATGAAAAAATTATGTTATTCACCATTATAATTAGATAAATATTATGAACTTTAATATTTTTTTATATTATTTTAATAAATATTCAATTTGATCTAGACCCGCATCCATATCCGTCTGATATATCTGATGTCCGTATTCGTATTCGTATTCGTATTCATATCCGTATCCGAAAAATAAAAATAAAATATGAATATAGTTTTACCAGCACTCCGTATATGCTCTGTTTTCACCCCTAATAATACCTCAATAAGAAAACAAAAGCGATAACATTCCACTTACAAATGAATTGATGGCGGGATGATTATAGTTTGAATTGTAAGAATGTAAAACAATTGTTATGTTAAATTAGCAATCTCATTAAAAATATCACACCATCATTTTACAACTGATCTTATTTATCAATTTGAGGGATGCAAATAAATAAACTATAAAAATGTAGAAAAGTTATATTAAAATATTTAATATGTTTGACAAATTGAAATTAGAATGTATTACAGGACCGAAGATGATTTGAAAATGATATGAAATAATCACTAAAATTATTGATGTGGTAGATAAACTTAATTTTTGTTAAAAATTGCTAGGATGAAAATATTATAATAACGTAGGATGATTTTAAAAATATAGTTTAGATTATTGATAACAATATAACTTTATATTTGACCGCCCTTTCTCAAGTCAAATAAATACAATGTTTAAATTTTTTTACTAATAGTATTATATATTGTTTGTGTATCAATTTTCGTGTAGTAAATGTCAATTGATATTCGTTCAAATAATAAGTACAATTTTAAGTTTTAAACTATTTGATGAACAATGAAACTTACATTAAATTTCACCTTTTTTTTATGTATATGATATACACAAAGGTCTATGGTACAATTTGCAACACTTCAAGATTATATGTAATATTTATCAGAATTGTCAAATTAATAATCCTTTGATCAATGAAGCCCAACCATTTAACAAAAAAACTGCGTTCTGACTTATATTGCAATTAAAAGAAGATAAAATGGATGCACTAAAGAAACCAACAGATATTTATCACACGGGAGTAAAGGTTCAAACTACAATTTATCAATAAACAAAAACAAAAACAAAAAACAAAAATACAAGGGTTTTAAGTCAATCTTCAATTCGTTCCATAAATAACAACATGCAAAAGAAGATGCATGGAAAATGTGGTGCCTCTAAATTCTAATGATACCAATATCAGCACATGGAACACATCGCTGATAAATAGTGACAACTTTGCCCCATCAAGGTTTAATATGGCCATCTTTTACTTAGTAGGCCCCAGAAGATTTGGGCGCCTCCAAAATTGATCAATTACATCAAAACCTTCAAAAGAATTCCTCTATTTCTAATCACCTTTTCTGCTAATTCCTGTTTGAGTTCTAAGAAACCCGATGTCCCATAAGCTCTCATCCAATTAGGGGAAGAACTCTTGTGCGAAAGACTAGAGGAAATACAAGTTTGTCCCCCTCCCCTCACCCTACCCCCACCAAAAGTACAAACTCGATTTTAAGAATAAAAATTCCACATATATTCTGAGCTAGTTAAAAGAGTGATATCTGCAAATATGAAAACTCTTTGATATTCTCTTCTTAAGTTAAATTACGGTGCATTTTCTGTTTTTTTTTCCCATTTTTCCTCACAAAAACATTTACTTAGTATTGTGGATTCCCTGTTCCAGTTCCGCTCTGAGGTGGCCTCATAGTGCCATTTGTTGGAGGCCCACCACTTGCCAGAGAAGGAGAAACCCCAGCTTGGTTCAGTAGGCCAAGTCCAGCCATAGGATTAAGACCACCGAGCAATGCAAAATTGGGCCCTATATCCACACTGGCACGAGTAATTGATGTTGCAGCTCCTGCTTTGGGTTTCGACGTGGGCCCACGGGATGCCAACTGGCACTGAACAGTGCGTTCACCGATACGTCTCTGTGGTTCCTTGAGGGCATTTTGGGCAGAGGAACGGTGCTCGAAGAGAACAAAGCCGTAGCCTTTGCAACGGCCCGTGACTCTGTCACATACTGCTTTGACCTAGTTTAAATTGAAGAGAAATTGTGTTCAGAAAATAAATGAAGGAATTGTATAAGCATTATATGAAGGAAACAGGATATTGAGCAAATCCTTTTTTCTTTTGACTTCGTTCCTATGTAGCATGTACACTTCTTCCATGTCTGACACAACACTGACACTCAATGTCTAAAATAGAAATTGGACTGAAACACATCATATTGAGTCATGTCGTGCCATCTAGAACACTTATGAGTCCCTGTTCGTGCTATGTAGCTTTGTCCCAAGGAATGTTTGGTACTTCAGAAAATAAGGAAAATTGAGATAAATAACCTAATTTCAACAATAGTTTGCTTAGCCCCAACTCTTTATTAATCAGTACTTGAAACGTTACTGGTAAATGGGGTTAGTATCTTTGCACTCTCAAACTACCCCCCGCCTCAGCAAATAAAACCATACTATGGTGTATTATTCCACCCCATGCCAATACCCAATGAAACCCAATTAAAAGAAATCCTACAATAATCAACTACAAAGAACAACTAATATGATCAGCACCAAATAACCAATCTAAGCAAGTTCAGGCATACGAGTAAAGTACTAAATTTGTAAACAAGTAATGCAATGTAAAACTAAAAAAACTCGTATGACCTCCTCTATAGTCCCGAAAGGTGCGAAAGCTTGTCTCAGATCCTCTGTCGTGGCATCAAAATTCAATCCATGCACGAAAATCTTACGGTGCTCAGGATCTGACTGCGCCGATGAAGAGATAGCCGACATTACTGACGGGTTTTTCATTGCTGCCTCTGTGAGAAGAGCCATGAGCTGCTCCTTGCTAAACGGCTCCACCAGCTGCCTTATCGCATCCCGGTTAGCCGGGTCAATCACCTCCTCTTCTCCTTTGCTCGATCGAATTTTCTTTTTCGATGGGGGTTTCTTACTGCCTTCATCCTCGGATTCTGATTCCTCAGATTCGGACTCGGATTCTGATTCTGATTCGGATGCGTCGCCTTCTTCCTCTGATTCTTCAACCTCCTCTTCTACTTCTTCTTCTTCTTCTTCTTCAGAGGAAGAGCCGGATTCGGACTCCGATTCCGATTCAGGTTCAGGCTTAGATTTGCGCTTCATGGCGGATGACAAGTTCTACTTGTAAGTTGTAACCGGAGAGGATGTACAAATCCCAACTAGGGTTTTTGCGATTTTTGCTATCCGAGTCTTGGAAGAAGACGCTGTAGAGCGGTTTGTTCGTTTATTAATTGGGCTAACGGGCTGTTCGCAGACAGCTTTATATGAGCCTACTTTAACCCATTTAATTAAACGGGTCTATTTCTTAAAAAAAACAAAGAAAACTAAACGGGCCTACTTTAACCCCCCAATTAAATCTCAGCCGAGCGATTGGATTTCCGTGCCAATTTAGATATTGGTCTGTTTTCAGATTCGTGCCAAGTTAAAACTGACGATTCAGATCTAATATTGCACTGGATAGTGGATACTAATTCGATCAGTGCACCACACTAGTGTTCTACTAACGGTCAGGGCAAAGCCCGTGCATGGGCACGGGTATCACGGGCACACGGGCACAACGGGCCGGGCATCACGGGTATTTTTTTCAAAAATTCTGCCCTGCCCGTTTAATGCCCGTGCCCGTCACGGGCACGGGGGCAAGACAGGCCGGGCACCGGGCACCGGGGGCAGGACAGGCAGGTTCGGTTTTTTTTTTCGTTTTTTTTTTCTGTTTTTTTTTCTTTGAAAACCAATAAATTATAAATTTCTGTCACGGGCTCACGGGCACGGGTGCACGGGCTCACGGGTACAGGCGTCACGGGCACGGGCGCACGGGTTTACGGGCACGGGCACTCACGGGCATTTTTTCAAAAAATCGGACCCGGCCCGTTTAACGCCCGTGCCCGTGTGCCCGTGGATGCCCGTGGCACGGGCACGGGCAGGGCACGTTCGGGCGGGCATTTACCAATCATTACACCACACCAATGGAATTCGCATCCTCTGAGATATCTCAAACTTTGCGTGACTTTTTGGAATATTCAATTGTTCAGATACGTTCTGCATGAATTTCGAAGCTCAAATATTACTAGCTCCCTACGCTACTCTGAATAGGCACCGGACACGTCGGTATCGCAAAAATTGAGATATCTCAGAGGATACACACTCACACCAATGGCCCTTCCGAACAGGCCACTCTCAACTCTCTCTCTCCGTAAATCAATTAAGTGCTTAAAATTCGTCCTCTTTTTGTTAGTCGTAAATCTAGGGTTTACTCGATCCTGACTCTTTCAAGGTATGAATATTGATTTCTCTTTCAAAGTATTGTTGTTGATTTCTCTGTTATTTGTCTTGTTATTTGTGGATTCTGCTTTCTCATTTATATTGAAGTATGTCGAGATTTTTAATTTTCTCTTATTCATACTCTCGATTCGTTTATTTGAATCTTTCTCTGCCTGATTTATTGTAGTATAGGAGTCAAAGGTTTAGGTTTTGTTCTTGCTAGGTGGAGTGGGATTTAAGAGGTTATAATTGGTATATGAGTGTCTTCAATTTTGGTTAGGGGGTGGTAGATAAGGATTGCATATTTGCGATCTTCCAATTAACTTTTCATTTCACATTTTCTTTATTTTTTATTGTATATTTACTTAATTGGGTTCTTACAGATTACCCCTAATAAACTGAACTCTGTAAAAAACCATATTATGTAATACTAGTAAGGTTTAGCACTGGGATATACCAACTTAGATCATCAATGGTTATATAGTTCTCAATCTTGTATCAATGTGAATGTGGAATTAACTCATTATTTCTATTGTAAGCGGAAAGTTAGACAAGGTGATCCACTATTACCATTTCTTTTTATTCTAGTTGCCGATACATTGAGTCATATTTTTAACAAGGGTAAAACATCAAACAAAATACAGGGGCTTGGCCCACCTTGTCAGCATGGGGCAGTAATCACCAACTGCCACTATGCTCACGATACCATTATTTTTCTTGAGGTCAATGAAACTAATGTGGAATCGACATGGTGGGCTATGTTGGCATTTGAAGGTCTTTCAGGAATTAAGATGAATATGCACAAAACTGAATTGTTCTTTATACAATATGATTCTGGACCTCAGTTAGCTCATATCTTTAGATGTAAATGCATAGTTTCCACTGCAATACTTAACCAAGAAAGATTGGGATTTCCTTGTTGCAAAATTTGATAGACGATTACAAAACTGGCTAGAACAATTACTATCCATAGGGAGGAGGTTGACATTGGTAAATTTTGTCCTATCGGCCATGCCTTTATATACCCTTTCCATTTATAAGATTCACATGCATGTAATACAACAAATAGATATAATCCGTAATAGATTTCTATGGCAAGATACATCTAGAAGTAGGAAAAAAACACTCTTTAATCCATTGTCAGACATCATGTTTAGCAAAGGAGTTAGGAGGGTTAGGCATCTTAGATCTTAAAAGTATGAATATAGCATTGTTAATGAAATGGTGGTGGAAATTTCATGATTAGTCGTATACAAGTTTATGGAAATCTATTATTAGATACAAATACTATATACATCAACACATTGTTGTATCCACTTTCTGTAAAGAAATTTTGAAACTTGATAACATGGGTAAATGTAGTGTTTCGCATTCTCCTGGTTCTGAATCACATCTCCTATTTTGGACTGATTCTTGGGATACACAGGGTCCATTAGCAACTCAATACCCTCAATTATATGAGATTTGTATCAACCAACAGGTGACTCTTAGAGAGGTGATCAACACACAAGGCAATACTGTTCATTTTAGAAGACAGTTTGATCTTTTCTCATTATAGGAGTGGTCTGAGATTTTACACAAACTTAATTCTATTTCTTTCACTCATACTTTAAGATAAAATTACCTGGAGATAGGAAACATCTGAAAGATTTATTGTTAAATCCATGTATAAATTCCTTACATTTGGAGGCATTACTCCAAATAGAGCCATGATGTGGTGGAAAGTCCCAATACCATATAAAATCCATATTTTCATGTAGTTGGTTACTAAAAATAAAATTCTTACTAAGCACAATCTCACTAAAAGTGGTTGTGGGGGGGGAGGGGATACAGCTTGCCACTTTTGTGCAGCAGAAGAAACCATGGGCGACTTATTCCTAAAATGCCCTTTTGCCCAACATATATGGTTCTTGTTGGAAAATAGTAGACAAATGTTTAAAGGCTAGAATAGATTAAGAGATATTATAGACTTTGCAATAACACATGAGGGAGATCACCTACAAACTTTACTTCTTATATTGACTGCAGTGTGTTGGACTATTTAGAAAATTAGGAATGAAATATGTTTTCAAAATTCATCTCAAAAATCGTTTAAAACTTGTATTTTACTAATTATCTCTCTTATTACATATTGGCTAGGTAATGTGCCAAGGCAAGTCATGGATTCGGTGCATTTCTAGATGCCACAGGAGCTAGATGAAATCCCATTACAGATGTGGGCCTCAAAGGAGGAAGACCTCTAGATGGTTGTGTACCAAGCTCCATTGGATTCTTCAAAGACTATTCCATAGAAGGATCGTCTGGCTTAGATTATATGCCTATGATTATTACTGATATTTTACTGTTTGCTAGACTATATATTTTGTTGTCAGTATTACCAAAATTTTAGTAGGTTGGACTTGCAATATTTTAGTTAGATTTTTTTTTGATTTAGATAGTTCAGATTGCTACATTTTGTTATCTGTGGAACACAACAGATGTACTGGTTATGTTTCTCTAATGAAACGGGCGAAAGTCTTTTATCCAAAAAAAGAAAGGAAAAAGATATATTAATATTTTTACTGGGAAAATTGAAAATTATAGAAGTTTTAATGGACGTGGGAGCAATTCTCCCATATTAGAAATGTGGATATTAACTCATTACAATTCTTTATTATTAATACAATTTTTTAAGTTCATATGCATTTTAAATTAACGAATACAACTTCTAAGATTCTGGCGCGGATTCTGTTCTGATTCATTGGGTGCGGAAACGACTCGCCTTGGATAATGAGAGATCGGTTCGCAATTCTCAGCCGTAGCCGAAGGAAAATTGGACCGTTTATTTTAATCTGGCATAAATCTCAAAGACAGCCATCCGGTTTAAAATCTGACTGTCGAAAGGAACACCCGCAACTCCAAGTCCGTCGTCCCTCATCCTTCCTACTGGGCTCTCTATTCGTCATTTGGTCTTATCGCATTTCCATCAACCGTGTTTTATCTACACAAAGATCATCCACATCACGCTTTTGAAAGTTATGTCGACCCCACTAGTCAGAGGAACTGCAGCATGAAAATTCCTTACGCTGGGATCAGGTAGTATCTAGCGCACGCTTCGTCTGAAGAAAAACCCAACGAATCGGGTACAAATTAGGGAGACCTAGGTTTCCACCCGATCTCTTTCTCTCTTCCTTCCTCTCTCACGGCCGACCTCACCTCTTTCTTTCTTTCACCGATTTTCTCTCTTAACGAGGGTTCAGATTCCCCCCGCGCCACCATTCAGGTACCTCTCTCTCTCTCTATCTGTCTCTCTCCCTGGTCTTAGTTTTCTTTCTAGTATGACGAACCCTAGATAAGACCAAGAAGTGCATCTCTTTTCACTCGGATTAGTGTTCATCTGCCTAACGATCGGGTAGGATTGGAGGAGAACAAGGGAAATAATCGAAAATAAGTGAGTTTTTCAGCTTGCTAGATAGTAAAAAATCGTTTCCCCCCTCCAGTTTGCAATCCCTCTGGCGTTCCGTTTAACGACCTAAACAGGTTAGTTTTTCCCAAAGCCTGAATAATTCCCTCCAATTCTAGGGTTTTTTTCGCCCAAAACGCATTAGGTCAGTGGCTTGGAAAATCTCCCAATTATCGGATTGGATTGTATTCTGTCGATAGATAGATTTTCTGAACCATGGTAGGATCACAGAAATGATGTGACTATTGCTTGATATGGCAGAAGGTTCTAGGTTTAAGTAAGGTACTTCCCGAACAAAACATTAGTGTGTTTTCTGAACATGGGTGGAATTGAATGGTATTCAAGCTACTCCCTTTTCCACTATTCCATGCATGTTTCTGAGCAGGCTAAAAAAGACTACTAATCTCTGTATATGATTGAAGGGGGGGTTGGGGGGGTGTTAATACTTGGTACAGAACTCAGCTTTGTGTCCAGACACACCAGCTGGTGTAGCCAGTACATGTCATGTATGCATGTTAGCATGTCTTTATTGGATATGTATTAGGTGCGAGCAATTTACACCTTGTTTGGACGGATAGTAGAGAAAGGAAGGGGAGGGATTTCTAATGGGATATTAGCATGTCTTAATTGATTCTTGTTTGGTTGGATATTTAATAGGAGGGTAAGGTTAATGGAAGTTACTTATTTAAACTCCTTTAGCTTTCTAAAGCTTATGACCTTTAAAAACAAACTTTCTAAAACTTATATTTGTTATTTCTTCAAATTGGAGTGTAACGGAGGGAAATAAGACAAACCAAACAAGAGAATGGAAAATATGCTAACCTCCCTTTGTATTCCTTTCCTTCCCTTCCTACTTTTTTTAGGATATCAGCATGCAGGTTTACCATAACTATTTTGTTATCTCTTCTTGTTATGAAAAATGATTAAAGGTGCTCCATAGTATAGAATTTATTTCCACATCTTTGTAGTAATTTATGGCCATCTTAGGGTAATATATATCAAGTTCTATTAACAACTTTTTCTTTTATTACAGAGAAACTTCTTACAAGTACAATCAATAATTATTGATGTCGAATAAAGATGATCAGAAAGCTCAGGCGGCAGCTGATCGGATCAAGGCTGCTGCTCTTTCAGCTGCAAAAGGCCTCAGTCGGGCCCAGGCCGAGCGAGCTGCTACCAATGCAGCCCGCAATGTCAATGCTTATGGCCAGAAAGAAGAAGGCCCGAGTAGGTGGCAGGAGAGGAAGGAACAAAAGCGCCGCATGTACCTCATGAGCACTGAAAAGGCTGTTCGGCTTGGTGAGAGGAAAGATACCAAAACTGCCCCTGTGGCTGCCACATCAGCTCAATGCCAGAAGTGCTTCCAGCCAGGCCATTGGACTTATGAATGCAAAAATGAGCGGGTCTACATTTCGCGGCCGTCTCGCTCACAGGTTTTGAATAACCCAAAAGTCAAAATGACTTTCTCAGTGTCATTTGAAGGTAACCCTGATGTGGAGAAAGTGAAGAGTGTGAAGAAGGAGAAAGGTAAGGATAAGAAGAAGAGTAAGAGGAAGCACCGATCTGGTAGCGATTCTGACAGGGATGACAGTGAGGCGTCAGTGTTTGATACTGAGAGCGAGTCAGAGGTGACTGCTACTGATGAGTCGTCAGAGAGTAGCTCAAGTTATGGCTCTTCAGATTCAGAGGAGAGGAGTAGGAGAAGGAAGAAGCAGAAGAGGAAGCGGCACAGGAAGAGGTACAGCTCGTCAGAATCATCAGAGTCGTCTGAGTCAGAGTCTGATTCTGACAGTGAATTGGATGACAAAACGAGTCGCAAGAAGGGTAAGCGGCACAGCCGCAGGCGCTGAAATGGCTTCTCCAATTGGTTATTTGAATGGTTTGAGAGTGGATAAACCTATTGGTGTTATGTCTTGGTATGATACATGTGGTTTGTTGAGGCTAGTAATGAGATTTGCTTGTATGTTTGTCAGGCAAGAGATTGTGACTTTTATTGAGGTATCATATGAGATATGTTTTGTCATCAATATTATGTTGAGAACCTAGTAATGGGGTGTTATTTTTCTTATTCTTTTTATCTTGTTTTCTTGGTGGGATCTTCAATTTCGTCACAACATTGTATTTTTGACTTGCATCGGGTGGTAGTATTTTCTAGTACAGACAATTAGTTAAACTTCTATGCATTAACAGAGTCTACCTGTACCAGGCTCATCTAGATGCATTTTCAGTTTCATCTTGTAATCACCAATAATAGTTGGTATCAGCTAGTAAAGCATACTGGTACCACATCATGTCTTAGTGTGGAGCCTGATCTGTGTCATGTTTGATACTTTTGTAAGAGAAAATGTGGAGCCCGATTGTTGCCATGTCTTACTGTTTTGTAAGAGAAGACTGATTGATGATATAAACTGAGCCTGCTGGGGTAATGAACTTGGGGAACTATGTCTAAAGGGTGGTATGAAATAAAACCTATAGTTGGCTATTTACTTCAAGCTTCGTTCTTTGAATGACTGTAACAGTACACTTTACAGTGAAAGCATAATCTTTCAGTTGTTCTAATTCCTCAAATTTAATTCTATCTGCAAATTGCGGGAAACCCTTGTTGGGACCTTTGAAAGTCCAACTACAATCTGGGGATCCAATGCTCAAGTTAGAGGGATCACCATTTTGTTGGAGTACGGTCAAACTCATTTTCGCCTTCACATCAGTAGCTTCACTTTCATGTTGAAGGAAAAATGATATAAAATCTTTGTCATTCGTGATTCTACCGTCAGGATAGAAATGAATTATCCAGTAATATTCACCGATAGTAAAAACACCAGAGGGATTCACGAGGGATGAGGTTTGGTCCAAATGGCTTTGGATCAGATACTGTTTGAAGCTTCTAAAAATCTTATGATTAAAGTCTGAACAGTTGATCTGAATCACTGAACATGATTTTCATATTAAAATGTGTTCAGAGGCCAAATTTCATGTTTTCTAGAAAAATTTCACTATTTTTTTAGATATGTACAAAATCATTGTTTTTGAACTGTTCAGAAACAATAATGTTATACGTATCTAAAAAAATAGTAAACAATTTAAAAAATATATATAAAATTTGATCTCTGAGCACATTTTAATATAGAAATCATGTTGAGCCGTTCGAATTGACTATTCGGATTTTAATCGTATGATTTTTAGAGGCTTTGGACATTGTCCGATCCAAAGTCATTTGGACCAAATCTTATTCCGATTCACAAATAGTAAAAGGTTAAAACAAGCAAGTTTGACTTGTTACAGTGTTAAATGTACGAAGTTAGCCGCGATAACATCCAACAAATTGTACTGATAATATTCAAGATCAATTGTTTTCTAAAACTTACTATAATTAAGGTGTAGATTTTTTTAGATTATTGGTAACATTCCTCGTTTAACAAGGAACATATAAAAAATAGGCGTTAGAAGAGACCAATATAATTGAAAGTTTATTACTCCAATGCACTGATCCAGCTTATATGTAACTGTTGTAATAAACTTAATTTGCAATACTTCACTGCTTTGTGTTAGTATGTAAAAGATGAAATAGAGAATAATATTTACTTAATAGAAACAAGTTTTTTTTTTTTATTTCATTAATACAATTACATAACTAGAGTTCTACACTTTTTAAAGCACTACAACTTTTCTAAATAAACACCCACAACTTTCCTAAAATAACAACCCCTCTAATTTACTAAAATAACTGTCCACTACCAAAAATATGCTAAAAATAACTTCTATTTGTTTATTAATCATAGATTGAATTTCAACTTCTTCATCAATTCTATTTGCTTTAATCATAGATTGCAAAATCTATGATTAATAAACAAATAGACACCCACAACTGATAAACAAATAGTATTTGCAAAATCATAGACTGCGCATGATCAACTTCTTCATCAATTCTATTTGTTTTAATCATAGATTGCAAAATCGGCCGTTCAGGTGCGGAATCGACCGTTCTGGACCGGAATCGGCCGGAGTCGATCCGATTTACCCGGTATTTGTTTATTCCAGTTAAATTTCGGTCATTTCGGTCAAATTCCGACCGGAACGGTACAATTTCAGTCAAATTTCGACCGTTTCAGTTAAATTACGGCTGGAACGGTCCTATTTCACTGAAATGAGGTGAAATGCACTCTACAGATTTTTTTTTTTTTTGAGTGCAGCGTGATTCGAAGCCTATCCTCTACCAACAATAAACAATACCACTACACCATTGCATCTTTTGTTACTAGAAGGCATACTTATAGATATATATTTTGTATTTGAGTGAGAAACTGTTTTACTTTTTTTGCAGCAGCGATATGTTAAACAATGGAATTTGTAGTTTTGTACAAATGTACACAGTACACTGCAGTCAATCAAGATGCTAACAATTCTTTATTTGAGTCTACAATATCTTCTTTTTTTGGTTTTGGACAACAATACCCTCCTTTCTATCATAAAACAGACGACGATGAAATGATCCAGCCAGCACGACATAGTTTCTGGTAGTGAAAGAGAGTGTTTTTAGTTGTAATGCTTGTATTATATTGTATTAGTGGATTATTTAATTGTAATCATTTGTCTAAACTTGACAAATTATTTTTTTTTATCAATTTTTTCCTATTTTTCTAGTATAAAACGAGGTTTTGGCAAAAAAATCCGAGTTTCTGATCCGATTCGGCTGATTTTGACCGATTCATCCAATTCGGATCCCCCCGGCCAAAAGTCCGATCCCGATTCCAATTCCGATTTTTCCTTCTATGGTTTTAATTTGAATGATATATACATCAAAATAGCAAGCAAATATGAAAGAAAAAAATAATTGGCGATCATTCAACTACCGATACACAGGCAAAGAATATGCATTTCCAACAAAGAAGTTACAAGGACGAGAATAATTGCTTTCCCGCTGCTACCTATCCTCATGTGGGGGACATACAAAAATCCAACAGTCGGTTTTTCTTTATTCCTAAACTTAGACACTATCCAAAGTATCTCACTTTGCTAAAGCGTTTGAATCTGCATAGTTTTAGTTTATTCTAAAAATTACTAGGGGATTGTTTGTTTTGAATGATTTTGAGGACCTTATTTATAAATGGTAATTACATGGTATTAATAAGAAAAACTGTCAATCTACCCCTATAAATACTCCCTCCCCCTTCCCTCATTTACCCTCTTCTTTCTTCTCTATTCTTCTGTCGACGGCATCAGAACAAACCACTTGTATTGATAGAGCAACAGTACCAGGACAAGAGCAACAATACCGGGTAAGCGACTGCTGTTACCTCTCTCTAGGTTTCACAAAATTATATTCTGAAATCTGATGTACATGCTTAATTTATTGGGAACTAGACTCGTTAGGTCAGGAAATTTCACCTTTTTTGCACATCCCATCTATAAGAGAGCTGTAGGACATGACAATAGACTAATCATACCCTTGAAAACCATGACTTCCAGAAAATTCAATTACTGTTCCTGTGTTCCATTACAACTTGCATAGCCCATGTATAGTCACGTCAGGCAATTGCCCTTTAGAAATCAAAAACATCTACAAAATTCGGTGTCTTCTTAACTTCACATTTCTTACACTGTCCATCTATAGAGGTGTTGTAAGTCATGATGTTGATGTTTGGCTCAATCCTGATTTTAGGCTTTATCGTTTTATTTTTTTTTATTTTGCTAAAATAATTGAAATCTAATGCTGAATTTTCTTTCCTTGCAAGCTTAGTACGAAAGTCACCACTAGCAGACCTCTGATTTTCTGTTTTGTACTTGATCCTCTTCCTACCTGTCTTTATCTGCACAAAGGTATATTACTATTTTTTTTTAATAACTACTTGACTGATAATATATATGTTATCTAGATATTGTTTATTAATTCAATTACTCTCCAGGATAAGATTTCTGCTCACATATCTGCATTCTGTGTCATACTCTTTCTATACGTGTCGAGGTACTCCTCTCAACTTTTTTTTATTTCACAAAACTATATTATAAAGTATGACGTGCCTGCTTAATTTGTATTAGCAAATCTAATGTAGATGCTCAATTTATTATATGTATATGTATAAACATACATTTGTACAATTACAATCATTTCTTTAATGTTGATATATAGTATTAATTTTTCAATTGCTTGTAGTTAGACATCAGCACCTCAAATTTTCGTGAATTTTAATTGATGGCTGATATATTACAAAAAAAATATTGTTTCGCATGCACCATGTTTTATTTTTCCCCATAATTATCTGCATTGTATTTCATATACTTTATTGTATACTATGCACTATTTTTTTTTCTACACTTATTTCCATTTTCGCCGTCGAAGCAAAGTGATGCATTCTGCTAGTGAATTGATATATACTTTTGAAAATTGCACTAATTATAATTTGTACATTTTTAGATATTATTTGGAGCACAAGTGTCAGTTCTAATGAGTTAATCATTTTAAATGTGTTCAGAATTAAACAAAAAAATTAATAGCCATGAAATTGATTTTAAGTGGATTCCTATAGCTTTGTTTGCATAACAATTCATGATAAATTATTCTGAAAATTTCTCTAATAATTGCTTGTGTAACTACGTACTAGATAAAATTTGATGCATAGCAACCATTTTTTTTTTCAATTTCTCAGTTGATCTCAGTATCTAATTAGATACATTTAATGAGAAAGTAATTAACATGCATCACGTGGAAATTTGACTATATATAGTTTACGAGAAACACATGGAAATTTGTCTATATGGTGTATTGGTGTGTGGCCAATCAATTCTTGAGATTTTACTTTAGTAATCTTATTTCAACAAGAAAACAGTCTGGATTCACAATAGAAAACAAGCAAATAGAATTTTGTAAATACTATCCAGTTTATTTTTTTTTTCTAGGATAAGATTTTTGCATTAATTTTGAGCCTTACTCTTTTAACACATGTCAAGGAATTTCACTTAGGTTCATGTACAAGCTCAATTTATCGAGTCCTGAGCTCATTATGTCATGAAATTTCACCTTTCTTGCACATGCCATGAATAAGAGAGCTATAGGACACAACATTAGAAAGTCATGAATCTAATGCCCCCTTGGATTTTATAGAAAGTCGTGAACCTTATGCTTAATTTCTTTTCCTTTGCCAGTTTAGTACGTAGGAAAGGTGTCACCAGGAAACCTAGCTCTGATTTTCAGTTGTGAGCTTGAGCCTCTCCCTGCCTGTCTTAATTAATCTGCACAAAGGTATATTACTATTTTTTTTTATTAACTACTTGACTAACAATTCTATGTTATCCAGTCGTTGTTTATTAATTCAATTACTCTCAACAACAGGAATTTTTGATAAGATTTCTGCTTACATATCTGCATTTTGTGCCTTACTCTTTCCACACGTGTCGAGGTATTCCGCTCATCTTTTTTTTTTTTTTTTTATTTCACAAAAATATATTCTGAAATCTGATGTGCATTCTCAATTTACATCGCAAATCTAACGTAGATGCTCAAATATGTATTTACATATTTTTATACCTATTTTTTTTGTTAATCCTGATATGTAGTATTAATTTTTCCATAGCTTTTAGTTAGACATTAGCACCACAAATTTTCTCGTCAATTTTACTTGACACTGATGTATTAGCAAAAAAATTGAGATCTTTCTATACAGTGTATTGATGTGTGGATAATCAATTTTTGAGATCTTTCTCGTACCACCACTCATATATGTCTTAGTTTCTTTATTCAAATCTTTCCTGTCAATATTGGATTATACCATGTGTTGCCTACAAAATTGATATTTGAAATTGAAAATTGAGTAAAGCGTACTAAATGCAACAAGTTATTTTGACAGCTCGTTTGTAAAAATAAAAAGTTTTTGGAAAAACGAGAAAAATATTTTTTAGAACGACAAAGTTTATTATTATAATATCTTGTAATTGACATATTTGAAATGTGACATTATATTAGACTCTACAAAGTTCGATTTAGTTGTATAATTTAATAAGAATATATTAAAAATTACTAATAATATTATCTGTTTGGAATGATATGTAAAAGATTTACATCACTGAGATTCTGAGAAGCTTTTTTCATGCAACTTTTAGAAACCGTCTCATAATCTCTGAAAGGGATATGCGATAGATATAGTTGTTTTCTTAATAAAAGAGTATGTTGTAACGAGCCAGGTTCCCAAGGTGCTAGGCACTTGGGCAGTAACTTGAGTGATGTAGAGGAGCTTATTTATAAATGTCAATTATTGGGTATATTAATCCGGAAAACTGTCAATCAACATTTTCTGAATGATGTAGAGGAGCTTATTTATAAATGTCAATTATTGGGTATATTAATCTGGAAAACTGTCAATCAACATTTTCTGTTTGGGAAGGAGTATGTATGGGGTTAGTAGCAAGGTGATGGCTTTGGAAGAGTTTGGAAGGTCATTTTATAAAATTTCCCGCTTATATATTATCTTGTCATGATATTGCACTGCTTTCATAAACTAGAAAAGATAGTGATTTTTATAAAACTAGAAAGTACGTAAAAGTGTTGGAATAAATTCAGTTCGCAGTATTGCACTGCTTTTGCACAATTATACAAAAGAAACAAAGAACAGATCAGAAAGAGACGTAAAACAGTGCAAATTTTATTAATTTGTCTATATCAAATTACATACAATACACTCTATTTAAAGTAAAATATTGCATTTAAATAAGGAAACTATCAATAATCTATCACTACAAAATATGTTGTTGAATATCTTAATTAGGTCTATCTATCTATATATATGTACACACACACACATATTTATTTTTATATATATAGAAAATATAGTTTGAATAGAGAAATTATAGAATTTGTGTTGAACTTGTTTCACTTTACACCACCAAAATTTATGTTATTTGTGACATCCGCACCAGTGTTATAAAAACGGACTAAATGGCCGACTAATTGTTTAGTTGATAGCGGTGAACCACTACGAATAGACTTGGTAGAGATGTGTTTCTGGATTTTTTCTAATTAATCAGTTTATTATTCCGGATTATTCCCATTTATTCTCGTTTATTCTCGTTTGTTCCCGTATAGTCGTTTTTTGGGTGATTACAAGACCCATAGGCCTTTTAGTCTGTCATTTATTGGGCCACCATAATTTGTAGTATATTGGGTTCTTTAGTCTGTCAAACTGGCTGGTTTGTTCTATTAGGCCATTATATGCTTTTTCTTGTCTTATTTGGAATTTTTCTAAATGACAATTTCATGTAACTTTATTAATCAACAAGGAAACTAAATTAAAATAAATTTATTTGATAAGTTTGATAAGTTAAATTAATTATTTTTAATGAATTATGAATATATACACCTAACTAAAATGAAAATGCAAAATTGTCTGCAAAATTCCAATTAATCGACCACATACTGATTAATTACTTGACAATAACCAGTCTATTTGACGAGCGTACCATTATTTACAACAGACCCGCACCACCTAGATCGACACCTATACTTCCTCCCCCTTTCCTCACACACCCTCTCCTTCCTTTTTCTTCTCCTACTGAGGCCACCAGATCGAACCTCCTGCTTGAACCATGGTGGGGCCTGATCTAACTGATTTCCTTTATTAGAGTTTAGCCTTTGTTTCCTCTTTTTAGAACTCCATGGTACATGAGGCCGGATCTGTTGATGGCTTATGGCAGATAGTAATCTAAAGCTTAGCTCTATAATTTTAAAATTTTAATTATGTATATTGAAATTTAATTGAATTTTATCTTTGTATAAATTTATATATAGTCTAGTTCCTTCTTAAAATATCAAATGTTTACTTGTAGTCTAGTGGTTAGAGTACTAATTTGTGAGTATGAGAACTTGGAGTCCAAGTCCACCTACAACATTGTGTATTTAAAATTGTAGTCACCCTTATTATAATTGTCTAGTTTTGCCCCTGTCTAGAGTTTTGAAGTTTCCCTCATTATTTATATTGTTTTCTAAATTTGTTTTTTTTACATTGCAGTTACATGGTGGAGCTTGTAGTTGAATTAAATCTGAGGGATATTGTGCATGTACGAATAAACTGATTTGATTAATCAAGCAAGGATAGCAAGAGATTGGAGGAAAGGGTTTTAATTTGGTTTGATTTTGAGAAAGTTGAGATAGAGATGGATGCCGTAGCATACATGGATGCCGTAGCATACATAGATGAAATGCTATCATCACGAGCCCTCGAATTTTTTGTAAAAGAAAATGTCCCTGATGATAAGGAAAATCCTTTTTTGGTATCAACAGGAGTCAAGGAACTTCGTAAGTTCATGAAATGCAGAAAATTCATGGTGATCCCTGGGGACAAAAAGAAGGATCTAATTGAGAATGTGAAATTAGCAGCTTGTAAAGTTAGAAATTTAATGAATGGGATTCTCGGACATGGTTCCAAAAAGCAATCCTCCCGCTCAGGGAACCAAGATTTGGTGAAAGATTGGAATGAAACCCTAGAATTAATCATTGGTATCGTGGTAACTAGCAAAAAATTGAACCAAACAGAATTAGAAGGTGAGGTGACGCTCGAAGTATATGCAGCTTTAAATGCTGGACATGTCCACACGGTAAAAGATGTAGAAATCAGCCTTTTTTGGGACACAACGGTTGATTCCTTCATAACACTGAATGAGAAGGAGAGATTAGCACTCTTCCTCATAAAAGTGTTTCCAGTTCTTGGTGAGCTCAAAGAATCTCCTAAAATTCACAACTTCTTATTTGAGTTATCCAATGAGCTGGTCAATCTCCCTCACCTAATTTTCAATACACTCAGAGGAGAGTCGCCCGAGGCTCTTTTACTTATCGGGGGTCTCCTTTCGCTCAAACCAATAGCTTATGACACGTGGAACATGGTCAAAGATGATCTGGTTAAAATTAAAGAGCAATCCAATAATTGTGTTGCGAGCTGGCACATTATTACCTATTGCTATGATGATTTACCTTATTTTCTCAAGCTGTGCTTTCTTTATATTGCATGTTATCCGATTAATTATGAGATTGGTGCAACCTCTCTAACTGACAAATGGATGGCTGAAGGGTTTGTTACACCAGAGGAAGGAAAGACTATAGAGGAGACCGCATATAATTACCTAGAGCAACTTGTCCAAAGGTAATAAGATTATTATTTCAAATATTAGGTCGGGGTTATATAGAGAGAGGCCATCATTAAAAATAAATTTTGTCAGTTTTATTACAATAAGAGTAGATAATTTTACGTAGTCTATGATAAACAAAAGAACTTCTTTTATGTTTTTTTTAAGTAAACTGATAAATTATTTGTTTAATAGACATGTACTTGATGTTTATTAATTTATTTCCCTTGTCACGTGTAGGTCGTTGGTGTGGGTTTCAAAGAGATCAGTCTTAGGAACAATTAAAAGTTGCCGAGTTACCCATTCTATTTATGAATTTGCCCACCAACAATCACACATTGATGGATTTTTGGTTGTCAATCCAGCACATGAAGAAATTGAATCTTCTTTCCGTGTAGCAATCATCGAAAACCCAGACAAGGTGCAGATTGATGGATTTTCGGTTGTCAATCCAGCACATGAAGAAATTGAATCTTCTTTCCGTGTAGCAATCATCGAAAACCCAGACAAGGTGGTGAATAGTAATCATATACATTCTTTTTTCGCTTTTCATACAAACTTAAATGTTCTTGGAAGTGTCGAACTCAGAGTGTTAGAATTGAGAAATTGTGCATTCCCAATAATAGGTTTACCGAACATGATTAAGCTACGATATCTGAATTTGAAGGGTACTAACATAAGTAAGCTTCCAGAAAATATGGGAGAAATGAAAAATCTTGAAACCTTGGATGTTAGATATACATCAATAGAAACACTACCAGAATCTCTATGGAACATCTCAACACTTCGTCATGTTTATGTGAAAGACAATCTCATTAAAGGCCCATCCTCTGCAGCAAACCTATCAGACCTACAGGTCCTAAAAACAGTTATGGCTCATGAGTCGTGGCTAGAAAACATTCCGCTCTTCCTAATTCACCTTAGAAAGCTTGGACTTTCAATTTGGCAAAAAAAATACTATGATTCTACTTCTAACCTATTGAGTCACATGGATGAACTCATCTCGATGACAATTATAGGAGACATTTTACCATCAGAGTTTGTCGATATAAGAGCCTTTCCTAACCTCGAGACAGTGAAGGCAATAAAAGTAGAGGGAAAATGGATTGGCTGGAAACTTCCCATAGATAATATTAAATTTTCCCCAAATCTTACAAAGCTCACCCTAATCAAATCCCATTTGAAGGAAGATCCCATGCCGACATTAGGAAGACTACAAACTCTGAAATTTTTGAGTTTACAAAATGGAGCATACATAGGGAAACAAATGGTTTGCTCCACAAATGAGTTTCCACAATTGCATTTCTTAGAATTTGCCAAATTAGAGAAATTGGAGAATTGGGAGGTAAAACCAGCGGCTATGCCACAGCTTACCGCATTGCGTGTAAAACAATGCGAAAAACTCATCAACTATCCTAATCTAGATCATGTTACTTATAAATATATAGATTTATAGGTTGAAATGTTGCTTTCACTTTCATCATTTAATTCAGTTGGACTTCTTTTCTGGGCATGTGCGTCCCTTGTTTTTTTATGTTTCTGCTTTAATGTATCGATCAGTGTGTTAATTATAATGTATGTTGGGATTACATTAAGTAAATTAAATGTTTTCAATGGATTTGGTATTTCCATTTATATCAAATGGTATATTTACTCTTTTATTTTTATTTTTATTTTTTATTATGCATGTTTTGTTTTGATTCTAGAACAGTGTTATAACTTGCAAATAATTAATAAATGTGTATGAATTATTAGTTTCAAATACTTTTATTAACAAACAAATGTAATACCACGGAAATACTATAATATATATAAGGTACGATGAATTATTCTTTCCTTATCTAAATAAATTAATTTAATAAGAATGCAAACTAGGCACTTTGAATATATTCTGATTTATATTCATATAAATTAGCATATACGGATATAAGCTGTCTTTTAATTGATTGGACAGTCGGCAAGGAGAAACCTATTAGTGATAGTTTTCAAATTGAATTTATAACTTCTTAAAAATTAACCACCCTATAATTGTGAATAGCGTAGAGAGTGCTACTATTATAAAGTAACTATTGTCATAATTAAAAAAAAAAAACCTCCGCCGCTATATGTCTCTCCACTCTATTCTTTTTACAGAAGATTAAGAAAAGGAAAAAAGGTACACCTCTACTCTATGGTTCTCTTTCATTCGTAACTAATTTTCATGTTTAATTGTTGCTGAATTGGTTTTATATTCATCGAATTGAATTGATGATAAGATTTCTCCCGTTTATTTTAATATATAATCTTTATATTATATTTATTTAATTGATAATAATTTCTGAGAGTTATTAAATTTCTGAAATTTGAAGGTTTCCTCTATCTTGTCTTCTGATATTTTTTTTAAGATCATATTTAGTTACTTAATAAAAATATTCTGAGAGTTATATAATTTCTAAAATTATTTATTTGATAAAATCTCTTGGTAACCGGTGGAAATTAGTATTTATTTCAACGGTCAGTGGTTGCTGAAATTTCATAATTTAATTGCATAGTTCCAATCACTCTTTTATGAGTGATAATTATATTTTAAAATAATATATTATGGTGATATCTGGATTGTCGGAAGATTATTCAAATCTCATAGGTTCAATTATTCTTAGAAAATTCTGTACCATTCAAAAATATTTTAAAAAATGACAGTCAAATCACTTGATCTGAAAATTTTGTACCATTTAGATCAAGTGATTTTTTTATCTATCTAAAATAGTAAAAAAATTCTAAAAAATTTAAAATTTGGTTTGCATGTACATATTCATATGGATATCATGTTGAACAGTTCAGATCGAGCATTATAATTTTGAAAACTCAAATATTGAGCCGTTGCACAGAGGACCTTTATGTTACACATAGCACCTTAGCCAACTCCTATATATAGAGAGAGAGAGAGTAGAACTAGGGTGCTCCTAAGTTCATCCAACCTCTTGTGAACTTGACTCTAAAATATATCGAATCGACTTTAAACGATGAATCCAAACCGTTGAAACCCTTCTACCTAATGAGTGATGCGTCTACATGTGAAAATTTCAAAGTTTCGAATTAATTTAATATAGAGTCAAGTGGTCAAAGTTTAAGGTTTATAAATTAATAAATATATATATATATAGCAGAACTAGGGTGCTCTTAGGAGTACCAAGCTCTTTTGTACTCTTAATTCTAAAACTTATCGGATTAACTTCGAACGACAAATCAAAACCGTTGAAATCCTTCTACCTTACGAGTGATGCGTCTACATGTGAAAATTTTAAAGTTTTGAATTAATTTAGTATAAAGTCAAGCGGTCAAAATTAGAAGGTTTCTAAATTAATTTTAATGCATTCATTTTTTGGAAGAATTTTGAATGCTTGACTTTATACTAAATTAATTCGAAACTTTAAAATTTTCACATGTAGACGCATCACTCATAAGGTAGAAGGATTTTAACGGTTTTGATTTGTCATTCGAAGTTAATCCGATGGGTTCTAGAGTTAAGAGTACAAAAGGACTTGGTACTCCTAAGAGCACCCTAGTTCTACTCATATATATATATAGATGAGCTAATTTGCTTTGGGAAGTAAAAGTGATGTTTTACTTCCCGCTCGTATCTTCATTTTCAAAGTTTAAATAGTCGATTTGAAACTTCCAACATGTTCTCCATATTGAAATGTGCTTAGAGACCCAATTTTACAATTTTTGGAATGTTTTTACTATTTATTAAGACAATTTGAAAATCTGAAAATTCGGATGAACAGTAAAAATTTCTAGACCACTGGATCAGCAATTTTCAAAATGGCTTAATAAATAGTAAAAAAATTTCAAAAAATATAAAATTTGGTCTCCAAGCACATTTCAATATGGAGATCATATCTAACAGTTCAGATTGACTATTTGAATTTTGAAAATAGAGATACGAGTAGGAAGTAAAACATCCCCTTTACTTCTCGAGACCAGTTAGCTCATCTCTATATATATATATATATATATAAAAAAGCTCTTGAATTCCAACAAACATCAAATGTCATGTACACCTTAATTTCTGCAAAGTAAATCCTAATGAAATATGTTGGATGCTCCTTTATTGTATAATATATCAGCAAGAACCGTACTATTACTCAGCCACCAAGCTGTAGATTAAATTATTTACATAAATAAGGATTCTAATCACTGTTATTTAACCCTTGTGCCTAAAATTAACGAAAGGATTTGGATTTGGATGGGGGGAGTGGAGAAAGAGATATCGACTTTAAACAATATAATATTTTATTCATTGTTGATTTTTTAGGTTCTGAGGAGAAATTGCATTGGAGAGTATGCAAAAATATTTTTATTGTATTTCTCTGTATATTAATGTTACAATGTTCTTAGAGCTATTTATAATACAAGCTCTTAAAGAGCCGATGGAAATCCTAACGTTACTATTCTTATTGATGTTGATATCTAGTACCAATGTACCAACTATTATATTATATTTCTATTTTGACCCTTGAACTAATCTTAGCCCTTGATCTGTTGATCTATGATGATAATAAAATTTGACATTAATCCTCTATATTTTTAACATTCATGATTCACAAAATCAAGTTGATATCATCAGGAATTCAGGATCGTTCGTCTTGAATTTCAAAGCTCGACGTTCTCCTAAAAAACCGGCCCTAATTCATCAAATGTAGACTTCAATTTCACAGTATTATGCTTACACGAAAAGGTTAATTATCACTGAGTACGCGCGCAAGCATTATTAAATTTAAAGGTATTGTTTTGAGGTTTTGCTGGCATGCATACACAAGATACTCTGCTTTTCATTAGTTTTATTGCTTTGCATGGCTTAATGTGGGGGCATTAATTCATTAAAACCACACAAAGAGATCGAAGAATCTCCGACACAAATGTGAGGAATTTTTTTGAAAAAGAAATCCTATTTCATAAAGATGCAGCAGCCAGATAACAATCTATATATGCATGAGGTATCATCTAGCTAAAAAAAAGCAAACAAAGTAAAGGGTCTGTAACAATCAGCATCGATCCATATGGATGAATCAAGAATAGTGCAAAGATAGTAGCTATTCTAATTTTGAGAATAGTAGTTATTTCAATATTTTATAAAATTAGTAAAATAGTAAGCAATTCTATAAAAGACAAACAAAAAATAGTGTCTATTCGCTAATCCAAAGAGGAGAAAAGAGATAGAGAGATAATTTGTTCTCTCTATCTCTCTTCAAAGAGGAAGAGAGAGATAGAGAAAAAAAAAATAACAGAAATTTGAAGAGCACCGAATCTCATTCCTTAACAAGTTGGCTGTTATTCTTTTAAATTTTAACAATCATTATCCTTTTTAAGAACTTGAGAGATTTTGATTTAATTTCTTACAAGCATGCATGTACTATTTATGTAATATATATATCGATATATCCATATCTGGGTACATCAAATAATCTCTGTTTAAGCCTATTTGTTTCTTTTACCTAGGTAGTTAAGTTCTACTTATACTTTGATAAATAATGGGTCAGCTTACTGGACCTGTTTTCATGCCCTTTCAGTCTCAACTCTCATGTCTCAGCACAATTGGAACCTGACCCGTGACCCATTACTGGTCTCAACCTAGATCCAAGCTGATCAGGGTTCTAAATAGCTGGCTATAGCTATGCAATAACTGCGCTATAATTTTTTCGGATCTCAAAAACTATAACGTTATTAACCGTTTTTCTTTTATAATGATTCTAAATAACTAGCTATAGTTGCACCATAGCTTTTTCGAACCTGAAAACTGTAGCGCTATAATTGCTATTTAGAACCTTCGAACTGATTGTCGAGCTAACAAAAAATTCAAAACTATTCTGATGCGTGCACTCTAGCAGGGAAGGCAGTACACAATATACGGAGCTTTTTTATTTTTTATTTTTAAAGAAAAAAGACATTATGTAGCTTTATTGAACGAGGCAGTGAGAATGTATCTGAACAGTTTGCATGCTGAAACAGATGAGAACTTTTAATTTTTTAAGTTTTGATTGGTAGATATAAGACTTAGCTATTCAGAGAGAGATAGAGACAGGAAGAGATAAAGAGATGAATTGAATTGAATCTTTATTAATCTTGGTTACTAATTACGTACATTACACAGTGGGTATATTTATAGACATCCCAAGTCTCTGTCTAATTACAATCTACAGCTATGATTAATTCTATTCTATCATTAAACCGCTGTGATTGATGATCTAATATTCCAGATTTCCAGTAGCTGTTATGACTCTTTCACATGATGTCCAGTAGCGACTGCACTGGAGGGTTTCAGTGGAATCCTATTAGTAGCAATGTTGTTAAATACGGTTTTGTTCATGCATGCGGAAGGCCACTGCATACCGCATATGCGGTATGCGGCATATGCGGTATGCGGCCGCATATGAGGATTTTCATGCGGATCTATATATGTGGATTTTAAAATGAGAATTCAAATATATATTTATATGCGTGTATTTTATACTACATGTATAAGTATAATAAATAAATGTCCAAGAGCTGCTTTAATTTGAAATTCTTTGTAGTCAATCGCCAATAATAGGCCATAATTCAGCTGCTCAAATCCTTCGGCCCAAATTAGTAATAAAATAATATAAATACTGAATTCACGTGAATTTCACCCAAAGCGTCCGTCTGGACTCTGGAGTAACCGGTATATTTGTTCTTCTTTAGTCCCAACTCTTAAAAATAAAAGAACGAAGCTTTTTGAAAGCCTATAAAAGAAGCCACATGGACTATGAGAAGCTTGACTTAACTGGATTTGTGTCTGGATAAGTATAAAGGATTGGGTCCGGGTTTTACTACACATCCGATCCTTTTTTTTATTATTAATAATATTTTTTTAATTAATTAAAATAAATATTTGTATAGACTACATGATATAATGTGGTGTGGTCTACTAGTCTGTATGGCAATATGCGGTGATTATGTGGACTACTGTATATGCAGAACTGCATATATAGGACTGCATGAAAATTTTCATGCGGTTTTCGACTGTAAACGCATATGCGGCTACATTTAACAACACCGATTAGTAGATGTATCCCGATTAGCGGAAAATAGAATAAAAAGTTGTGCATATTGTCAAGTGGGATGATGCTTAGTTGGTTATGTTATCTCAATTTTAAAACTTCTCATAGTCATATGCCAAAAAGAGCATATACGCTGTTTTCAATCCCAAACCTGAAACCCCGCACATTTAGGGCCTGTTCAGCGGACCATTGAAAATGGGTATGGGCGCGGAAATTGAACTAAAAATTTCAGAGTTTTCCCACGTGAACAGTAATTTTTAGTTCAATTCCCACGCCCATGTCCATTCCCAATGGTCCGCCGAACAGGCCCTTATATATATATATAGGAGTTGGCTAAGGTGCTACGCATAGTATAGAGGTTCTTCGTGCAACAGCTCAATATTTAAGTCTTTAAAATTCTAATGGTCGATCCGAACCATTCAACATGTTCTCCATATGAATATATATTTGCAAACCAAATTTTATACTTTTTAGAATTTTTTTTCTATTTTTTTAGACTGGTAAAAAATCACTTAGTCTGAATGGTACAGAATTTTCAGATCAAGTGATTTTCTACCTATTTAAAAAAATAGTAAAAAAATTCTAAAAAATATATAATTTGGTTTCCAAGTACATATTCATATTGAGATCATGTTGAACGGTTCGGATCGACAATTAGAATTTTGAAAACTCAAATATTGAGTCGTTGCACAGAGGCCCTCTATGCTACGCGTAGCATATTAGCAATTTCATATATATATATATATATATAGAGAGAGAGAGAGAGAGAGAGAGAGAGACATTGACTAATATACTTTCGGTAGCATATGGACCGAAATGCTTACGGTCCAAATTTGAAATTTCAAAATTCAAAAAGTTGTTTGAACCGTTAGATGTGTTCTCCATATTAAAATGTGCTTGGAGACCAAATTTTATATTTTTTGGAATTTTTTTTACTATTTATTAAGCTACTTTGAAAATTGCTAATCCAACGGTGGCTTAATCCAACAGTGAAACCGTTAGATCAGCGATTTTTAAAGTGACTTAATAAATAATAAAAAGAAATAACAATGAGAGGCTACCCGTTCCTTTGCTATTTCTTTCTTTATTATTATTATTATTTTCTTATTAGAATGCCTTGGCAGGCTATTTCTTTAACTTCCAGCCTAAACTCCTCGTTTTCATTTCTTTCCTCTACTAACCCTATAACCATTTAGTGTTTACCTTTATTTTATTTGCACAGTGAAGGTTGCCCAATGATTGATTTTGCAATTTTTGCATGCCATGATGATGGCTCCATTATCTTGGCTGTTATTAGCAAGTTAGCTTTCCACTCTGATCAAGTTCTAATTCCATTTTTTTATATTTTTATTTGAGTGAAGATATGGTATTATGTATAGCGCATATTGATCTGTACTATGGCTCATCCGAGTTATGAGCGAGCTGATTTTAGGAGTCTAAGCTGAAATCTCAACTTGAAATCATCATAAGCTGAATCGAGCTAGCTCGCTGGGTCTAGCTGGATCTTGTTTTAAAAAGAAAATAAATTTTACAAATTTTTTGGACCGAGCTGAACCGAGTTAGGCCGAGAAGGACAGTATAAAATGCACACAAATTCATAAAAATTCACAAATTGATATCTAGCTAAGCTAGGCCTCAGCTTAAACTCATTAATTCTAGACCGAGCTAGTGGCTAGCTGGCTAGTTAATAGCTCAGTCCAGTAACAAACGAGTTGTTAGCAAGCAAGTCAGATACAAGTCACGATCGAGCCATAAACTACGAGCTTTTTTGCCAGCCCTAGTTCCATCTCAGTTTAAGGGGTTCAACCTAATCGGATCCGAGGAACGCTGTTTCAGATTTGTATTCTGGGTGGGTTTCAATCTTTTTCAAACGAGTTTGGTTATGAATTCGATGAATCTGATATTGGTCACGAGAAAAACAGAAGCGCAATTCATCCAGCGTTGTGGGCCTTTTTTATTTTGGGCTGCTGGACCGATACGAGCAAAATCCCATTATTTTTGTTTAATACCCACAGTATATAAGCCCAAATCACCTCCGGATTCTTAATTTCTAACGTATTTTTCCAAAACAACCCTCATCTTTGATTGAATCATAGACAAGCCGAAGAAAAAGAAAAATAATGCCGGACTTCTTTGACACTAGGAAATAAACATTACAAAATTAAAAATGAAAACATGATAACAAAATCTATGCATTCACATATCAAAGTAGTTGAATACAATAAATTTAGGTTTCTAAGCTAATTAAGAGATACACAGATATCTTCATAACTATTATGTTATCAACAATTTTTATGCAGTTTAAAAATATTATTAATTATATTAATACATTAATCTTTCATTTCTATAAGTTTGACCAAATTAATGGAACGGAAAAAACTAATAACGAAAGGAATACAAATTTGTAAAATTTAATAACAAATTGGCATTGAACCGATTCCGATAAACTCAATTAATATACATACTTTATAATTTATTTTAATAGCATTATCATTTTTATATCCTAAGTAGTTTCTTATAATTGATTGTTACACTGCTTGTTAAATAAATATGATCAAGACTTATTTTAATCTAATTGATATTATTGTTTGGAATGGAAAAAATAATTTTGTTTTATTTAACTAAATATAATAAAATATCTGCTTCCATACTTTGGTACAGATCGGTACCAGCAAATAATCTATTCTCTAGTACCAGAAAATTTTCTTATAACAATTTCTTAATCTCAGTGTAACAAGCACATCTGGTATACTATCAATTACTTTATCAGATTCTAAATGTATGTATAAAATCACAGCTTAAAGTTGCTTCTGTTGAAATCCAAATGCCTCTTAAACTCTAGAGAATTCAATAAATAAGATCAAAATGACTAGAGCAGTTGAATTTTCTCTCTTTGACAGATATGTATAATATAGCTACTACTATGAAATCTTCAATATGCACTAAGTCAAAGTTATTTCCCATTGGACATTATTATACTAATTGACTTTTTATTTATAATTTGGATTAGAACTAATTTATTTTAATATCATTCATGAATATTGTTGAATAATTATTCTTTTCATTAATTTTTTTTTTATTATCTTAAAATATGTCTTTGTTGCAACGGATGGACACAATACTAGTAACTATATATATAGGCCTTTTGTGT
This sequence comes from Carex cristatella, assembly GCA_024447775.1. Taxonomy (NCBI): domain Eukaryota; kingdom Viridiplantae; phylum Streptophyta; class Magnoliopsida; order Poales; family Cyperaceae; genus Carex; species Carex cristatella. The sequence goes on along the minus strand of JAJHPF010000021.1, from coordinate 135,282 downwards.
TGCTGAGTTTCAAACCCAGCAAAGCACTCTAGTCAACCTTAATGGGCTCAAATACAGGCCTGATTGCGTAATCTATCTTAAATATGTTGAGCACTAGCAAATCATGTCATCATAGCTTTTTCCAAATAGGGTTGCAAACTATGCTGAAGCAAAATTGCCTAGTGTAGTCAATACCTGTAGAAGCAAACTTGTTGACAGAGAAACTCCACAGCATATATATCGTCTGCGATTTCCTTAGGTGATAACCTGCTAATTGTTCTAAATTTGTAATGGCAACCTACTAATTTTGGTAATTAAGAAAACCAACATTTTACATTTTATTTAACTGAGAACTAAATCTTCTAGCATGAAAACACAATGCATTTCAAATTATTGTAAGTAAGTAACAAGTGACACAAGAAATGCCTTCCTCAGCAACAAGAAACATTGTCTTTTTTACATGATTGCCCTCTAATATAGTACAAGAATAAATCTTTATTGGCACTTTATGGTTACTGCAATGTCAAAAAAAAGTGAGGGGGGGGGGGCACTCGGGGGCTAATTAAGTAACTGTTATGTAATTAATTAGTATTATTTTTTGTAAAAAAAATAGAAATTTAAAGACAAAAATGAAAAATTTCAATTCATGGGGGACTGGTACTACGTACGACGATTTGGTTGCTTATTCCATATATCATACTGCAAAAAAGATGAAACATATGTCAGATGCAAAAATTAAAGCAGGCAGCATTGGGGTTTTAAAGTAATAGGAAGAACCAATTCGATCAGTAAAATTTAAAGTACGTGAGCTGCCTTTATTCGATCATTTTTATGCCGGGTATTATAGTAGGGTCGAGCCGGCATGTACGTAGTTGTTTCCCTTGGATATGCTTAAAGGGTCACTGGTGCTGTACAATTGCACCTTTCTTCTCATATTTTTAAATGATCCACTATACATAATGCACGTCAGAAAAGTAGAAAAAGAACCAAGTTGGCTGTTTTTTTTCTTCTTTTAAGTTACCAAGTGGTTGAGTTAATTAAGAATCATTATCCAAAGTCACACATCTTTGATGCTAGCTATGAATTTTCAAGAACCTGAGAGATATTGATGTTTTAATAACAGTTCAATTAGATACTGGATAGACTGATGGAAAAGAGGCATTGCATTCCACTGAGTGGATATGGATCGTCAAACCATTAAGCGCATCTGATTAAGTTTACAGCCTATATATGGTTAATATAATGCTATATATGTAATATTATATATGGTTAATAATAATACAATAGATGAAGTCTCATTCTAGATCCAAGCTGATTGTCCAACTAATTTAAAAAAGTGAAGTTATTGTTTAGAAAATTATTCTGACACGCTCTCTCCTATGGAAGACAGTGCATTATACACACACACACACGCATACACATATACATATACATATACATATACATATACATATACATATACATACATATGTAGCTAGCTTTGATAAAACAGCAATTAAAGAGTACAGAGGATGTATCTTGACTGTTTATTTAGGTGATGCAAAGAATCAGAAACTTCAATTTTTTAAAAGTTGTGCTTGCTGCTCAATGCCTCTTCCATCGATCCCCGTTATTTCTGTGGCTCAAAAGAAAGGTTTTGAACTTTAATTTAATTGCTAGGCGTATATACCTGGATGAGGGGAACATAAAATAAACAAAGTTGTGCAAGTTTATCAAGTGGGATGATGCTAAGTACTGCTACCTCATTTTTAAAAACATTTCGTAGTCTAAGCAAGCATTCTCGCTCCCATTTGAAGGTACAAAAGCTATTGTCGATGCCAGCACTATCTCCCATTTTCTTGAAAGCTTATTACCACTCTCTTTTGTTTAATCTCAGCTTTTATTGTTGGTTTAAATAACACTTCAACTTGACAATTTGGTTGCAAAAAAACATCTTCATTTAAAAATATATTTATTACCAACCACTGTAACTGGTTAATGAAAATGAGGGCTAGATGCAGTTGATTGATGAACCAGATGCAGTTGCTAATTAATTAATGCACCAGCACCATAAGTTTAACATCACCTTCTGAAGTACAAGTCCAAAAGGCATTAATTAATTGTCTTACTTCTCCTTTTGGGTAGTATAGAATTTTCCATCACTATATATCCTCAGGTAGAGGGTAATTGTCTGAACTTCAGTTTATAGTGGTACTAAATTTTACAAGAAATTTCCAATCGGATTTCGAACTAATCAATCTTTTGTTGGTACATTATATATCTTGCCATTGTACAAAAGGCACACGTATGGAATTCGTATCCTCTGCATTAACTTAAAAGGAATCTTTTGAGTTAATAAATATCAATTGTCTGATTTGTTTTAAGATTCGTGCGAACTAGATTTGTACTAATATTGAAATATCCCCTATATCATAAGCAGGAGCCGGATTGACTCCGCTTAAAATCAGACGGTTGAAATTCATTAACTCAAAAGATTCCCTTTTGAGTTAATGCAGATGATATGCGTTCACATGTATGTACCAACATTAAAATGTGATCAAATTAATGCACTACTGTTAGAAATGTACTAACATGTCAGAATATTTTAGATCATATTAATAGTTAATTATGAAGTTATAATATGGATCAAGTCTTATTGGGATGGACCTAAATTTCTGCTCTAATCTGAACTGATCTGTTCCATCAGGATAAGATCTTTTGAAAAGGCTCAAACGAATTGGTGTCAGTGAACATGCTCAAACGAACTGGTGCATACTATGCAACTACAATTCAGTTTTCGGTCAGCCATTATGTTCACTTTATTTCAGAAAATGAGGGAGAGAGAGAGAGAAAAGAAAAGGCTGTCAATTCAGTACTAACATACCGAATTACAGTAGTTTGTCAACCTATTCATGTGGATACTAATAGAGACGAAATTGTTGTCGCTGGTGCGTATATCTAACACGAACAAGTAGAAGAGGACAACTGCTAGAAGGACTAGATGAAGATATCCACTATGCATCTAGTGGTAAACTCTATATTAATCTTCAAATTAATTTTATACATAGATTCTGATTTTCGAGTAATGAATAAATCATAAACTGATTCGAATTGTTGCACATATAACCTACTTGAAATCACTACAACTTGAGCAAAAACCATCAGATATGTTTGAAATATTGTTAAGAATTAGAATTAGAATAATTAGAGATTAGCCTAATTGTTTGAAATATATGTTTGATCAAATGCACTTTCTCAATATTTCCTCTATTTAAAATCAACAAATATCATCTCCATCAGTGCTATGTACATAGACAAGTAATATTTTATAAGAAACAATTAAATAATGTCTTCTAATGTTGAGAGAGAAAGAGAGAAAGAGTCTTTACATTTGATTCCAAATTCCTATTGGGGACAATATATTAAGAGACTCGTGATTGGGAACCTTCTTCATTTACTGAAAAAGAAAGTATATTTACATTCATTGCACATATTGATGCTAAGCTTTTAGCTTGAGTTCATGTGATATTCAGTGGATTTGCATTTTTTTTCCAGGTTATCCACAAATCAAGATATTTCTAGTTTCAAGTAATGTATATAATTCTTTATTTAATTTTTTCCAAGGGTACATTTGAATTAATTTCGGGTAGGGTTAAAATGCCTCGTGTATTGCATGTCTCATTGTGCTTCACATTTTTTAATTTTTGTTTTTTAAAGTGTAAACAGTTGATCCGAACCACTCAACATGATCTCCATATTAAAATGTGTTTGGAGATCAAATTTTAATTTTTTTTTTTTAAATGTATTCACTATGTTTTTAGATAGGTACAAAATCATTGTTTCTGGACCATCCAAAAATAGTGATTTTGTACCTATCTAAATAGTAAAAAGATTTCTAAAAAAAATATAAAATCTGATCTCCAAGCACATTTTAATATGGCAATCATGTTGTGCAGTTCAAATTGACTATTTAAACTTTGAAAAATAGTAATGAATGGTAGACACACGATGATGAGGCATTTGAACCCTAGTCGTTAATTTCTACTTTTATTTGTATATCATTACCGACTATTCTATGTTTTTTTTTTTTTTCTACAAGAAAAATTTGTACTACACTATTAATTAACTAAATGAAAATTTCCTATTCCATAAAAGTTGAAGCAGCTAGCCAGCGAGCTATATATATATATATATATAGTACCAAGTGCAGGAGGAGAGGTACCTAGCACCTGCCAAATAAACAAAAGGCTTCCTGAAAACTAGCTAACTTGCATGGATATGGCAACGACTTATGATCACCTTTTCTATCAGCAGTATTCTTACTGGCATGGAGCGGCTCAACAGTCCAGCATACTTGCGCCTTTGCCAATAGTGAAATCGGCACCATTGCCACAGATTGCATGCCGGAGGGGGCGGTCTGACAATAAGGATCTGATGGAGAAGAAGCGCAAGAGGATGTTAAGGAACCGCGAGTCTGCCGCCAGGTCTCGTGCTAGGAATTTGGTCTGTTTCAGCCTCTCTTGCATCATTTCAGTTTTTGTATTTGCTTTCAGTTAGATAATATAAACAAGTGGAAATTAAATTACTAATTAATCCTTCTTAGGCTGAAATTGGGAGAGGAATACACATATTTCTTCTATAATCCAGCAAATATACAACATAAATGCAAGAGGCCCAATGGTCTTTGAATTGCAAGATAGTACACAAAAAAAGTTTCATGGTACTTACAATCAGAAATTTGAATCACTGTTGATGAATGTTTTAACATCTTACATGCATGCATGTAAAAAATTGTAGGATTTTGATTTCATTTTGATAAATATCAATAGATCGATAGAAAGAACAGATAAAAATTTTGGTTAGCACGTACGTAGTACGTATATATATGGTGCTTAATTATGAAAAATCCAACCAATTAGCTATGTAAAAGATCATAGTTGGTATTATAATTTTTTACCTTTTTCCTTTTTTTCTCTTGAATATGAAGGCGTATATAAAAGAGCTTCAGAACAAAGTTTGCGTACTGGAGGAGGAAAATAAAAGCCTAATGAGACAACTTCAGGTATGTGCTTCTATTTTCTGGGACGAATACTGTTTTGTTTTTGTACTACCAATTTTCTTTTTGGTCCCTAATTAAACTACAAACAAATTTCTTATTATTATTCATGCCTTTCAATGAAGTTTAATTAGTCTTTTGATGCTCCAACAAGGGACACATGTATATCAACAGAGATGACCTTTTTGTTCATTTAAAAAATTATATATTCATACCTATCATGCGAAATTGAATTAAGAGCCATCACTAAAATTAAGCTAGCTATTAATTGTTGATTTAGTAGAACATTTACTTTAAATCTATATATCCACCTGTCACAGTCATGTTTTTAAAACAACATTGCTTTTTGGGTGAATTAAGGGGCTTCATTAACTTGTTTTCTTCATGCACATATTTCTTAGGCCTAGCTACTCATTGATTTTATTAAACCCAGATTAATCTGTGATATATATATATATATATATTATTAACTTTTAGAGGCCAGTTGTACATACTAACATCTTTACTTTTTAAAACCAATTTATAGTTTGCATATATACTTTAATCAGCAATCAAGCTATATATACTGCCTACATGTACTTCATTTAACTTCATTACTTGTTGAATGAAGAAGCTACATTTGGTAGAACAACAAGGAACGCCTCAGCTAAGAAGAGCAAATTCTTCACCCCTGTAACCTAATTATCATTGTGCTGGCGCCGCATACATATGTGGATGTATTTAATTGAAGATGTTATGTATAATACTATAATTCGTGCTTGTATTGTATGGAGAATTAGCTTTTGGTCTAGTGACAAAGACACATGATCTCTATGTGAGAGATCATGAGTTCCAAGTCAGATGGAAGAAATCTTTTGTTGTAATAACAAAGATATTTAATATATAATTGGGTGGCTTGATTTTCAACTTTACTAAAAAAAAAAAAATGCTTGTATTGTATGACTACCTGCTTTTCTTGAGATATATTTGATATTTCATCAAACCAACTTGAGAAATAACAATATTTAAAGATAAATGATGGAATTAAGCTCTGAATCTAAATTTAATTCAAAGGCAAGTACATGGATCATATCCACCAACTTTTAATTATAACTTTCTGCCAGATTAAGCTAAAAATAAGGTGCAGGAGTTACTAATACCTGCTAGCAGGCAGACTTTTGTGTTAAGTTAAAAATAACAACAACTGACAAGAAATATATAAGAATAATTACTGATAGGATTTATATGTTATGCAAGTTCCGAGATACCTATATAAGAACCTAAAACAAAAGGCCTAACGAAAGAAATACTGTACTGTATAATTACAAATATATATTACAAAAATAGGTTATTATATGCGAAGGTAAAAAGTGACTATTTCCGAGGTATACCGACAAAAACTACTATTTTTTAGTGTATCGATATTATCGATAAGAGCATCTGTAAAGATACCGTCGGCAAAAAACACTTTTATCCTCACGGATAGTAACATATATATTTCTTTCATAAGTTGTATAAGTTGTATTAAAGTTTGTAGTACACTTTTCTGTTCATGGATAACTATCTCAGTTTTTTAATTACTGACAGATTTTATCATAAGTATATGAACTTATGAAATTTTAATGCAATCTCAGTTTAAAAAAAAAATTGAATTTAAATTCTGACTCTGCTAATTAATTAGTACTTTTTTTAATATTCCATCCCTGACATGTTAATATTTGATCATAAAACACTTAAAACTTCAATTCTAAACCGTGCATGCATGCAAGCTAGCTAGCTAAAAACCAACTAGTACTCTGAAAGTTTAAGCTGTGATTGTAATTAAGAGTTTTTTAGAGGAAAAATAAGGGTACTCATGCACTTATTTATTTGTATGTGAATGTAAGAGTTAGACTAATATTTCAACGTTAGTATATATCGGTGGATATGCTAACAGATCTAATTAATCACATTCTTGGTTTGCACGTACGGTTGGGATCAGCACATTCAATAAAAATTAAATATATAAATCTTACAAAATGTCAATTTTCATTATTTTAATATATTTTATTATATTTAGTTTTGTAAAAGATGGTCTTAAATGATAATAAATAAAATATCTGCACATTAACTAAGATAATTTTTAAATTCCGAAAAATATTAAAAAAAAATTAAAAATAATAAGTTTCAGTATTCTACGAGGTTCGTTATATAAATTCTATTAAACGGTTTAACAGCAACTGTTGGGACATAAAATAAACACAATTAAATTTGTTAGCATATCAATCGATATACTAATGTTGGTATATAAATTATAATTTGTAAGGTGCTATGGATAGAATAAGGTGTTCCATACTATTGTAGTATACTTTGTTATTGATGAGTTTACACGTAAAATCTATAAAATTTGAGTTCAATTTGTATGAAGTTAAGTGAAAAAAGTGTACAAGATATTATGAGGTCATTATTGATCTCGAAAATGGAAAACTATCATAAGATATGGATTCCATTAATGTTATGTGACAGGGCGTTAACGCAACGGATGCTAATTTTGGATGAAAATTTTAAATTAGGAAGATAGCTAGATAAATCTTAATATGATATATAGCTTCGTTATTATACATGGAATAATGTGATTGTATGGTTGTATTTTCGAACTATCACATGGAGTTGAAATTATTCCTATAATTAGATTGGATTGATGATATTAGATATATATTTTTTTAATTAATATGATGAAGATAAAAAAAATTATAAAAGGGGCCGGTCGTCTATGAGGAATCATTTTTTTTTTAATTTCTTCTCTTGTTTTGTGTATATGTCTAAAAAGTTTTTCTTGATCGATGCAATCCTAACAAATTGTATACATAAGATTGTAGATACGATCATGCATGGACACAATTAGAAACTTTTTATTAGGAGGGTTAAAACATAAAATGCACAATATACAGTAATTGAAATTTAAATTTAAGTCTCTATAACTACAAAATAAAATTAATTATAATCACTAGACTATAACTACACATTTAAAATTTTACAAGAAAGTACACATCTAACATGAGAAAGCTGAACCATATATATAAATAAAAAAAATTAACTAAATTTGAAGAGTAGAACTAGGGTGTTTCTAAGTTCTCCAAGTCTCTTTGTGAACTTAACTCTAAAACCTATCGGATTTGCTTCAAACAACGAATTTAAAACCGTTGAAATCCTTCTACCTTACAAATGATGCATCTATATGCAAAAAAATTAAAATTTAAAATTAATTTTGTATAGAGTCAAGTGGTCAAAAGTCATCCAAAAATGAATGCATTAAAATTAATTTATAAACCTTCTAATTTTAACCACTTTACCCTATACTAAATTAATTCGAATCTATAAAATTTCACATATAGACGCATCGTTCGTAAGGTAGAAGGATTTTAACAATTTGAATTTATCATTTGAAGTCAAAAAAATTTGGTGAACTTAAGAGCACCCTAGTTCTACTCAAAATTCAATATACATAATTATAATTTTAAAATTACAGTGACTAAGCATAGATGCTCCGATCTCCTTAACAAGTGGAGCAATATTATAACTTGCAAGTAACATGATGCCAACAGTACAGAAAGTATCAGAAAAATATTTCCATTGCAATTTGCATGTATATATAATGATGCCTTTAGCACGGAAAATACCAGTAAAATATTTCTCTTGATGGATTAGGGATGTGTGGGTACGGTATGAACCGACTAAAAATTACTATTATTCATGTACTATTATTTTTTATTTAAAATTAAATTATTTATATCCTACTCTTATCCATTAAAATAAAATAACAAAATAAATAACGGTAATTAGCATATTAATTGATAGCATATATAATTTAATCCAAAAATATAATACATAATATATATCAAATACATCATGTGTCTAATATCATAAAAATATAAAATAATTATAATTTTTAATTCCATTTAGATTTTTTATCTTATTTTTTAAAATATAAATTATTAATTAAATTAAAAGGTAAATATTTTATAAATCAATTTTGTTATAAATTATAAAAAAAAACTACATAAAATGTTGATAAATTAATTTTATCATAAATTACAAAATAAAAAAAACATATGAAATATAACACAATCAAACTAACCAGAATGTACAAATAAAAAAATTTATTAACTATAATTTTATATTTATCAATTATCTTATTGGGTAATATATACGAAATAGCTCTTATCCATATTATTTTTCACACTCTTTTCTAGTAAGCTAATGGAATTTTTTTCTTTTTCACATCCATATTCAATAAGCTAACGAAAAAATGGTACGAATCAGATAACCGGTTAAAAGGATATAATTAACACCTCTATGAGGGATCCGAACTTCTATATATATGAATTTGAGTGCACTTTACTATAATTTTTTTGAATCAAGATTCTTCTTTTGGAAAGAAAAGAAAACAAAAATGAAAGAATCAAGACGATTTTATTTTTCTATTTTTGGTTCTTTCCATACAGGTCACAGAACCGAAGTACTGATGAAATGTGCATAATTATGGTGAGACAACCTTGAAAAAGAGATTGGCCATTGCTGCCTCTAGATTCCAGTGCAGAACACCCACTTGTGTTAACCTTTTTTTCTTCTTAATTTTTTTTTTTTTTTTTAGTTACAAGACCTAACCTGTTGTTCTAGTCGATTAATTAAGAAGTATAGTTGAGGCATATTTTGGTGGAAAGAGGACGCAGAATTTTTCTTTCTCCAGTGAGACTGACATGTGGGTCTAGACGGGTTTATAAATTTAAATATTGATTTTTAGTTTTTATATAGGCCCACGTGTCAGTGACTCAGGAGCAGGAAAGTCCTGCCTCCTGGGAGCAGAGATTTCAGTCCCTACTTTGATGTATATTTATTGACTTTTCTTTAATTAAATATTTTTCCTTCCATATTTGAAAAACTAGTTATATATTCAACAAAAAAATCATTAACTTTGATTTTAGACTTAATTTTCTTCTTCATAAAAGACATTTTGACTTAATTTTGTTTAGATAAAATGACTAATTTTTATTGAAAATTAAAAGTACTAAAAAATGAAAATATTACTTACTTAGGGGTGCAAATAGATAAGATATTATTCATCCGAATCCGGATCTATATCTGAAAATTAGATACGGATATTTGATATTCGAGAATCAGCTGTTCAATCTCGGGCTAGGGAGTTGGTACACAACTAATTAATTATCAGTCTTTTTTTCATTTTTTTTTCCTGAAATATATAGACTAATTTATCTTCTTTTTTTATTTTATGTTTTTGCTTTGAAGCATACAGAAATGAGCTAGAAAGAAATGTTATTTATTTGGAAGAGGAGCTTAAAAGACTGAAACAACAAAAGGTATCTCTTTTTTTCCATTTTTGGACCACATTTGTTTTTCATTCTTTTTGTACTAGGATCAGTTCTTCTTTTGTATCTTTCTAAGTTTCTAATGTATCTATGGAAGTTCTCATCATGTTTAGATTGCATTTAATTTGTTTGCAAGTTAGGACCACTTCCGTAATTATATAAAAAAAAATTCCTTTTTTGGACAAGTTTTTCCATAGACGTTGGAGAGGCTTTTCCAAGAAAGGAAAACTCCGAACTTTTTTTTTTTTTTACCTGCATGGTAGAATAAGATTTATTTGAATTTTTTCGGCCTGATTTCTATATTTGAAGAATTGAATTGATCCGAATTCTGATAGAATATTAAAGGACAACACGTTTAAACTTTTGTATTTAATTTTTGCCATCAATTTGTTTGTTTAAATATAATTTATTTATCAACATTTATTAAGAAATAAAACTTATTAATTATTTTCAACTATTACTATTGGATATTGTCTGGTATATTTGAAATCAACAAATTTTTTAACAAATAACTATATAAATGTTAAATATATAATTTGATTTCTCATAAATATTTTTTCTCACTAATATTTTCATGTTTATATTAAATTGAGCAATTCTGATTGAAAATTTCAAATTAAAAAAAAAAAAAAAAAAAAAAGAAACTTGAAGTCAAAACAACGGTGGTTCCGTACAATGCAAATAGTTATCTTAAAAATATCCATCATTTAGGGCTTTCTCGGCCGTTAAGGTTTAGGTGGGAATAGATGAAATTTCATATTAATTTCTATTATATTTTCTAGATCTATTCGGATGGTCTGTTTTTTTTTTTTTTTCCACGCTTACTTATTTCTGTTCCTAATTAATTCCCAAAACTGTGTAAAATTATAGGAACACGGATCAATTTTTTTCCCATAGCAGCTTATCACTCTCTCCTCTATATTTATATGGTTAGATTCGAATTTAGCCCATACCGAGCTAAAAAATACAACAACTCCCTCTAAAAGTTCTATATAAAATAGCTCCAACAACTTTAAATTTCTTTTGTGGGACTAATTATGCTCTAGAATCCGGACTACACTTGTCACCTTTTCTTTTGTGATTTTATTTACTTTATTTTTTTTCTTCCTTTCACATGATAGAGAATGAGGTCTTGAAGCTAGGGGTGTAACTAGATTTGGATTATTCATGGATAATCCGCTCCTAATTCACTTATTATCCGTATCCGGATTAAACGAATACGGATACTTGCGGATACGGATATGGATATTTTTAGTATATGGAAAAAATAATCCGGATACGGATAATTCCGTGAGGATATAAACATAGCGGATATCCATATATATTCGGATCCAAAATTTAATCTTTCAGCAGCTTATAATTTATTTCACTTTGTGAAATTATAAAAAAACATACATATTCATTAAGTTCAAAAATTTTGATAAGAAATTATATAATATATTAGAATAATGAATTTGTCGAGATACATTGACCGCTTTTTATATTGTTGTACAGATTATGAAACAATAAGATATTCGGTTAATTAACTTATGTACGTTATGTAGCACAAACACCTCTTCATGTCGTGTCATACATGCATGCATGTTCGTGCGTGTTGGATTGAACTTGGACATTTTTATATTTTGTACAAATTAAATACAAATACAGCCGTATAATATCGTATCATATTATTAAAAGTTTGTCTTTATATCCATATATGCCACATAGATGAAATTAACTGGACCCATTTGATTTCAGGGCCCAAATCAAATTAATCAAATTAATCAAATTAGTTGGGTTTGTAACTGATAGTTGAATTGATGTGGTTAATAGGCCTTTATTTTACAAAGAAATAAGATCCAATGGGCTCCTAGAAGGCCTGGTTTCGGCCCCAAACACTCTGGCGTAGTACAAACCTTAATCACTATGATGATTGGACTCGTCTAATCGAACGGCTGACAGCAAGAGGATCCTTCAGCCGCTATACAACTTCCCAAAGCAAAACCCTAACCCTAATTTTTCATTCGCCTCTCGCCTTCTTATATAATCTTCCCTCTCTATTGTAGTGTATCCAGATCGCTTGTTAGAGCCCGGTATTTCTTTCAAATTCTATTTATCTTTGTATTTTCGACTTTGGTTGTATTTCACATATCTTCGTTTCATCTTCTTTGAGAAAGCGAAAATTTGATATTTTGTTTGGGGGCCAAATGAGGAACAACTGAAATAATGGGTAATTTGCATCTGATTGTTCAGTGATGTAACCCTTTCAATCACCTTGGAGATCTGATGCCTTCCATTCTATATATATCGAATCTTCTGTTAATTTGTGCTTTTTTGAGATTTATCACAATATTTCGAATGTCTTAATTTGTTTGGGCAAAAGGGTTGATATGAGGAATGATATTGATTCCCTATTGGTTTGATAGCCGAGATGATGGCTATTGTTTGTATTAGCTCTATCTGATCACCCTGTCGTAATTTCATACATTTTCCTTCGCTTAATCTTTATCATGTTTTTGAATATTTCTCTGTTTTATTTGTTTAAATTGAAAACAAAACAATTGATGGTTTTGAATTAGTTAATTTCGGTGACAATTTTGAATATCTTGTTAATCAAATTTCGGACTAGAATTATTGTTTCAGGTCAGGTTTGCTTGTGGACTAAACAGTAGAATAAAAATCTAAAGTGTCAGTTATTTTGTCAAATGTGGTGGTACTGAGTTTCGATTAAATGAAATAAATAAATTGATCTTCCTTCCTCTCTGTTTTCTGTATTTCTTCTCTGATAAATGTACTCGTCTCTTTGTATCATCTTCTCTGAGAAAATAAAATTTTGCAAATTTTATTTTGGTGGCCAAATGAGGATCAACTGAAATAATGGGTAATTTGCATCTGATTGTTCAGTGATGTAACCCTTTCAATCACCTTGGAGATTTGATGCTTTCCATTTTATACCTATATTATATTTTATATTCTTGAGCTTTTTTGAGCTAATTTTACCACAATAAAAAATTAAGTTGCAAAATGCTGAAAATATTTTTAATCGGATATGAGAATTATTTGACGTCTTTCCAAACTTCCTTATTTTATTATATTTCAATTGTTTTAAAGAAGATCAAAATTGAACATTGCTATATTATCTGAATCATTTGCTTTTGGCCAGATTTCTTTTGTTAGGGTGTAAAGTGATCAAATATGGAGTTGAATTCAGAATCCAGCAGAGACTGATGCTAGAATTTGAATATTTAGGTTACTGATACTTTCTAACAAATACAGAAGTCAGACAATTTGGATTTGGAAAGAGAAATACATGAGCCTTGTAAAAAGTTATGTTTTATTCTCTATTTGAATATGAAAATACTATTTTGTTGAATGTGAAAACAACAATTTGGATCAGAACTTTTGGTCCCAAATCTAATTGAGATAGTGGCTATCTTTTTAATTATTTGATTTTTAAAATGACTCAGATTAGTAGTTCGCAGGTCAGAAAATGAAATGACAGTGATTGTTGTTTCAATTGTTAGCATGGTTTCATTTTAGTTCTGAATTCTGATTGTTATTGGAAGAAAATTTGGGTCCAATGGATATAAGATTCGATGCGTTCTATATTTGTGTGTGAAATTTGCTTCCAAATTTGATGGCTTCGATACCTTTCCACTCAAAAATTTCAAACAAAAAAATTTCAATGGGTAGAAAATTTGTAAAAAATGGTTTACAGAAGTGTAAAAAGAAACACGGATGAAACACCGACATTAAGGCAGCCGTAACTTGATCTCAATTCATATTTCAAAAAATATATATTAAAATTAGGAAGAAACAAGTCTAAATTATTTACGTATAAATGGTGTCTCGACATTTAGAGTTAATCGTTTATCTATTTTTTATTGTTTGATTTTTAAATAATATTTTATTTTCTCACCTATAGTACGGTTAGCGTATCACATGTTATTAGGGGTGAAAACGGAGCAGATTCGGAGCGGATAATGCTAATACTATATCTGCATCTGTTTTTCAACAAGCGGATACGGATACAAATAGTAAACAGATATCAAAATTGAAAACCATATCTATCTTAAACGGATACGAATACGGAACGGATAATTCACGGATACAGATTCGAATACGCATATGGAGCAGATAATTGTCGGATATTGAGTAATTTTACTAAATTTTATAATTTTAAATTACATAATTTGATTATCTAAATTGACAAAAACTTAATAGTCTTTTTAAGTTTGCACAGTGATGATTCTGCATGATTAATTGTTTATTAGTTCAGAGAACCAATTCATTATTCTAATAGATTATATGATTTTTCTATCAAGATTTTTGGACTTAAACGAATATGTATGTTTTTTGAAAATTTCACATCCGGATATATACGGATATTCGGTTCGTTTATATCCTCACGGAATTATCCGTATCTGTATCCGCATTATTTTTTCATATACTAAAATTATCCGTATCCGTATCCGCAAGTATCCGTATCCGTTTAATCCAAATACGGATAATAAGCGGATTCGGAGCGGATGATCCGCGGATAATCCGTATCCGTTTGCACCCCTACAAGTTAACCATTTTAAAAAAAATTAATCCATACATCAAATCTTTCAATTAAAGTACATAAATTTTGTATTAAATGGAAAGAACATAGTGTTACAATCAGGCAGGTCACGATATGAAGCATATAAATAAGCTCCACACTTAAGTTAACCTGCGTAATTATTTCCAATTGATGGTCACATAACATATGCCGTTGCTATAGGACAGCGAAATGAATCACCATATAATATTTCATAAAAAAAATCATCATATAATATGCTAGTATGCTACATATGTTATAAAATCAATCCGTTCATTAGTCATTTCTCCATGTTGATTGTGGTCTAGAGTGGAATAAGGGGTTTAGTCTTTGTTGTTCCATCAAACGAGTATTAATTGAGCCGGACTAAGATGACATAAGCTGATTTTTAGGCCGGCCTAAATTAAACAACTTCACATGGTGGTTTAATTTTATTACACGTTGTGGCCTAACTCAAATAATTAAAATAATATATTATTAGTATATAATTAATATATTATTATTAGTATATGATTATATAATTAATATCTTATATTGTTAATATATTAAATAATTATTATAATAATATTATAATATATTGATATTATATAATTGGAAAATTTTACGAAGTGCCCTTCTCATTCAAAACATAGAACAAAATACTCTCCTTTCAAAATTTTTAACAAAATGTTCTTGTGGATCCCACTTGTTCCCTCTATTTCCCTCCCTCTCACTCCTCCCAATTTACTCCCATTTATTTTTTGCCCAACTAAAATATACAATTGGGATCTCTCATCTATATTATGATTAATTTTTATTTTTTATGTATATAAACTATTTAGAATAAAAAATTTAAGTGTGAAATTGTATTTGCTAAAATTAGAAAGTATAGTATTAGTGTGTATATAGAATATTTCCAACATATTGTTCTTTTTGAAAAATGATTATGAGACATAGTATTAACTTATTCTATAAACTATTTTGGGAAAATTTCTAGTGTACCCATGGAAACTTTTAAAATAGCCAATTTCCCCATAAAAACATCTTAATATCCAATATCCCCGTAAAAATTTAATACTCTCTCTTTTATCCCCATTTACTCATTAAATTTATTATTTAGACAAATATATCCTTCTTCTGAAATGGAGATGTCTTTTTAAATTAACAACATATTGAATTGAATAAGAAAAAAAGAGGAGGCTTCATCTTCTTCATCTTGGCATCTAAATTTTTTCTCCTTCGCTAATAGGAATTGAAGTTCTCGATGATTAAGTTAGCTTATCTTAAAAACTTCTCTATCAAGAAAATTTAAACAGAAGAGTAAAAATGTCCAATCCACCCAATGACAAGAGCCATCTTCACTGCCAGAATGACGAAGGAATTGAGATTTGAAAGATATATTTATTGGAGCTCAGGTTCTACCTTAATTTGCTTGTGACCTCTTTATACATAATTTTATGAATTTTCAACATGCTTGAAGTTTGAAAACAAAACAAAAAAATTGAATCTATGCTGATCGTTGAGGCCTTTTTATTCATGCTTCGGAAGCAAACATGTGCAGATCTATTAGATGAACAAATGGATATGTCCATTATGTAGAGACAAGCTATTGAAATTTTATTTTTGAGGAAAACAAGCTACTGGAATTGGAACCTTTTCATTTACCAGAATATTGAAATATTCACTAACGCCTAACCAAGGCTGATTTATGCATAGTTAGCTGTGGGATTATTTTTACATTATTTAGTTAATTCATAGTTAAATATAGGAGTCTATATATAAAGCAGATTGTATCTCCTTTTTCAAATACAATGAAATTAATTACTGTTAGAGATGAATATCCTATAGTTTATCCCTGTTTTCTGGATGCCTTCGTTTTTTATAAGACCTTAAACTTTGGTACTTATTTCAATCATTAAGAAAGACAAGGTCAAACTTTGTGTTCTAGTATAAATTATATCCTTAATAGCTTTGGAGGGAAACTAAGAGTTTCAGTTTCTATTAGTGAAGGAGAAAAAATTTAGATGTGAAGACAAAGAAGATAGCTCATGGAGCCTCTTTTTTGTCTTTTCTTATTCAATTCAATCTTGTTGCTAATTTAAAGGGACATCTCCATTTCAGAGGAAGGGTATATTTGTCAAAATAATAAATTTATTGAGTAAATGGGGATAAAAAAAAGAGTATTAAATTTCTATGGGGATATTAGATATTAAGATGTTTTAATGGGGATATTGGCTATTTTAAAAATTTACATGGGTACACAAGAAATTTTCCCAACTATTTTTAACTAACATATAATAATTATGTATAAGATATATCTTAAGAAATTAAGAAATAATTAATGTCATCAGCTTTGAATCAGTTACAATTTAAGTAATATGACTTGTCATTGAATATATTATGGTGAAAAATTAAAAATTAAACTTTGCTGAATCTAGTAATTAATCGGACCATATATATATGTGTGCACTTCGAAGGTGTAAAAAATGTATCCCAAGTCATCTCAATCACTCATTGCTATAGTATTCGAACTCAATATTTCTTGCACTTGTTATTTATTTCTTAATTTCTTAAGATTATATCAAATATAATTTGTATATTTTTATTGAAGTATAAGTATGTCAATAAATTGTTCTTAATGTGATAAAATTCCTTATTGTTGTGAAAACTAAGAATATGAAATTATATAGAATAAACTATATAAAATGTGTATGTTAAAAACATTTATCTGTTAGATTTTTTTTATGAAATAAGTTAATACTATGTCTTATAATATAATATTTTTTTAAAGATCCATATATTGGAAAAATTCTACAGTTATGCTAATATTATACTTTTTGATTCAAACAAATAAAATTTGACACTTTAATTTTTTTATTCTAAATCATTTATACACACAAAAATTAAAAAAATATTCAAAACGGGAATGAAATCACAATTGTATATTTTACTTAAGCAAAGAATAATGAGAGTAAATAAAAATGAGTGAGAGGGATGGAAAGAGAGAGAACAAGTGGGGTCCACAAGAGCATTTTGTTAAGAATTTTAGAAGGAGGATATTTTGTTCTATATTTTGAAAAAGAAGTGTACTTTATAAAATTTTCCTTATATAATTAGTATCTTAGGCTTTCAAAACTTTAGTTCTCCACCCATTCTAATCAAACAAAGAATATTATGGTTTAACTCTAGAGCTAACCAAATATAAATAATTTAGATCGGCCTAAGTTGAAATAATTAATTTAGGTCTCCTTGATTTTAGTCCATAATCAAACACTACGTTAAGCAATAGAGAATGAAAGTGATTTGTACAAACTACTAGTTATGATAATTATGTAATATTGTAAATAAACATGGGGTTTTCATGTGATGGTTCAAGAAAAATAAGGTAGTATTTGGTTGTGAGCAAAAATTAATAATGCCTACCTTGGTTATTTTAACTTAGACTAACCTAAATAATTCATGTTTGATTTATATCTAAAGTTATATCTTGACTAAGTTATTTCATTTATGGCATTTTTTTTGAGAACCAACTTTTAATGTAGTGGTCAAGGTAAGACTCTCAGTGTGAAAGGTTACAAGTTCGAAACTTAGAAGGACAATACTTTGTGAATATTAAATAGTCGGGTGGCTTGATATCTAACTTTTTTTATCAAAAAGAATTTGATGGCTTAAAGTATGATTTGATATTACAAATTATTTTATCGTACAAAATTTGTAATATCAATAATAAAATTATTCTTACTATATTTTTTTATTTTCATTGAAAGAAAATAAATTAATTTTATATCTTAGAAATTCACATTGTATTTAGTGAATTTTATTTAATTAAACTTATATGTATATCAATTTATTTTGTAAAAAAAAATGCTGGGTTGTTGAATAGAAAAATTATTTATTTATCATACAATTTCAAAAAATATTTTATTTAATTATTTTCTAGATTGTACATTTCATTAATTTAGAAAGTTGTGTCATTTAAAAAAAAATATTAATTCTGTAATTGATAAAGTTATAAATTTCTATATATTTATATGGAAATAAAATTAATTGCTTATTATATTTTTTAAAAATTGATTGTAAATAATAAAAATAATGTAAAATTAGACTCATATTCTAAAAGAATTAAATTATTTAAAGATGTAAATTAGTTTAGATCAATTTAAATCTGCTTAAAAATCAACTTATTTCATCTTAATCTAATTTAATTAAACCACATTCGACGGGGAGAACTAGAGGTGTAAACGGATCGGATATTATCCGGATTTATCTGGATCCGAATTCTAAAAATGGTGAATTCGGATATTTGGTTACAAATTCAGATTTGGATAATTTTTTTAGCGAATACGGATACGAATATGGTTTCAAATATATAATAGAATACGGATCTAGCTACGGATAATTATCCGTATCCGACATTTTCTTTATTTTGGATATCCGAATTTTTTAAATAGTTAACGGGCCCCGTTACAATAAACTTTTGGATATTGTCTCTATCCTGAACAATCTTAAATTTAGAGTCTACCAGTATATTTTAATATTGGTTTCCTCATAGCCTTTCCATCTTATTCTTTCCATCCGTCTCTGTTCTCTCCATTCAGTATTTTTTTTTTTATGAAAATTATGATATGATTAGTGTTTATTATTTTGTTAACAAGATATATATTTTGTAACCAACCAATTTATAAAAAATATTAGATCTAATTTATAAAAAAAAAAATTACATTTAGATATAATTTTTTGCTAGATATACATTAATACTTTATTTTTAATTATCCAAATTATATTTATATCCATATCTGTATCTATCCGAAATTCGATCCGTATCCGTATCCGTTTAATATCCGATCCGTATCCATATCCGTTTAATATCCGATCCGTATCCGTATCAGAGACTATTTGTATCCGAAAAATTATAACAGATAAGATAAGAATACGATTTTACCACCGTTGGATCCGTATCCGAACGTTTACACCCTTAGAACTGAAGCCTTGTTTCACACCAAACATGACCGAGTAATAAAAAATCTTTCCTTTTTCCGTCAGATCGGCCCCACTTGGCTTTCCGGAAACGGAGCGTTTTAATTCTTAAACGGTCGACAAGCAGTAACAAAATGCAGCCGTCTTTTTGAATAATTACATCAGTACCACAAGTGGAGCAATAGCCAATAGATCTTCGCCTGCATAGGTCCGTACTCCTAAAGTAATAAAAAATTTCTGTTTAGAAACTGACCGTTCAATCATAATCCGGATAAATCTAACCCTAAGTTGAATGCTGGGACTCCTTTAATATTCGGGCTAGAGAAGATCGGACAGTCGAGATTGAAACTCAAAATTTGGGTTACTTTAGTGGATAGATAGGCCCCTAACGCTTCAGTGGCAATTACGTAACTTCATATTATTATAACAGGCTGGCTACCGCAGTACCGCTCAGAGCCTCTCTTCGCTCTCGCTCTCTCCATTTTGACCATCTCCAATTTCCTACTACTAAAAACAAACTTAAAATCTCAAAAGCTCGTCAAGCGAAACAGATTCTAACGGTAACATATAGAAACTCTGAACACTATTGCTGGGAATCGATTTATTTCTAATCTTGCTCATTTCTTGTAGAACAAAATACAGAGATCAGAATTTGGAACTGGAGTTGTTCTCTTTCGGCCTTTGTTCTTGCGATAATTCTCGTTCCTTCGGTTCCAGGCTCGTTTCTCTTATCTCCTTATTTCTTTTTTGTATCTATCAAAATTATGGAAAGATTTCAAACTATTTGATAGATTCTTTTGGATTTAGAGATCCGCATGAATATGGAAAGATTTAAAAAAAAAAATGAATTGAGCAATTTGAATAAGAGCTCTCCGTTGCCTCTTTTATCTTGATTTGTTGATTGATAGATATTCTTCTTAGCAGCTTAGGTTTTAGTTTCAGATGTGTTTTAGGGAAAAGCAACTCTACATGTTCGTAAATTGAGAATCTCTGTTTAATCTAGTAGTATTTTTTTTTAAATCAGACGGAAGCTTATGAAATTTTGTTAGGTAGTGGGGGGCGGTTCCATGGATGCCCTATCGAAGCCGTCCGATCCATACTTAGATTCGTGGCACGCCTAATACACACAAATTATAAAGTTGTCTGCCTAAATTTTGATGTGGATTGAATGGCTCTGACCGGGCATCAGACTGCCCCCGACTCCTTTTGTTACAACTTGTAACTTGATCTATGTTCTCTGTACAAAAAAAGAACTCTCTATTTTAGAAATAATAAAAAAAGGAAAAACATCACATGTCTTTGGGGATATAAATAAATTGCACACATCTCTGCTCGTCAACTGTTTGATAATTTTCCTGAATGAAATTTGACAGTACATTTTACATTAAAGGATAACCGATAGTCATTGGCACGTTGGCAGCATATACTGGATGGAGGTTTGATCACAACATTATGCATGATTTGCATGACTGATGTTCTGTAGTTTGTTATCCGTTCCACACCAAAAAATACTTTCCAAGATCATTTCTCACTATGCAGTCTACCTGAGTTGATTTTGTTGGTTTTCTGAGTGTATGTGAGTTTCATCTTTTTAGAACTCTTGAAAATTTAACCACCTCTGTTGTTTCTTTTGTAGATTTGGAGAAAAAGATGAGGAGATTTTTTTTCTTCAAATCCAACAGTTATGATGATAATAGCAAAACACCTACATTGCCAGCTAGCAAAAAAAATTATGAGAAATTGACAGAAGGGGAGGCAGCTTTTAGTGGGTCCAGAACACCTGACGAGTCAAGGAAACGATATGCAGATGAACAGGACTTCTCCAGTCCTCGTCTAAGGAGAAGCCTCTCTTTTTCATCTCCAGCCCCTTTCGACTATACAGATGAATTTGATTCCAACCTCTCTCAAAATTTTAGTGGATCACCTCGGATTTATCAGAATCCAAGCCTGTCTGATTGCCCAAATCAGTAAGTTCAACTCCCATAATCCTACCCCACCCCAAAGCAAAAGTCATTTGAAATTCTCTTTGACAGTTTATTATAATTTTTCTGTTTATTAGGTAAAGGGTTAGAGCACAGAAAATTTAGGCCTGCACTTTAGTCCCCAATTGCAAATATTTTGTAGGGAGACTAAAAGCAGTGAAAGGTTTGAGCACATAATAAAGTGACATTTCCAGCCTATCTGTGACTGTGAATTGTTGATGTTTCTTTTGTCTTCTCATCTATTTTGTTCCTTCAGTATGCTTATATGCTTGTTACTATTGACAATATGCTCATTTTTTGTTTATTCTGTGATCTCTTTTTTATTTGCAGCCGGCATTTCGTGAAGCCTGATAGGCATCCAATCTCAAGGAATGGACCCAATGGCAACCATTACTATGACCTCTCCAGTTCGGACTCTCCTATCATCTCTTCAGTCCCTGTTAGATGCCAGTCCTCACACTTCACAAACCTCCCAAATAAAAACAGCTTCCTAGATGTGTATATAGAAGGGGAGCAACGACAAGAAGAAACTGGCAACCCACTAGAAGAGAATCAGAGCACCTTTTCTGACACCAAGAGGGAAGCTGATTCACTCTCCAGAAAAATGTCTGCTCTTGGTCTAGGGAAGCCTCCACGGCCCCGTTCCAGTGGATCAGATTCATTTAGAGAGGTAAAAGATCTTGAGTCCGAAACGACTTCCAGTGTTGAGGATATCTATGAGGATACATCTGAAGCAAGGGCATTTTCATCAAATGCTTTGACCAATGTGTATGATGTGGATGAGGCATTAATGAGGAAGTCTCGTGAGGCTGATGAGATACTTGCACGCTTCTCTGAAGAGAACTTCGAATCAGATAGGCTTAAGCTTAAAGGGGTACTATACTTGGTCCTACATTTTCAAATCCTTAATGGTTGTTAACAAATGTACCAAAAAGCTTTGAAAATGAATTCTGCTTTGCTTATATCTTTGCATGACTAGTTGATTGTGTGGAGAACTATATTAGATTGTACATGCTTGCTTGTATGGTCTGCCTTTTAACATTGCATGTGAGGCAAAATAGAAAACAAAGAACATAAATAAGAAGACAGTACAATACAAAATATTCAGCACATCAAATGGGCCATATAGATCATAGCAAAGCTTTAATTTCACTCATGCTATAGGTACAGTAGAGTAACTTTTTTTTATTGAACTGTTGCCAGTAACCAGTCTGAAATCTTTAACCTCCATGCAAATGTTCTCCTTTATTGCAATTGTTTATATAATAACCATTAATTGTAATTTCTATTTCAATATTTCAATAGGTGACTGCCAAATCTCTTCTTACAATAATTCAAGAGATAAATGAAGACAGAAAGCATCTTGCTCTAGAGCTATCCACCCAAATAAAGTCTAGACTAGCTGAGCGGTTTGATCTAAAGGAGAAATACAGAAACTCAAGGCTAGAACTGGATGCGCACACGAGGCAGCTCGAAATGGAGAATAATGCTCTTCAGTTAGACAGAGAGAGAGAGCTCAAATGGCATTCAAATGATTGGTCGGTCAAGCTAAGCAAGTACGAGTTAGAGGAGAAGAGACTCAGAGATAGAGTCCGAGAACTTGCGGAACAAAATGTGGCACTTCAGAGAGAGTTATCCTCTCTAAAATCAAGAGAAGGAGAAATTCAGGCTAAAAATGTGGATTACGAGGCACAGTTAGATCAAGCGAGGAAGGAGAATTTGGAGCTCAAACAGTCATTAACGGAGGTGACTGAGAGTTATAAAGTGGCTGAGGGGCAATTAGGTCATTTCCAGACAAGCTATAAAGAGAAAGAAGAAGAAGCAAGGGCATTGCATAAGACAGTTCATAGGCTTCAAAGAACTTGTACTGACCAAGAGAAGAGCATCAACAGTTTGAGACATGATAAAAACCCAAGTAATAAAGATAGCTGGTACCATACTGAGATTTCAAGGCTTACTGGTGTCGAGCAAAATCTAAGACGAGAGGTTGAATCGTGCAGGGCAGAAATAGAGGCATTAAGGCGTGAAAACATTTCCTTCTTAGAAAGACTCAATAAGGGTAAAAACGGTAATGGTTATGAGTTTGTGAGACTTGAAGAGGAAATTCATCAGAGGGTTGAATGTTTGCAAGGCAAGGGGCTTTGTTTGCTCGATGAGTGTAGCCGAGTTTGTAGTGGGTTGTTGAAATGCATGAGGAATAGGAATAGGGAAAATTTTGAAGGTCAGGATGGAAATGAGGAGAGGTACTCTTTAATACAGTATACTCTAAAGTGTGAAAGCATCAAAAAAGGGGTTGATGGTCTGAAGAGGAGCTTGCAATGTGTCTCATCAGTGTTGGATGAGAAGCTTGGTGTTGAAAAATCAAAGGAATACTCAGAAAGGCAACACATGAATAATCCATCAGAGGTAATTACAAAACGTGGGGGACTGATAAATAATCTATTGCGTTATTGTCTTTTCCTTGGGTTAATCTTTAAGTAAAAGCTTGGCCGAGTTCAGGTGAAATAACAATTATAGTCATGGGCTCTAATAAATAAAATATTGAGGTTATCAAGAAATTTTGGGTTGCATGGTATAAATGCTACTTTGGAATTTGCATGTTCTTTCATAAACTTGCCAATTTTCTTTTCTTTTTCTTGGTTTTTAAGAGTTTAACTGAGCTTCTTGCATAAACTTGGATAGGTTGAGCTGGAAGAGCAGTTGAAGTCGGAGACTATGATAAATAAAATTCTGCGAGAAAATTTGTTCTCAAAGGAAAAGGAAATTGTACAATTACAGGAGGAGGTAGCATCTCTAGTGAGAGGCGGTGAGCTCTTGCAAAGTGAGATACAGCGAATGCAGGGAGAGATTTCTTTCCTCACTTACAAAACTAAAGACATGGAGATGCAGGTCTCTCTCTCTCTCTCTCTCTCTAACCCAAGGCACCCAGAATGACACTTTTTGGCTTTTTACCTTGCTGTTGATTTTAGTTGACTTAGCATTTACCTTTCCTACCTTTTTGATAGTAACTTGTACATACACGAAATGCAACAACACAATAATTGGTGCGTTTTTTGCTTGTGGCTAATTAAACAGACAGGAAAGAAAGAGGAGAGAATCAACCAATTGCAAGAGGAGCTTCAAGATACTGTCAAGGAATTAACAGCCACCCGCTCCATGCTCAAAACAGCCATGGAGGAGAGAGATGTTGCATCTCATGAGGTGGCGCACCTTCAAAAGGCCAACAAGGATCTGACAGATGACATCTCCTTCCTTCATAAACGGGTTGAGTTGCTTGATGAGGATTTGCTGTTCAAAGATGGTCAGATCTCCATCTTGAAAGATAAGCCTCAGAGATCTGTGTTTTGAATGGTAAGTGGATGAAAAAAGAACTTCATTGTGAATTTACTTGTGAATCTCATAAACCATGTCAGTACTATAGAAAACATATGTCCTTGAAGCAATTATTTGTATAGGTGATATGTGTTTGCTTTTGGGTATTAAACTTGTCAGGAAAGTAAAGAATTATAGATTCTAGAAATTTCTCTTTTTCGTTTTAGTTTTGAATGGGGAGTGGTTGAAACTTGCAAAAGAAATTTCTCTTTTTCATTAATGGTTTATTTGTGAATCGCATAAACCATGACAGTACTATAGAAAACATATGCCCTTGAAGCAATTATTTTGTATAGGTGATATGTCCTTAAAGAATTCTAGAATCTAGAATTTTCTCTTTTTCTTTGCGTTATTTTCATTAACATGGTAATTCTTGCGTAGTATAAGCACTTCCATAATATTGAAATGTCTCTGATTTGTTTACTAGACATCGTCTATCCCAGTTTCCTGGCATCTCAGGAAAAAATATTTAATAAGTACTTTGTTGAAGTGTCTACTGGTGACATATGCCAGCCGGATGCTGTTATTCCTAAGGAATAACAGGAACTTGCGATTCCAATTTCATCCGTTCACATCTTTTTAAGCGTGAATCTTAATCAAAAAGTTTTTTCCTACGCGAATCTCAATCAATATCAACGGATGAAATTGGAATTGCAGGTTCATCTTATTCCTCAAGAATAACAGCAGATTTATTTCCATGCCAGCCAGATAGAGCAAGCATAAGAGGCCTCACTTTAGCGTTCTTTAGTTTACAAAAAAAATAAAAAAACAAATGAAAGTAGCAGTTCTTTTTAGAAGAGAATCTAAAAGCATTGTGTGATCCGAGAACGAGCAGTGGTATATAATAAAGAAAAGCCTCTTATGTCAGGTCAGTCACGCCTGATCATGTGATTTCATTAAACTATATTATACAATATTTTGAATGCGAATCAGGGGGCCTGAATGATAGTCAAATTTTTGGCAAGCTGACCTACCACAGTGCCACTTATCACTGTGAAATCAAATAATGAATAAAAAAGATTGTTACATTAATCATAAGCATGTGACAAAATGTAAATAGTAATTATAGGAAACATGTAGCTCCAATTCTGTGCCGCCAAAGTTTTTCAATCGGAATCTATACCTTACTAGATTATCAACACTAGATTAATAGTCTTTTTTTTCCCCATAATTTGTTTTAAAAGATTGATAGTCAAAGGTTGAACTCAAATGTTGTGCAAGATGTTAATTTTTCCAATGTTTTTATTCATCAAAAGGCTATTCTGGCAACATGTAGAAGTTCTATTATTTTGTTATAAACTAAAAGACAAAGAAGAATACATATTCTTCTGATAAGCTAATTTTTTTTTCCTCTGGTCCAACCAGGTGAAAACGACTGTGATTTATGTAATTTTTCTCGGGATCAACTCACATGCCTTTCTTGCAGACAAACATTCAAACTTGTACAGTCTTCCATCTATTCTTAGGGTTGTTTAAAACAAATGGCAAAGGGTTAGTACTTAAAAATAAGGCCGAACCAAGAAGCTTGGTTTCATGTGTTTGCCTTTACAACTGTCTTTAATTTAATTGATTACTCGTGGTTTTCTGACCAGATTGGGGTTATCTACTCCAGTTCAATTAGAATTGGAGAGATCAATCCCTCAAACACACTACAAACTCTCACCATTTGAAGTAATATGGTGTCATTTCTATGTTTGTGCCACTGGAGAGGAAGGGAGCACTGAATACTGATTAACTGTGTATAAATGGAGTTCATTCATGTAAGATTTGAACTTCTCATTTCTTCTTTCCTTCCAAGAAAAACAATGAAAACACTATTGAAAGTCATGCTTCTGTTATCTGCTATGCTTTTGGTTAACTACATGATCTTCCTTCAATCACCGTCAACTATTGAGATGAACTCGATTAGAGCCCCAATTCAAGGAAGGAAGTTACTAAATTCAAGTTCAACTTCTACAAATACAGAGAGAATTCATGCAAGAAATATAAATCCCAAGAGTGGTGTCAATGCAAGTTTAAAAAAGGTGCCAAAAAGCAGATCAAATCCAATTCAGAACTAGTATGCAATTCTGCAATATGTTTCCTTTCTTTGGTTTAGTTTCTAGATTAGGTGATAAGCAGCTTTGGCAATGGTTTAGTAGAAGCAATTGCTCTTTCAATTCAGGCAGCTTCCAAAAGTTGAATATAACATGACAAGAAAATAAAGAGCCTCTATAGATTTGTAAATTTAGTAGCTTTTGTTGTAGTTGTATTATTTTTTCCATGTTTCCCTGTTCTTAAATTTTCATCTAGCATGTTTCCTGTATTAATTAGTGTTGTTCATTGCAAAAGCCTACTTGCCAAATTCCAGGCAAATAATAATGCAAAACCAAGTTCCTAAAGACAGACATATGGAGTATAATGCATACATAGGAAGAAAGAAGCTTACAGAAATATACTAAATTACCAGTTGATAATCACACTGCCAGTTACCAACAAGTGTAGTGCAGCATATACTATTGAAAAATCATTTAGCAACTAGTATCAGTAAATTATCTCATATAACCAAAAACTAAGGCCAACAATAATGGAAAAGAATAAAGAGTTTCAGTAGCAATCTTTAACAGAAAATGGGAGTTTGTTAGAAGGCTGTAGAGGACTGTTGATAAAATTTTGGAAAATAAATTTCTCTTAAGATTGGAGAGTTTTGGGGTTTAGTGTCATTTCACACTGACACAAAAGCTGCTATTTGCTACTGTGTAGAAATCTCCTTTTTGTGCGCTTCTTTCAATATTCTCTATCTCTAAGTTCTCAACTAATGAAATTGAAAAAGAGAAACCAACTTCCACATTACGCACTGTGCTCAATTAAAACCATTTGGATATTTTCCAAGTCACAGGGAGTTTTCTGCATATCTTTACATCTCGCAATATAATTATTTTCTTCAAATTTTCAATTATTTTCCAAATCAAAACCATCATTGTTTCATTTGTATTGCTACAAGATGCTTCGCTATTTTTTTTATGAATATCTGACATGGAGAAGATTTTGCATTTTGACCCTATCATACAAAGTTGGACCTGGTAGGCAGAAGCGCCTTTGCTTGTTTTGAAGGATCAGTTAAACTGTTAAAGCCTGTAAATAATATTCCTGAAATTATGCTTTAATTTTGAAAAATCTGTGACTTCAGCCTTAAGAATTTTAATTTGGGAATTGGGAGATCACTAGAAGGATATTATTCTATCAAGGAAGACTTGGGAGTAGGCCCAATGCCCATCCGACCTACTTTGGTTCAATGGGTTCAATCACTGTCCAATATGCTTTAAAATTTGTGTGCAATGCTTAAAATTTCGTGCACACAGATCTTAAGATAGATAAGATAGTCACGAAGCTAGTTGAACCCAAAATTAGGTCCCATGGGCATCGGACCTACTCCGTTCTCATCAAGGAAATAGCCGAGCAGCAATACCGTACTACCAATCGTGTAATTTATAGTAGAGATATATAAGCTGTTTGGATTTTCTGCTGCTCTCTGAATGTTTTATCTGATACTTGTCCAATATGATGATATTTTACATACACAAGCTGTTTTGCATCAGTTTTAACAAATTTAATAATATGATAAGCCATAAAAGGATAAAAGAAAAAAGAGAGCAAAATTGTACTTGCTATTATCAAGTTAGATCTCGTACAGTATACTGAAAGAACCACTCAACCACATGCTATAAAATCGACTAATTGATCCACAAAAACTGGTTGACAGTGACCACAATTCTTTTACTAGTTCGCAAGGAAGTTTCAAAACACCTGTTACAAACCTTTTTAATTGTTTTAAACCCATATGATTTCTTCAAACAACTGATGCAAAAAAACCCTTAACATCATTTGATCAGAAGTAAAGGTCTGAACTAGAACTCAACCAAACAAAAAGAAACCTTGACCATGTTATTCAATAATTTACTGGTGTGTAGGTTTAGCTAAATAACAAGCAAAAGAAAAAGAGAAAAAGAAAAGACAATATTAGAGGAAGATCTCACTGCTAGACTATCAACAAAATATCCATGTGTACAAATAACCTACCACCAAAAAAATAAATCAGATGGAGGAGAAAGAAAGCTTCTGTGGATGACTTATAGCTCAACAATTACTAATTCATATGGTCGCCCAACAAGCCAACAAAGAAACAATAAAAAAGGTGAATCCAGAAGATCAGCCAATAAGTGATCAACAAACCTCTCTTGTTTTCTCCCCATCCTGAATTGGAAGTGATTGACAAATCTCATTTATTCATAAACCAGCAATCTTTCGTGCCAGATGATGTGAGTGCTCGTGCTCACCGTCATGGTGATGGAAAACATACGTCAGAATGCCGACAAGACAAAGAACCGACCCAACCAGAAGCTTATCATACCTCTCAACCCAGTGAAATTTTAACTGACTTGCACCGTAGAAAGAGAGAGCCACCAGTGATGTCATGACTGTGATCGTGCTAGATTTTGAAATTTTAAGATTGCATTAATTTTGAAACATACATCATTCCTAAGACCTACTACAGTTTGGTATCCCTTTGATGAGGTCCAATATTAGTACAGACAAGTCTATTGGTTAGCACACAACTGTTCAATTCAGCGTGTTTAGTCTCTTTATTCTTTCATTCTGGCTTTTCATCGTCAGTTTGTGCCATGTTTTAGGTGAAATTTATACCAATTTGGGTTTAGGGAGCTCATTTGGGTTCAAGTACAGAACTCAGAGTAGAATGAAAGACCAAATTAGGTTGAACAATTGCACAACCGAGGATCAAATAAAGCTAAATTAGGTTAGACTAGATTGATAGATAGTGCTTAATTGCACAACTGGCAACTGATACATATCATACCAACATGTAAAACAAAAATAGCAAACCTGAATAATAGCACAATGATGGCAAGAACCATCATGGAAGACGAGTTGCCGACAGCTAGAAACACGGGAAGTGTAGTTGCACAGGGAGATAATGCGGGAAGAAGCACGAGACCCGCCACGGCCATCTTTTCCATGGGTTGGTTGTGTGCATGGTTGCAGCTGCCTTTCCCACGTAGATATAGCATGATGTAACTGCCTCCAAGAACAATAAGCAACAAAGACGCAAGTTGGTGCACCGACTCTTCACCAGCTATGGTGGTAGCCATGGTTAGTGCAGCTATGCCGAGCAGAGAAGTTGAAAGAACATGTAACACCGCTCCAAATGCGGCTGGAATGTTCATAAATAAGTTTGAACTTTTAAGTGAGATTTAAAACAACTTAATTATAGAAACCAATAGATGCCCGATGGTATGAACAGCTATTTGGTCCAATTGAAAACACAACATTAGAGAATCGAAATCTCTGCACCAATCAAGCATATCCGAGCATCAAAGCTTTACCTTCTATTTTAGAAAATTCTCTCCAGATCTCAATTACAGTGAGTGCGTGACCGTTGATTACAGATCTATTACAAAAATATAACGAAAGAAAAATTAAACAAAAATAAATAAAATCAGGAGACTCACTAACGAGGAGTGTACGGGAGAGGGTCCACTTCTGAGCGCGGCCAACAATGGAGAAAGGGAGCCAGTGCGTGGGGATAAACGAATGGAGAAGCGACACGGTAGCGATCCCTCCGATCGTCGATAGTTCCTCGGCGCTAAAGCTCTCCATTTCAACCGAAGATCGATCGATGATTTTGGAAATCAGCAACACTGTACGCAGTAACGAAAGAAAAGGAAATATGTCGAGAGTATATTAATGTGATTTATTAGCTCGTCCCTTTCTTTTGCTTTATTTTTCATCCTTCTATGTTTACTGTTCTATGACTTCTATCAGTTTGCGAACGCTAAACCGGGAATGGATGAGCCGAACCGGTACAAACGGGCTCAAGAATAACAAAGGACCGTGCTATATTGGGCCGAATCGAATGGGTTAAGACTAATATAGTGATCCTCATTGGTCCTATTTTCTGGGTAGGCCAAATTGGGCTGGTCTCCAGTACCGGGCCGAGAAAATTATGCGCTCCGTCTTCCAAATTACAGGAATTCTGGTTTCGAGAAGAAAAAGAATCATGTATTCATGCATCAAGGGAGGGCGGATTGAGCGCAATAAATTGGGGTCAATTGACCGCAGTTATTTTCAATTTTTTTCATAACTTTTATGCATATTACGATTTAGTTCTTAATACTTATTAATATTTTTATTTTAAAAATTCTAACAGTCGATCCAAACCGTTCAAAATAATTTTCATATAAATATGTACTTCCAGATCAAATTTTATATTTTTTTAGAATTTATTTACTATTTTTTAAGATAGATAAAAAATCACTGTTTTTGAATGGTCCAAAATTTTCAGATCGAGTGATTTTCTACCTATCTTAAAAAAATAGTAAATAAATTCTAAAAAAAATATAAAATTTGGTTTGGAAGTATATATTTATATGAAAATTATTTTGAACAGTTCGGATCGACCGTTGAGATTTTGAAAACATAAATTTTGATCCGTATAATGCATAGTACCATAGACTCACTCAAAACTTATTACATCTGTAAAAAAAAAATTACAATTAGCATAAAGAACAGTTATAAACCAAATCACATAACTGAATATATCTGTTAGCTTAAGATAAATAAATCTTTATTGGAACATAAATATACCTGAGACACATGTTGCGGTTATACAATAACAGTAAGACAAAATTAATAAAAAATAATAGAAAATATCTTTCTGGATACAAAGAACTAATTGATACGGACAATGTAAAAATGAGGCAAATAACCAGCGAATCATATCCTCTGAGGGAAGAGAATATAGCTCAGAATCCAGACCAATTCAGACTGAGGTGGTACGCACAGGATCACTTTAATAGTCGTGCAAATTTTAATTGGATGGTCCAGATCCAAGTAAAACTATTATGTTATCTTAGGTTGATCGAATTCAATATGCAGCCGCAGTTGAGATAGCGCAAAACTTTTTCCTGATTATGTTTTTTTGCCAAAATCTATTGTTGTGTAATCTGTTAGCACCGTTATGTTACATCTATGATAGTGAGCTTCCAATCGATTCTTGGATTAACGGATCCGTATCCTCTCAAGTACCGTAGAAGATTTCATTCACTTTATGGTTCTCCGCCACTTTAGGATTCGGACTAGCTCAAAGACCGTGTTACTGAACTTTGAGATACGTGCAAAGTTAAAAGAACGGTTCGAATCCACTAACTGTAAAAGGTTCCCTCGTCAGGTAGCCGGGAGGATGTCAATTCTGGATCAACAAGGTAATGATTTTAACAAAGCATTTTTTACTATGAACAAATTTTCGATTGACCAATCAGTGTTAAGGGGTTCAAACATGGACACATTGAAACTCCTTACAGACTTGAAGATTTCCAAGAAGACCAGAGAAGTTATGGCAATCACACATTTCATCACTTTGAGAGAAAGATGCAACAGGATATTTAAAGATCAAAGCAAAACAATAAACAAGCTGGTGGAAGAAATTTACAGTCAGTGGTCTTATTTTAATTAGAGTACAACAAAATAGAACATTAGATAATTATTTTCATTTTGGTTTAGTTTTAAATTTGTGGGGTTGGTTTCCTTTTTATTTTATTTGTTTTTACTTTTCTGTTTTAGTTTGCTCTCTTTCAATTTGGACTCGATATGGAGTCTACATCTGTAAGGGGTGGGTATAGGTTTTTAGACGGGTCTTATATCAAGATCTGATAGTTTGTAACCATTTTATAATTAATACACAAATAGGAACAAGAATCCTATTTTTCATAAATAAAAAAACAAAGCATTTTTTACTTCATGTAGTAAACGAATAACATACAGCATTATTTATTTATGTAGTTTGTGGGCTGCATGAAATCAAAACTGCTCTATTAAAATCTTCACCCAATCAACACTCAACAAAGGTTGAACACGTATCCTATGCATTAACTCAAAAGGCAATCTATTGAGTATTAGCATCTGGACCGTCTGATTTTAACACAGAGATCATTTATTAGTACAGATCTAGTCTGCACAGATCTTAAAACAAATCGGATGGTCCATATACATTAACCCAAAAGATTCCTCTTGAATTAATGCAGAGGATACGAATTCTCAAATGATAGCCTGGAAACAATTTTAGGAAATATGATTCATTAATGAGCATTGATTTTATGAGGACCTATGGGAATGACCAAGGACAAAATTGTAACTTCATAGGGGAGACCGGTTAATTAATATCATTTCTTTCCCTCTCTGCGTCGGCGGGTCTTCCTAAATACATCCACCATAATTCCAGTGATTTTTCTCCAATGATTTATTGAAGTACTAATTGGTGGATGGTGAGATTATCAAAAGTATTATTCCGTACAGGCCTTCAGCATTGACTTAAGAATAAGGTAATTCTACTTTGAGTCAGTTCTCATCTATTAAGTGGGCCCCTTCTGCTGGTGTAAACTGAATTCATATCCTCTGCATTAATTAAAAGGGAATATTTTGGGTTAATGCATCTAAATCATCTTATCTGTTTTAAGATCTGTGTAGATTAGATATGCACTAATATTAAAGAACTCATGTGATAAAATTAGACAATTAGATAACCAGATTAGCTCTGTTTAAAATTGGACTACCGAAATATATTAACTCAAAAAAATTCAGAGATTTCGTGTAAACTGATAATGAATAAGAAAAGCTTGAACTGTCAAGTAGATATGCATAAATTCATATCAACTGAAGTAGCTCAAATTTTTTAGCAAAGTTAGCATTTGATGTTCTAAACAAGAGAGTTTGGTGAATATAACTTCAAAAATCTATCAGATTTGCTTCAAACGATGAATTAAAACTATTGAAATGCATTTATTGCATGAGTGATGTATGTACATGCAAAATTTTAAAAGTTTCGAATTCATTTAGTACAAAGTTAAGCAGTCAAAATTTTGAACTTTTATAAGTTATTTTATGTATTTATTTTTTATCGTTTTCTTAACCTTTTGACTCTGTATTTGAATTTTAAAATTTTGCATTTACACACATTAGTCATGAAATAGATGAGTTTTAACAGTTTAAATTCGTCATTTGAAGTCAAACACTCTTGGCAATTACAACACATACTGTCTTTGCTCCAAATTTTGAATATAGATATGTTAGACTCAATCTATTTTGACACAAATATTAAAGGGCCCATACACCTCAAACCGTCCGGATCTAAACTTGAATTTGAGTTACTTGGGAGGATTAGACTCAGATATACAAACATCCTTCACTGCATCTGAAGGCGCCAGCATCCTGATTTTTTGTTTCGCTCTATACAAATATTTTATTTTGGGGGGGCTAGAACAAAAAACGAAAAAGATAAAACGATTATTTTTTATCTTGATTCATATTCATAGCTTTATTTTTGAACAAAAATAATCATAATTTCTACTAGGGTAACATAAGCAACAAAACTTCATTCTTATATTAAGTACGTAGATGTCCTTATCCGTCAACAGTTGTGATTAAAAGATTAATTTCAGATTGAATATCAGCATTCCAATTAAATTATATGTCTTCTTTTAATTGAATGCATCGTTTTAACGTGTAAAAGTCTAAATTTAGTTAGAGCTGTACTCGCCACACTTGTTGCTACACGTAATATCAAGAATTGAGAAAATATAATTAGCATTTAATTTTTGTTACCATATCTCTCTTCAACTTTGATTGGTGCATAAAGAGATCAATTTCTAATTTTGGCAGACATCATGTCTCATTTCCGAGTTGCCTACCTCTTATTCATTTTTGGAAGAGAACAAAAAAATGCATATTATTGATTTATTCCGTAGCAGATATCCACATTTAATTTAATTGAATTTTAATGTAAAGATTGAGGAGGGCATTTTTCTATTTTCATTGCAAAGAATGTTGTTGATTTAAAGTCGTCATTTGTTATTGTTTCTTTTATTGTTATTTATTATTTGCTTCTCTGTTCAATCTTAATATTAAATCTTATAATATATCTCCGTTGCAACGCTCGGGCATGATACTAGTCTTTAATAAAGTATGAAAAAAATCATAATATCAAATGAAACCAGGAAATTATATGGCGTAAATTACTTGTATTCCAGCAACTAGAGTAATTACATCCAAATTAGAAATGTTAGTTCTTCTATTTTGATACAATATTCAAATAGTTAAACACAGCTCAATTTTTTTTTTTTTTTTTTTTCAAAAAAAGACATTCCAGAATTTTTTGTTTTTTTGTCTGAAAAATGGATAAACCACCTGTTTCATTGAAACAAGAGTGCTACAGATGTTGCCAAGCAACTGGTACCGAATCATAATTTAACTTTTGTAAATTTTGTACAACTATGACAACAAAGTCTCCACTTGCTCTGCCAGCTCTGGAGATGCAACCTAAAAGACCCTTCTAGCAGTAACACATTCATCAAACCTAACCAACGAAGTCATTCATCAGATACAACCAACAAAAGAATTAGCGTTTCCAAAACATCAAAATGGAGCACCTAATGAAACGATGGCAGTATTTGCAACCACCAAACAAAATCTAAGCTTTTTTAGTTTATTAAAAATAGTGGTGAAATTACAAGATCTACGCTTTTTTTTTTTATTATACAAGACCTTCTCCTCAGATATCTAAAAAGAGAGAGAGTTCTAGAGAGAGACCCGAGGTGAAGAAATAAATGTAGCCGCATCTTGATGCCAACGTATCTCAGACACAAAATTGGAGAATTTAAAAAGGAAAGAAAAATGCACCAAAGAAAAAAAAAAAAAAAAAAGAGAGATAAAAATGGCAACTTTTCTGCGGTGGAGATTTTCTGAGCTAGCGGGGTCCACAGCAATTGAATATTTTGTAATTAGAGAGAATTGAACTGTGTTAGCTTTGCTCACTGACTTATCAATTATTTTCAGACAAATACCAGCTGACAGTGACATATGTGATTGGTTCTTTGTTAGGGCTGGTAGGAAGTTGCTATCCACTGCTGGGCTGGTGATCCAAACCCTATACCTAACCATTTGTTTAGATAATCTCTTCTATATGGTGGAGTTAGTGTGCAGACTGTACCATAGACCATTCGTTAATAATCAAAATCGTAATGATTGCAGCTATAATTAACTAGCCAGACACCAAACCACGTTAATTCACTGCCTTGGTAAGTTGGCAGTAGAAACAAAGAAGTGAACCTACCAAGAAAAAAATCACCCCATTTGTATTTTTATTTAACTGTATTTGTCAAAGTCTGTCAAAAAAACAACTCCAAGTTTCTTATCAGTTTGGAACAATGTTATTAAATGCGGTTCCTATACGGTATACGGAAGGCCACCGCAAACCGCATATGCGGACTTATATATGCGGATTTTAAAATGAGAATTTATATATATATAAACAAGTATGCGGTAATATGCGAAATGCAGTAATATACACTATGCAGTATAAAATATGCGGCCGAATATGCAGTCGAATATGTGAAACCGCATACAGATTTCTATACGGATTGCAACCTCATACACATATGCAACTGCATAGACCGCATTTTATTATACTGGTTTGGAGTTTGGACTACTAGATAATAAATATTGATTTCCAGTCAGAGGATACAGCAAAAGAAAACCATAATCCTCAAATGAACTAACAGAGACGGCATCAATTTTGCAAGGAAGAACGATAGTGAAAAGAGATTAATACATATAAAGATTCAGAACTATATCATTCATGTATTTCCTCAATGAACTAGCAAAATTACCAAATATCTCATAGAAATGAACCTCAGTTCAGCCCAAGCTCCCTGCAACACCTGAACCAACACCCGCATCCATAGAGTGTACCCACATGCAGTGTACCTTGGAATCTCAGTTCTTGTAAATGCACACATTTAGTAACATGCAATGTACCTTGCAATCTCAGTTCTTGTAAATGCACACATTTAGTAACATGCAATTCCAGCTAAATGCAATTCAAAAATCCATCCATTTCCAACAGACAAGTTCTGCACTTCCACAATGCCTTCACTACATTTTCACAGGCACGCTCAAAAGAACCAGAAACAAAAGGCTAAGCATCCTTCTTCCCACTTCCTAATTTCCTTTTCCGGCATTCCCACTTGCCCCTCTTGTTTGCCCCCTGAATTCCAGCACCTCCTGGCAACTATAAATACAGTTTGTACCACAATTTCATATTAGAAGCTGGCACCTGGGTCCTACAAGAAGAGGGCGAGGGAGCAGCTCTGAAAATCTTCAATTGCTCTTTTCCCATGATCAAAGTCCCTTGACCCCGGCATCAGTCAAAATTAGCTCATTATGCAATCCCAATGTGCCTTTAAATAAGAGGTTGCAAAAATTGGCAAACACAAACAACAAACCAAATATATACTAAGTTCACTATATTTTGGTTCCAAAATAAGCTTGAAGTTTTACTTTACAGAGGAGCTAAACTCAGTTTATTTAGAGCTAGTTCGCAGGTTAAATGCATGAATCAGCATAAATTGAACACAAATATGCAACAAATTTCACAACCAAAAAGGACAGCTTGCTACAGAATAAACCAGAAAATCTAAATGTAGGAAAAACCATATATAATTAATCCAGAAGTGGCCAATGTAAAAGGTGATTTTTCATCCTATCTCATCAAACTTGATTTCAGAGGCTTATTCTCTCTTCCTATAAGTGTTGGATGACGTGAAACGGGTCGGGTTGAATCATCCCCGACCTCAATTATCTCCTGAACCCGACCAACAGGACCGGGGTCCACAATGACAACCAATCCCCCACTTCTTCTCTCCTCTCTTATCAATGGCGGATTGGAGTTACTAATCCCATGATTACCCCCACCATTTCTAACATTACTACCGGTGCTATCACTATTGATATTGTTATCACCTCTACCATGATTCTCCCTCTCCCGAGGTTGCACTCTGGGTGTCACATGGGCCTGTACCGGTTGTGGCACCGATACAACACTGGCACGGCAAATTGGGCAGTTTGAGTGTGATTCAAGCCACTTATCGATACACTCCACATGAAATGCATGTGTACACTCTGGTAAGAGCCTTAAGCTTTCATCTTCCTTAAATTCCCCTAAACAAACTGAGCAATCAGTACTCACCACCAGTCCATCGTTCTTTCTGTACTTCAAAAGCGCAATCCGACTGATAAACGATTCGTCAAGTCCAGTGTTCGGATCTAGAGTTTGAGACTGTGATTGCAAGGCTTGAACGGTGGGATCTGACGAGCTGGCTCCACGATTACGTCTGAAGAAAGAGGAGGTGGAAAGAGCATAGTAGGAGACCAAGAGAAACGCGGCAGCCAAAATTGAGATGAGAGCGATTAACAGAGGGGAGAGGGAAGAGGATGAACCAGAGGGTGTGTTCGAAGGATCGTCGGGGTAGCGAGTGTAGGTGTTAGAT
This sequence comes from Carex cristatella, assembly GCA_024447775.1. NCBI lineage: Eukaryota > Viridiplantae > Streptophyta > Magnoliopsida > Poales > Cyperaceae > Carex > Carex cristatella. Next base: position 96,676 of record JAJHPF010000021.1, on the reverse strand, counting down.
AACGGAGGTGGGCAGAGGTTGGGGCAGAGGGAAGAGCATGTGTCGACGCCATTGATGCAAGGGTGAGGTGGTGATATGATGATTTGTTGAGGAGGAGATGGCAGAGGCGGCGGAGGCGGAGGAGGCTGCAGCGACAGTGGCGGAAGCTGCGGGAGCCGTGTGGCCATCGAGGGAGCGGGTTGTGGGAGAAAAGAGATCAATTGATTGATTAGGTGGAGAGTACGAGAAGGTATTGTGAGGTGTGTGCGAGTGGTTGAGTAGAGTTGAGTTGCTTTCTTTGCTTTTCTTTTGGGAAAGTAAGTTCGATTCTCTAGGGAATTAAATGCACAACACAAGTGCGAAAAAAAGGTTTCAAACGGGGTATTGGGTCGTTACGGGCTCGGAATGGGCCGGCGGACAACTGTGGAGGTTATAGATACGGATATTAATACCTCTTGATAAATTTACAAACAAAAAAGGTTGATAGAGACACAAAAGAGATTTAACAATTAACCCTAGCTTGTGGCCCTAGTTATGGAAATTATGGAGGTAGGTGCTGGTAGCCTGGTAGCCTGGTAGCCTGGTACTGGTAGTCTTCTAGTGAAAACAGAATATGGAGACAAAATATAAATAGAGCAAAGAAAAAAATTATTGCTAAAAATAATTATACTTCTAAAGTTCGACAGTAAAAATTAAGGTGACTGTAGAGAAAGCGAGAGAGCGTTTCAGTTATGCACTTAGCCTTAAGTCTTAACCAGCTTAAAAGATGCAAATTTCTGAAGACACGAATACCTAAGCTTATTTTTAAATTTTGATATTATATTGAAAAAAAAAAGGCTCAGAGAGTGTGAAGGAATTGAGTCAGTCAGTCAGATCTGCGTTGAGCCGTTGATTGTGTCCTCTTGTGAATAATAGATGGAATAGAAGGGGGCGAAGCTGACAGAGTGGGTCCGCAAGTCAGGATAAAGAGACACTTAGTGTCTTAATCTGATGGGAGGCAGCAGTCATGACGCATGGATCAGCATTTGTCCAATACTGAGATCTTTCAACGAGTTTCATTCCCACAAACAATCACGGCGGATCTAAAGCCATTCAAAAGGTGGCTAAGCCACCTCTATGATTTCAAAATTTTAGTTATATATACTAAAATTTAATTTAATTGAATTTTTTTAGAACAATTTATATAGTCCAGCTCCCTTATAAATATCATATATTTATTTGTAGTCTAGTGGTAAGAGTTTATGCTTTGATTGTGGAGAGCACGGGTTCAATTTCCACTAGCTATAATTTGTGCATTTTAATTTTTAGCCACCCCTATTAATATTTTCTAGTTCCACCCCTGCAAACAGTGACCTGTCAGCCAGATGGTAACAAATAACAATTGCTCTTTGAAGGTGTGTTTGTTTGTCATGGGATTATGCAGGATTGTATTTGATGGGAACGGGGAACCGACTTTTTAAGAAGTGGGAACCCATGAGTACGGGTATGTGCGGGATTAATTATGAAAATTTGTTAAAATGAGTGTTCGGTTGTACCGTGTGGGAAATCTTTGTTTATTTTTAAAATATGCATTTTTATTTTTATTTCTCATCTAAATTTATACAAAAGAATAATTTCTCTGGAGTAGGAGGTAATTCAGTATATTTTGACATCAGTTGAATATAAAAAAATTTAGATCTTTAATATATAATATATCGATATATTAAAACTTGGACGTTAACGGTAAAGCACCAGTACTTAAATAATTTAAAAAATATATATAATCAGGGACTAATTTAATATGGGAGCATGAACCATCTCATAATTTTTATAATCTTGAAATTAAATATTAAAATTTAACTATTTTTTATGTGTACTGGATATTTTCTACTTTATAATGCTTACTTAATAAAATTATAAAGCAATATCATTATAGCCTCCAAAATGTAAATATGTAATTTAAAATGTCTGGATCTAAATGAATCAGCTTAGTCCCACAAAGATTATAATAAAAAGAGTAGAACTCTTTATATATAAATTTCTATTGCATTATTGAATATTTGAATGTATTGTAAACTGTGACAGTAGAGAGAGAGTGTCTCCAAAAAAATTATGCTATTGACGTGAAGCATGGTGAGTGGAGTAAAGAGAGGAGAGAGAGACTGGGAAGAAAAAATGAAACTCTGACTGAATTTGTTTTTTCCTACGAAAATAGTGTTGGTAAAATGAGAATTGCAAGGTAAATGAAAAAATACAGAGTTGCCGAACAGTATTGGAAATAAATGGCCATATTTTATTTATCCCTACGAAAACCTACGCACCAAACACAAACGCGTATCCTTGGCATTAACTCAAAAAAGAATCTTTTGAGTTAATGAATCTCAACCGTTTAATTTTAAACGGAGTCAATCTGGCTCCGGCCTATGACATGGGAGGCTTTTCAATATTAGTACGGATCTAATTTGTACGAATCTTGAAATAAATCGGACGGTTGAGATTCATTAACTCAAAAAATTTCGTTTTGAGTTAATGCAGAGAATACGCGTTCACCGAATAAAGAGACTAATAAGAAAGAAATTTCTAATTACAGCCTAACAAAATCCGGCCCTTTAAAAATTCAGCCCATATAGGTCGATTTTTTATTCAAAACAGCCCATTATTTTCGGCCTCTGCAAAATTCCCTCTCAGTCTATATACGGCTAAAAACCAAGACGCGTCCCTTCTCTCCGCCGTTCTTCGATCAAAAGAAAAGAATCCACATGGAAAAGGAAAACCATCATCAACTAAACCAAAATCGAAAGAGGAATTTTGCTCCTTTCTCCAATGGAGCAAGATCACTACAAGACCTTAGGTCTGAATCGCTCCGCGACCAAGGAGGAAGTAAAAAATGCATTTCGCAAATCAGCTCTGGAGTTTCACCCCGACCGCCACGCGCAATCCTCGGCCACGACCCGCGACGCCGCGGCGGCACAGTTTAAGAAGGCCTCAGAGGCGTACGAGACCCTGATCGATCAGAGGAGACGCGCTGATTATGATTTCAGATGGAGAAATAGTTCTTCGAATTGGAAATCGAGTTCTGGTTCTGGGAATTATCATTATTATAGAAGAAACTCTGGATACGGAGGAGGTGGAGGTGGCACGACTGGGGGGTACTATAGAGCTGGTACAAGTGGGAGGTCAAATGGGTTTGATTGGAGGTTCCTGTCACGAATCATGACATCACATGGGTTTCTTCTAGGTGTTGGTTTTGTGAGGTGAGCTTCTTATTTGCACATTCTGTGTATGCTCAGTTGATTTTGTTGTGATTACATGTCAATGAAGTTGAGAGGAATTCTCACTGATGTAACCTTCCATTCTGGTCTTGACCGATTTATACCAGTGCTGTGATACTGTTTATTTGAGCTAATAATGTACCTTTTAGTGCCAACATATTTCTTTGTCAAAACACCATCTTAGACCTAAATTAAGCCCCAATATGCACAGTTAAGCATGTTCATGGCCTGTGTTACCAATCTTACCAATAGCAAACTAAAAAAAATATATCGGTCAAGAGTTTTATACATATATTAGAAAACAAAACAAATTGTTGTAACCACACTTTAACAAAGCTCTTTACTATCAACCTTTTGTTATAAAAATGTACGAGCTTCCCATGGATTACACTGGATTTGCATCTCTACACGACCTCTATATTGGCACTGCTCAAATAAGATAATTTAATAAGCTCCTGTTTTCTTATACAAAGCAGCTAAATTGCTAAATTGCTAAATTTCCGACCTTCATTCTTCCAATTGAACATCATTGGTGATTTCTTCTAATAGTCCAATACCACTTCTCCTGGAAAGATAGCTACTTTTTTGGCAATTTCATTATCTAAATAGTGATATTGCTCCCACGATGATTTTATTGTGAAATGTTTATTACTTCCCTTGCAAATTTATCATCAATTGTAAAAGATAAACAATAAATCATGGTGCCAGTTGGGGATTGTGAGGTTGGAGGCACAGTAGTTTAAGGAGTGGACAGTAGAGTATTTTAGCTCTTTTCTGAAAAAAAATAAGAGCAAGAATTGAAAATTTTAAGGCAGTGTAAAGTTGGAAATTAGGGAGGAGTTGGGACATCAAAAAGAGAATTTCATTATGAGCAGGCAATCCTTTATAATATTTTTCCATAGGTAGATAATATCTCATTTAGGCTGAAAACTAATTGATATCTCATTAGTACATGCTCTTTGTGACGCGGGGTGTTACGATTGACACTATCTTACTGGTCAAAATCCACATTGCATAGTGTTTGGATGTTCCAACTCAGATCCTCCTAAAACCCATAATTTGGAGCTTTTCAAGAATCAGTGACACACATTGAATGAGTCCGCATATAGAGTTGAATAAGGAAATACTGAAAAGCCATCTTATTGAGAGCCCCCATCACAATCTCAAAACTTTCAAACTGGTTTATGTAATGAAGAAGAGTTAGTAGCAAATTCAAAAGGTTCAAATTTCATTTTGGCAATTTCTAGGGACTAGGTAATAGGAATGCCCCCATCACAATCTCAAAACTTTCAAACTGGTTTATGTAATGAAGAAAAGTTAGTAGCAAATTCAAAAGGTTCAAATTTCATTTTGGCAATTTCTAGGGACTAGGTAGTAGGAATGCTATTATCCTTTAGACGATCACTACCTTTCTGCAACCTAAATCACTACTCCCTTGCGTCCTTTCATCCCCGATTCAACTAGGGGATCAAGCTTTAGGCCAAAAGAATGAGAAATTATTTCTCTAATGTGAATGGTAACAGTGCCAATTGAAAGCCGTTTTTGTAAGTGTAACTTCTTTTGCGATTGTTTTGTATGCAATTTCTCTTTAATCAACTAAGAATTGCATACACCCCAAGGCCCAAGTCCTTTTGGTACCATCTGGCTAACTGTTATAAGTGCCGAGCTTAACCATCTTTAAATATATTACAAGTGAACCAGTAAAAAAATGTGTCAGAAACATTGTATGAGTTAAATTTCAATTCCTAAAACCAAAAGATTGCAATTTTCCCTCTCATTTTCACAATTTATAAAGAATTAAAAGAAAAATTAGATGTTCTTAATATTTGTTTAAAAATCTTATAAACTACCTTAGCTAATCCGGTAAAATTGGTCGACAACTAAGAGTATGACCCTGACAATGAAAGGACCAGGATGGTATAGCACAGAAACCAAAGAGTATGACCCTGACAATCAAGCTAAGTTGCAATTTTTTTAATAATCAATTAGTATAATTGTTTAATTATATTTTTATTTTCTTCGACAGTATTTTGGTTGGATCAGCACTTGTTATAGAGGATGTCATTCAAGGTGCTTGGAGAAGAAACAACTCGGGGGTAATTTTTGTCATTTATCCCATTTGTCTCTTTACCTTTTTTCCCCCTCTTCTTTTCCTTCTTTTACCTTGAGGCTTGAATCAGCCAGCTTAAATTTATGACTTTCACTCTCTAAACTATCTAATACAGTCTACCATGCCCCTGGTTGATTTTATTTATTTTTTCTTTTGACAAATTTTCTTTTAGAAACATGGATTCCCACAATGAACATGTTGAAACTAGGTTCTCCTTTTAATAGAATGGCATGGTTCTCTTTGTTCAGATGATGGATTCAGGTGTTAACGGGCAGATAACCATTTCTCAGCTGTTCTTTGTAAAACAGCCATTTGTTACATAAAAGTTGGGCCTGGCTCCCTTTGAAGAATGGTCATCATCTATTACATAAAAATTGGGCCAGGAATTACACTGGCCTGGTTCCATGAGATAAAGTGCAAATTAGGACATCAGTTTCATACCAGTAGTTTATGGATTCATCATTTAATTATAAATTGGCTTAGGTTTTCTGATTTATTGATACTTTTGTAACTTGGTGTAACTATGGTTCCTTGTGATTTATGCATAATGCTCCTTGTAACCATAGTTGTGATTTATGAATAGGTTTTCTGATGCATAAAAGAAGATTTTCTGAGCTTCTTCTATTTCATGCACATGAGAATACAACTGAAGGGGGTTTGGGTTTGTGCAAGTAAACTATTGTTTTATAATTATGGTTAGTTTTGTTTATGCAGAAATCATTTGAGGATGCAATGGAGGCACTTGAAAAGGCTAGAGATGAAAAAGATAGAGATCCCTGAAGTATTGAAACACACCTATATACACAAGAATACTTTTTATCTTCATACCTTCTAACATCACGAGCTGCGTATATAAGAAAATTTCATAATCAACGCAATTCCTTTGTAGATAACTACATAAATGATTGTACAACATTTGTAGATAGACCGTGAAAGGTTATTTTTACAAGTTTATAGTCTGTACTCTGTACAGTGGTGAAATTTCATAATCAACACAATTCCTTTGGATATATCTTTGTCAAAATACCTCTTCTTTATGTGGATCTACTATTTGACTATTTTGATCAATAAGCAAATAATGATAAGTACAACTATCAGATAGTTTAATGAAAGCATCTCCTAGTTTGTCTTCTCACATTTGTTTAGTACCAGTACACCTGTAAGTTTGATTTCAGTACAATGATTAATGAAGCACCATTTGGTGGAATCCTGGAAGGTGAGCATGTCAAGGCTGTTATGTACAGGACTTCAGTTTTGACTTAATTTACAGGTAATTCTACTTTAGTCAGTTCTCAACCGACATGTGGGCCCCCTCTGAGGGTGGCAATGAATAAGAAAGGCTCCTATTATAATAGTCTATATTTTCTTTTTCCATGACTTTATCTTCCTGTCTGCCACTGAATATGGACCAGTCACATTATTTCTTTTTTCATTTATGTTTTTGCTTATTTGCATGTGTATAATAGTGATCTCTAGTGTTAAGTGTCATGTGAGCATCCCAGCCTCTTTTTCAGGAAGTTTTTCATGACACCTAAGTTAGCTGTCCTCCCCATTTTTTTAATTGTCCCCAACCAAAGGTATTTTTTTATTTCATTATTAGTGAAGAAAGAACTCTGCCCATGTAGTTTCTACACAGTCTGTTTCAAGTCAGGAAAAAGAAGAGTTTGTGATAGGCTTGGTGAGCCAACGGTCAAAAAATAATCTTTTTATGAAAATGAAATTCTCACAAATTAGGTAGGTGTTGTACTAGGGTGGGTGTTCTCATGGGAAGTCCATGTGTTACTGATTCCGGTTTGGTTTCATTTTTAGCCTATTCCAATTTGTTTGGGAATAAAGGCTTTTGAAGAAGATTATTATTAGTGAAGAAAGGGGGTAAATGATTAAAAAAAAGTAAAGAAAATGATTCCATTGTCCGTGACAGTTATAGGAAACTGGCAATTCGAGAAATTCATGAAATTGTAGATAATAAGAAAATATTCCTTTTTCACAAAAGAAGACAGAATGAATGGAAGCACCATTGAATGTAGGTCTAGCCCAAGAAATGTGGAGCCCACAGAAATGTATTTGTTCTCCTCCATAACTAGCTATGGGGCCTAGTTCCTACACTCTTTTTCTTGTTAAGGGGACTAATTTAATTATGTTAATGATGGAATCAGAAGAGAGGCGTCGGTACAAGAAAGGCTACTGCGAGCTGCTCTCCATAACTGGTCACCTATTACATGTGGTTTGTTACTTTGTTATATAATTTAACTGCAGCTCTTTGTAACATTTCCAAGAAATTGCTGGGTAACTAAATAATTAGTATGGAAATAGATAAATTGGTAGAAAAACGATCAAGAAGTATTTCATCATTTGGACAGTGAAATAACTAAGACTGAACATATGCGACCTAAGATTTCACAATGTATATATGCCTCATTATTTTCCCATTTTACAAAATTGACCTTGTGCAAGAATTCATGTTACAAACCCGAGATAGGAGGAATTCGCATCCTCTGAGAATTGAGATATCTCAAACTTTGCGTGACTTTAGGGCAAATCTTAACCATTTAAATGGTTTTGCACGAATCTCAAAGTAAAAATAATACTGGCCCTTGCGCTATCTCCAAATACGCACTGAACACGAAGGTCGTGCAAAAATTGAGATATCTCAGAGGATACGCACTCAGATGGGACCTACTTTTAAGTGCAATTAGCTCTAATGCTGTACGATTAGCATTAAAATTTGTGTTCACGAAATTGAAATAGATTTGCACAGATTTTAATGTAATTCACATGAATTTTAATACAGATCTAATGGCCATTACACCCATTGAACCAAAACAGGTCCCGTGGGCATCAGACCTACTCTCAATTCTACAAACCCTATCTTGGGGTCTACCCTCTTGTTTAGCAACTAGCTTTATCCACTCGAATCCATTGGCACGTCTGTCTATTCCAAAAATTCAACAACTTGTGTTGTGGGTTGTCAACAAGGTCTATCATGAGGTTTTTAAATGATTGATTCGCTTTTCAATAAGAACTGGTGGAACATAGAAGTCAGAGCCTCCGAGGACATGCATTATTAGTCTCTGTTTTTTTAAAAACCAAAAGTAAATAAAACATGTTCTTACATTATTGAACTTGACAACTTGTTAAAATTTCAAGAAGGACTTCAATTGATTTGAGAGGATAAGACAAGTGGGGAGGTATATATCTCTTATTCCTTCATAAAATTTCAACTGTATCAGAATGAATTTGCAACATGCGGATATGAAAAGATATGCGGCCAACAAACATGGAAAGCGACATCTTTTCTGCTAGCCTAGTAGCAAAGAGTGTTTATTTTATTTTATAATTCATAATTAAAATACATATTTAGTTACGGAATAAGCTCAGTTTGTGCTGGATTTGAGGCCTATAAAAGGCTTACTTCAGGAGGTTTATTAAAACTTTAAAATTGAAGTTTAATTTTTTTAATCTGTCGAAGGTGAAAAAAATTTATTGCTGCTAACAACAAAGACTAGATCTACTGGATTTGAGACCTATGAACAGAGGCGGTCCAGGCGGAGCTACATTCAAGAAATGGAGTCAATTGACCTCATTTATTTGAATTTTTTTTGTATTTATACACGATTTTCTATATAGTTTAGTTTAAAATGATATAGATACGATAATATTGACCTCCCATTTGCAGTACCAAAATTTTATATGATTGACTCCAATTCATGTTTGACTTTCATAACTTGAAAGTCTAACTCTGCCTTTGTCTATAGATACAGTAATATTGATCACATTCATATTTAACTCTCATAATTTGAAAATCGGGCGCCGCTCCTGTCTAAAGAGCTTACTTCAGGAGATTTATTAAAACTTTGAAATTGAAGTTGAAAAAAAAAAATCTCTGTCGAAGGGAAAAAAAAAAGAATTAATGCTGCTAACTACAAAGAGCAGATCTACTGGACGAGAGGGACCATTTCATAAATCATCTCCTCTGCCGCACAGCACTGTGCAGAATGAAATCTGATGGACCAAGTTGTTAATTTTGTTGAGATTCGCACCTACAATCACATAATGCAACAAAAAATCAGCAGTCGACGAAAACCCATGGCTCTGGAGTTGTATCAAATTCAGTTTGATATCCAGTCGTAGTTGCTCAATCTATATTAGGATTTGGGCGTAGAGTGGAGATAGTAACAGGGGCTCAATTGATTCCATTTATTTTAAAATTTTATGTGGTTATACACAATTTTCAGTAAATGACACTTAATTTGTAAAACATGAGACACCATTAAATAACTTCTGACGTGATCAAACACCTCAATCTGCAAATAATTTATTCTAATAAAAAGTGGTAGCAATTACATATTGCAACAGAAAATCAGCAGTCGACGAGAATCCATGGCTCCGGAGTTGGAGGCAATCTAACGGTGAACGTATCAAATTCTTCACGATAGTAGCAGAGAATGAGGCTCAATTCACCTCATTTATTTTCAAATTTTATGTGATTATACATAATTTTCTTTATAATTTAGAGTAAAATACTATGATTATTATAAAATTGTATATGATTGATCATCATTGACATATGACTTCTATAATTAGAAGTCTAACTCTGTCCCTGCCTATGCGCAATTGATCTGCAGAAATTTTAAAATTGGTAGCGCGTATCTTGATATGGATTCAGATAATTCTGACCTAAATGGTTATGAGTCCCATGGCTTCATAACCATTAAATCTACAATCAATTAAATGAGAAAATTCTCTAAATATTATTTTATTGTTGTATTAGTACTAACTCCAACATTTTTGCTGAATACCCTCTTTACTCATTATTCTTGTGATAATTATTTTATGATAAATAATATTGTCACCATAGCCGACAAAGAGCTTTTTATATTCTCTAGAGCTACACGGATGAACTCTCATGTTTAAATTAACAATTAAAGTAATATATGTATCATTTTACAACACCTAAGCATCAAAAGATGCACAACTTTTGCTAAAGAAGTTTTGTGATGACACAAGTAACTTAATAATATATTAACATCATCTATTAATTATAATATCAAGCCCAGCTAATACTGGGCCCAATATAAAATACATAATTACATTAATTTGGGCTTAAGAGAAAGTATATTACAATATTTTTAACAAATGACAACTAAGATTGCTCCGATTATACCGATTCAAATGTCATGTCGGTTTTGCTTTATTTTTTTAAAAGGAGCTGGTAAATGACACTTAATTTGTAAAATATTTAAATTACTGACGTGATCAAACACCTCAATCTGCAAATAATTTATTCCAATGAGAAGTGGTAGCAAACTTGTTCTTTGTTCTTAAGCTTTTCTTGATGTTAACATAAATATAACTTGTGGAAATTCAAGCCTACCAAACTTAAAATGAGGGGAAAAAACAACACTTGATTTCAAGTTAAATGCCAACTGACTCAAACTAAACTTGAGCATAAACATTTGGCTAAGATATTATTATTTGTAAAGAAGATGGCATATTTGAAATCTAGTTCATGAAATAGATGGAGAGTTAAAAACTCTCATCTCAAAATAAAAAAAAATAAAGATCTGAAAACTAAATAATTAACATTGAATCTGACTATGCTGCTCTCCAAATAGGAGAGCAGGATCCTGCTATTCCAAATCTAACCGTTCGTTTGTGTTGAGATTCGTATATGAAAAAAATTCAACGGTTAGATTTGGAATAACTGAGTTCTGCTCTCCTATTTGGAGAGCAGCGGAATCGGGTCCATTAACATTATGCACAGATTTGAGATATTTTAGTACAATATTAGTCACTCATAAAATTCATGTTCAAGTAACATGAGAATTATATATATTCATAGTAAAACAAATAACATGCTACAATATTGATATTTTATATAAATAAATAATTTATTAGCATTTGTGAATAATATTGACCAAATATTTCGTTGTTTTCATGATTCGTCAAATTCAAGAATAATTTTGAGAGGTGTTCAAAAAAAAATTGGATATAATACAAATATTAATTGAGAGTCTTTTATTGCTTGTGTTTGTTGGAATTTTAATAGAGAATCATTGATAATATTTTGTTTGTGTTTCCAACTCCCTTAATTTGTTAGAATATTAATATACATATTTTGAAATTATATGCCCATTTGAAGGTTTTGAAGTAATCTATTGTTTTATTAATTAAGGTAGAAGAACTTTTGTCGAAAATTCAATAAATCAATGTATTATTTTTTTATTATAAAATTCATAAGAACAATCTAGATGTCAATTGGTCATAAACATAACCAAACAAAATTGTTTAAAAACTTATACATATGTCATTTATTGTGATGTATATTTTTGCTTAACCAAATCCAAACATTAGGCAAAAGAATGGAGCCGAAGTGCAATAAACTTCACATTTGTTCCAATTTATCAGTATTTATTCAAAACAAGTAACAATAACACCAAGGAAGAATCAGGTTGTTTGCATAACCTTCTATTGTTTTTTTAAATTTTAAATTTCTAAACCCACGTCATGAGTTCTTATCTTTTGAAGAAAAAAAAAGCATCTGGGAATTAATTAAAGAAAGAGAGGTTTAATTTAGTGTCATGTCACTATCATTTTATTTGATTATTCTTTGTTATAATTGTCTGTATCATGTCAAAATCATGACCAAACAGCCTCCATTTGAGGTAGAGAAAGTATTGGAGGTTCCTTTCTTGTGACCTTTGTTTGTAGCTTTATTGTGACCTTTGCAAGAAGACAAATATTGGAAAACAAATTAAATAAAGTGTGATGGTGTATGTTCTTTGCTCATGAACAATCAAAAGAAAAATTAATAAATATTTTATCAAAATCCAGAAAGAGCAGTTATGGTTTAGAGGAGGGTTAAAAACTTAAAATACACCATTGGTTAGATACCTATTATGCTTTAACATTATTATCTCTATTTTTAAAATCTAAACAATCGATTCTAACCGCTCAATATGATTTTCGTATTAAAATTTGCTTGGATGCAAAATTTTATATTTTTTGGAACTTTTTTTGCTATTTTGTAAGATAGATACAAAATAACTGTTTTTAGAATATTCTGGACCATTAAAAAATAGTGATTTTGTATCTCTCTAAACAATTAGCAAAACACTTATAAAAATTATAAAATTTATTATTCAAGCACATTTTAGTATGAAGATCATGTTGAACAGTTCGGATTATTTAGACTTTAAAAATAGAGATAATGATGTTGAGACATGATGGAGCACAAAATCAATGGGCATTTTAACCCTTTAATATCCATCCATGTATTAAATTTGAAATTTTTGATAAATATTATAAATAATATTTAGATTTTAAATTGGGTATTGATTGATAATCAAATCGCGTGTACTATACAACTTAATACTTATCACAGATAATATCAGACAGCACACTTGCATTTATTTAACAAATGCAATCATATATACAAATTAACATATACAAATTTATTAATGTAATTGACAATGACCATACCTACCCTTGAATATTTTAAATTTATTATTCGTATATTATTGGATTCGAGGCAAATGATGCAAATGATGAAAGTAATTATTTGAAACCAAACTTTCATATTATTTTTCAATTTTAATTAATTATTTGAAACCAAACTTCCATTGGCGTACATTATGAACAATTCATTTTTTTTATCTTGATATTTTTTTTATAACGGCTTAAAAATTCAACCATGTATATCATAAATATATTCACATTAAACTTATCCTTTTGAGTTTTATATTAAAATTAGTCAGGTTGGTCCGTTGGTGCTGCCAAAAATAGTAGCTCATATATTATGAGGTATTTAATTTAGATGGACAAAAAGATTTGATCATCATCCAATTATTTAAATGTTATCCACTCAAGTTAGATAGCTAAAGAGATGTGGTGTCCAAGAGTAGATGGTATGTCCATTCATTGGTGTTAAGTTAGATCAATTGATCAATTTGAGTCCTGTGGTTTAACAGAAATTATGTAATTGTTTTTCACATGCATGGTGTTCTTAGATATTGTAAATTTACCTAGTCTATCCAAGCAGTAAGAAAATTATATGAGTGAGTTTATGGTAATATGCATAGCACGGATTGGTCCGTAATACAGATTAATATTTTTGTTTTTTTTTTTTAATTCTAACAGTCAATCTAAGCCGTTCAATATGATTTCCATATGAATATGTACTTACATACTGAATTTTATATATTTTTTTAATTTTTTTACTATCTTTTAAGATAGGTAGACAATCATTTGAACTGAAAATTCTGGACCATTCAAAAAAAATAATTTCTACCTTCTTAAAAAATAGTAAAAAAATTCTAAAAAATATAAAATTCAGTTTGCAAGTATATATTCGTATGAAAATCATATTGAACGGCTTGAATCGATCGTTAGAATTTTAAAAATAAAAATATTAATCTGTATAACAAACCAATCCGTGCTATGCATAGTACTATAGACTCACTCAAATTATATTACAAAAGAAGATTAGGATGTATCAATGCGTATCAACAACTATTTGCCTTTTCTAATATTTTGATATTCAACAGCTGTACTAGTGGATTAAAAAAAATGTGAGAAGATTTTTATTTAAGAAAAACGAAGAAATATAATATTTGCTCGGACTATCTCCATCGAATCAATAAAGAAGGAAAATAAATTTAAAAAAAAGGCTGTTTGAAAATATTATACTTAGTTGGACTTCTTCTGAAGTACACCAATTTGGTTCATTTTTCACCACACTGAGCATAAAACAAGCTTCAACTTAGTAGCCTTTTCATATATCAATTTGGATTTTTTTCATAACTATGATCACACGATCATACCATTTTGCTCCATTTCAAAGTGGAATTTTAAACGAAATAGTTTTAATGCAAGCTTAAAAAGTCCATTTTTTGTAACTAAGTATCCGTAAAGACTTGAGAGTAGGTCCGATGGGCATCAGATCTACTTTGGTTCAACAGATTCAATCATTGTTCAATATGCTTTAAGATCTATGTGCAATGCTTTAAATTTTGTGCGCTTATTCTTTAATTTTCGTACGCACAGATTTTAAACTGGAACGAACGGTCTTGCCTAAAAGTAGGTCCGATGTCCATCGGACCCACTCCATTCTCCTCCGTAAATAGTTTTAATGCACCAAGAAAATGCATGAATAATAGTGAAGTTTGAGGGTATAAAAAAAAATATGGTAACAAACAGCTGAGAAACAGGTAAAAATCTCCAATAATAATAATTCATGATCAGATGAGTTTTTACTCGTAGATTACATCAACTTAAAAACAATTGACAAAATAGAGTCCTTAAAGAGCAAGCAGGTGATCAAATATGCATTAAAGCTGCCCACGTTGCACAGACATTGATTGCATTCATTTAATAGCCGTTATACCTAATCCATTCTTAAAAAAAAAAAACACTCTTCTTTATTGTGGGGTTAGTGCTCAAATGGTACCACCATACCTTAATTAATCAATATCGTAATCGTAATAATTGTAGCTATAATTAAATAGCCAGACACCAAACCATGTTTGATTCCCTGTGTCTTCTGTCTAATAATAGTACCAATAAAAACTCTTGGCAAAATATCTGCACAGGCTCTCACAGTCACAAATTTGACACTTCAAAAAAAGATCTCATTTTTTTACCCCAAATTAACCAAGTAGGCAATTTACATTGTGCACGTGTCAATGTTGTCACAAAAACAGCTCAAAGTTTCTTATTGGTTTGGATGACCAGGCTAGATACTGGATAGACGTTGATTTCTGGTCAAAACATGAGGCTAAAGAGAGAGAAATTAACAAATCAACTCCCTCATGCCAGCAGTGGTTTTGCAAGGAACATTGATAATGATAGAGATTGAATATATACAAAGATTTTATAACTCCATCAATTCATATATTACCTCATAGAAGCAGCAAAACTAACAAATGTTCTCTGTACATAACTCTATCAAAACAAGGATTTGTAATGCATAACATACGAAACAGACCTCAATTTAGCACAAGCTTCCCGCAATGACAACACAAACACCCGCATCAGCGAGTGTACTTGCATGCAACACTAGTTATATGTAGTCTTGAAATCTCATTTCTTGTAACTGGCACACAAGTCAACTTACAGGCAATTTCAGCTGCACACAGTTCAAAACCCATTCATCTCCAGCAGGTAAGTCCGTCGCTTCAGTAATGCCTTCACTGCATCTTTATAGGTACCCTCAAAAGCATCAGAAACAAACGCCTCGGCATCTTTCTTCCCACTTCCATTATTTCCGTTACCAGCATTCACATTTGCATCTCCGGCCGGCCTAATCACGACAAGAGTCGCACCGTGAATCCCAGCACCTCCCGGCAACTCTAAATACGGTGCATACCTCAATTTCATATTAGATGCTGGCACCTGGGTTCTACTAGAAGAAGCTGAGGGAGCCAATGGCTTTTCTCTGAATTCCTTCAGTTGCTCTTTTTTCATGATCAAAGTCCCTTGACCGTCAGCATCAGTCAAAACTAAACTCTTCAAAGTCGGGTGCTCCTTAATTATTTGCCTCAATAAATAATGCCGCGTTGATGCCGCAATCAGAGAACTAATCGTCCATACGACACGCAATTTCAAGCCGCCGTTTGTGTAGAATGATTCAGGAATGCTGCCGTTGTTTTCTTCAGGGGATAGGGAAGAGGTAACCGTGGCACTGTCGGTTGCTGGCTTGGAGTCCATGCGGGTCCCACCCAATATGACACAATTTTGTAAAGTGCTTCCAAACTCCGCTTTCCATTTTAGAATCACCCCCTCCTCGGTGCCCACATCGCCAGCCGGTAACTCAATGCGTAAATTCTCGACATTGGTAAAATTCTTCAGCACTTGTACAGGGGAGTGGTGGGAGAGTTGCGGCAACAGGGGGCGGTGGGGCCCACCGACCCCGCCGTGAAGGTGGTTTAAGGGTTTGAGAATGGTAAACAGCATGAGTTTTAAGAGGTGAGAGAAGAGGTTTCTTGGTTTTGTCGAGGTCAGGGTTAGGGTTTCATCTGAATCACCAGTGCAACCCGGCCCATCAGAGGTGACAACCCGGTCAATCCGCACAAATAAATCAGTGACTTGCGGCACAAGGGAGTTGAAGCGGCGGGACACAGCCAGGCACCGGCCTAGGGACCGCACATCGGCAAGCTTGTTTAGTATGACAAGGATTAACGGGTCAGGTAGCAGGTCAAACTGGTCCTCTTGTTCATCTTCAGAGAAGAAAATTGCCGGATCGGCATGAATGCGGCATTTGGATTGAGTCATTATCTTCTCTGTTTGTTGCCACTTCAGGTTTTGGGCTATGATTTTATTTCTCTTGACAATAGCTTAATTTCTTTACCTGAAAGAACGAAAACAGTGGATGGAGTGAATTAGGTAGATGTAAAGAAGATATATTACTAGCCCTTGAAAAATTGTACAAAAAAAATAAAAAATAAAGCGTTGATAGGTAGAAGGAGATTTAACAATTAATGCTAGCTCATGGCCCTGTCCATGAAAAATAATGGAGGTAGGTAGTCAGTTAGAAATAAATCGAGGTAAAACAGAAAAAAAAAAAAAATGCTTGTTTTAGGAGATTGAAAACAAAATATGGAGGCGAAATATAAATGTAAATAGCACAAAAAAAAATATACAGCCAAATTTGACAGAAAAAACAAGATGACTGAAAAAGGCAACAAATAAGAAAACTGAAAGTAGCAATTTGGGAAGAAAAATATAGTTTCAGTTCAATTGTTTGTGAAATATCTTCTTTAAAATTAGAACCCTGTACCACAGCAACAGATAAAATCATTGTTGCGGTTGCTGCCATGGTTTGGAAAATCTATCTATCGGCAGCGCACTATTCGAGCCGATTATCGAGCAATTTTCCAAACCGATTAGCCGCGTTATGGATTTGGGAGAAAACAAAACAAAAAAATAAACAAAAAATCCTTGGAAGAGGCTCACCACCGGAATTACGCCGATTCTTCCTTCTAGTTTCTTTCTGAGTAAACCAATTCGTCGGATTTGATTCTTTCAGAGGTTGATACGATTGATCGACGGGAGAGAAGAAGATAGATTTGGGGGCAGCGCGAGAAGTAGGTCGCGATAATTAAGAGGAAGAAGATGGGTCTGGGTGGGATGATGGTTAATAAATAGACTGCCGAGTGCTGAATGCTGAAGAGAAAAAAAAACAATATTAATTTTCTGTAAGTGTCCATTTAGATTTTTACAGGGCCCGGTGTTATTTTATTTTATTTTCTTTCCATTCCTGAATTGGGCTATTATTCTTTGACTCGTAAGGCTGTTATTCATTATGTGTGCTCTGATTTTATCAATTTATTGTATAAATTTTAAATTTGTATTTAAATAGATCAGTAAATTAATTATATAATAAATTTGTAGAATACTAATTTTTATTATCTTTTAAATTTATTTACTATTTTTATGATTTATGAAATATGGAAAAAAAATGCCTAAAATATTAACAATTTTCTTTAATTTTTAAGTCATTTTTTTCCATATTTTATAAATGATAAAAAAAGAGTAAAAAAAATTAATTTAAAATTAGTAAAAATTAGTATTCTACAAGTTCATTATATAACAAATTTACTGAGTTACTTAAATCGAACTTTGAAATTTATTCAATAGATTTTTGAGAGGACAGTACAGATGACCTTATGCTATCCATAGCATCCAAGCCTTACTCTTATTCTTTTAATTAGATGCGATGTGTATATGCAATATTTTGCTTATTTTTCTTTAAAAATTGCCACTTAATTCAATTATGTTTTTTTTTCCTTTTTTATGCCTGCATTTTTGTCACGATTAGCTATAAAGTCGAGTAACCAGTTATTTAACGACGCAACTTCTCTATAATTGGCCTAATAGCAATAAACTATCATTTCAATAGGATTGAATTAATCCACACAAATTCACATCAAATTATTTCTACATATTTAACCGACAATATTAATTGAGTTTAGGTTTTCAATAAAAAGTAGTTCCATTTACAGTTGGAATCCTTGAAACAAGCAATTCTCAGTATATCATTATGTTAAAAACAATTTCAGTATCTAGACTGCATATTCCAGTTAAATATACTATCATAATCCGATTACCCAACTCAACCCAATCAAAATTCAATTTACCCATTCAAACTGAAAACAAATATTATAGAAAAGTTTGGCTACCTAATATTTGTTTAGAATCAACGCGACGTAATCAAAATTCCAATCGGACATACAATAAAAATATTTCTATATTTTTTTTCTCTGTTTTTTTTTCTTCTCTTTTTCTCTTTTATTTTTCCTTTCCTTTTATTTTTGATTTTCGTCGCATTTTGCTCTTCTTTTCATTTTCGGCTTTATTTTTTTATCCTCTCCATGAATAAAAAACGAGAGATAAAACGGGTCAATATTTGAGGGTATGCATGAGAGCCACGCGGCAAAAATGCCACGTTGACATATATATATATATTTGTTTAAGTTTGAATATTTGCAATTTAAACCTTTCAATTTTCTAATATTATACATACGTTCAAAAATTATAAATTTTACCGGGGTGTTACAATTTTGCTCGATATATATGCATGTGTTGTGTTATAATAACAGGTTTGTTAAATCTTATATTACAGTTTTTGTTGGTTGGTTATACTCAAATTATTTTGTACATATTTTTTTCCTTCTTACTTCAAAGTAGATTAATAATTAAACAATTTATTTGTTTTTTTTCAATAATATATGTATTAGAGATATTTAGTTTTCCAATATTACATGTAATGGTATTTTTAAAATTAGTATCAAATGATTCAAATTATTCTAATATATTACCTCGAGTTAGAGATACTTTGTTTGTTTGCCGAAATTTTTATTTATACTACATTAAAAAAACAAATAACTATTGTTTTTGAAAAATTAAAAGAGTACCACACGCGCCAATTGTATTAGCGGACCCACTTTTTTTTTAACATAATTTATCTAAAAATAGAGGGAAGGAAAAAAAAGTGGGTCCGCCAAATGAATTGGCGGACGACCTTTTTTTCTTTCTTTCTCCACACAGTGAATTATATTAAAAAAAATGGGTCCGCCAATTCAATTAGCGGACGTGGTAGAATTGAATTTTGTAGAAACAATAATTTTTTTTAATATGGTATAAATAAAAATTTCAGGTTTGTTTGCAAGCTAGAACAAAACTAAATTGAATTATTTATGGATATTCAAGAGAAGCGAAGCAATTGTCCGAAGTACAACAGAGTCCGGTTAATGTCTATAATTTCATCTTAAATTATAACAAATCAGTTTTTGCTATTTTAAAGTACGAAAAGTCAATTCAAACAAATCGTGATCTTCATATTAAAATGTTCTTGGAAATCAATTTCTTTATATATTTTTACTAGTGTTTTAGCTAGATAGATACAAAATTAACATATTGAATGGTCCATAACTATTTGAAAACAATGCTTTTATATTCATCTAAAAATTAGCAAGAAAAATCCAAAAAAAATAAAATTTGTTTTTAAAATGCAGTTTAATACGGAAAATTTATTGAGTGATTTAAATTGATTGATTGAACTTTAAAATCACAAAAAAACTAATTTGATATAACTTACACTGAAATTTTAACATTATGACAATAGTTGTAGTTATGAATTATATGCAAAATATATACGAGGAGGGATCTACTGACAGCATTTATAAGTTAAAACATCTTACAACAATTTGGTTTTCAGATTTTCAAAGTCTAAACAATTGATCCAAACAATTCAAAATGATATCTATATTAAAATTTGCTTGGAGATCAAAATTTTACATATTATTTGAATTATTTTATATTTATTAAGTATTTTACAAAACTGTTGTGTTTAGTCAATTCTAGACCACTGAAAGACAACAATTTTGTAAAACACTTAATAAATAGTAAAAAATAAAAAAATATATAAAATTTGATCTCCAAGCACATTTTAATATATATATATATCATTTTGAACGGTTTAGATCAACTATGATAGGGCCATGTTACACAGGCCCTAAATTACATATAGGCTTAAATAACATCTGGAATTCGGACCTTGCGATTAATAGGCCAGCCTAGAATATGAAAAGACAAGCCGAATTCCATAGTTAAGTCCAACAGGCCGACATACCGGCATAACCGTAACACACAGCATAACCGTAACACGCGGGATAACTAATACACGCACCAGATAACCGCTGCAAGATCTCTGTAACTATGCCCATAATTTCCATAACTGCTCCCAGGTTCTTTGATAGAACCGCGGAGGGACGGTTAGAGATGAGGGTATAAAAAGCCTCAGATCTCCTGAGAAAGGGATCGAATTTTGGACCAACTAAAACTACGCTAAGAGAGATATCGATAGGGAAGAGTAGAATATCTCACAACCTCCTCCCAATTCCTTCATTGAGTTGGCATGCATCCGCAGTAAGTCAACCCATCGGGAGCTCGACTTGTCAACCGAGATAAGGAGAGATCCAACATTGAGCATTATCTCGACTTGTCGATCGAGATAAGGGGAGATTCAGCCCAACCAGTTCATTTTCAGCATACGGGCTATCCACTCCAAATAGGCCGTATCAACCACTATGGGGCCACCAAACTCAGAAACTGCAGAACTAGATGGATCCTTCTCGAACGATCACAACCCCTCCTACGGGTGTCGAGATCAGACCCCCGGGTGGAGATCTTCAAAACAACTTCATTTTAGAGCAAATAGTCAACCCCACCGGGACAATAGGCGGGACGACATCGACTACTCTTATCACGCCACCAAGAACTAGCACGGCAAATACTAGCATGCCGATTCGCCCTGCAGCGCCCGCGCTGAACTCCGTTCACCTTCCAGCTCTGATATTTTCGCCTTGCAAGATGTAATGTTTATATCATCGACCCTTTTCATGGCCTTCATTGCATCGACTTGCTTGGTCAAAGATGATGCCCCCACCTCCACCATCTCGCATTTCTTTTTATATCCTAAAGCTTGCTTAAAAAAGTAGTCCCTTTCTTGCAACGCTTTTTGGATAGTAGCAGGATCAACATTGAAGAAGTTCACCCCAGACTCTCCGCTGTCGAAAGCATCTTTAAAATGACCCACAGCAATGCCGATGTTGTGCAGCGCGCTCATCACGTAACCTAAAAAGCCATTTGGGTCGTTCGTCAAATTCGCCTTTTGTTGAGGAGTGGCAGTGGCCCGATAGATCTCACGTGCGTATTGGGCCGGATCTTGATGCAGATCCTTCCCCCTTTTGCACCATCCCGTATTTCGGAATGTGAGCTGCAATTCCGTCAGGATTACCCCTAGGAAAATCACTTCTCCAAACTATCCCAACATTCTTATTGGGGTTGACAACCGTGATTTGCTCCGCTAATCTCTCCTCATCTAAGAGGACTATGTCATCAACTTGGGAAGAAGGGGTTTCGGTTCCTTGAGTAAGAGCCAACACGGGAGAAGGAGGCAGAGATGGAACTCCCTGTAATCTAACAGTAGATGGAAGGGAGGTTAGGGAATCAGCAACGATATTTTCCTCATGTTGCGGCTGAGGACCCTCCGACACTGTTTTTCCTTCCTTCTTTCTTCTTCTCTTCTTCTCCTCAGCTTCAGTCTGAGACCGAGATGAGAAACCCTTAGGTATTTTGGCCACAACATTTTTCTTAGGGTCCTCAGTGGCTTTCCTCTTAACGGGAATAACAGCCTGCACCTCTTTGCCCTTGCCAGCCGCGACTACAGGGTCTGAAGATGATGCCCCCACTGGACCAGGTGATGCCGCAGGTAGAGTGTTTTTCTTCTTATTCATCTTCTTGGTATGAGAAATTTTGAAGGGAATGATATTGGAGGTATCGTGGGCCAACTCAAATCTTCCCTTCTCTGTACATATAACAAAAAGAATAGTTACGATTAATAAAGTGTATCGACATTAACTTTGTAACAAATAGATAAATATATACGACATGTAAAGGTACTAACTTAGGACCAACTTCTTTATTGTTCTTATAATCTTGTCATCAGATGGATTGTCTTTTCTAGGCTTAACGAGATCCCTCACTTTGGCCCACTGAACGGCTAATAAATTACCTTTCGTCATAGACCGCCATATGGATCTGACTCTTTCCAATGTAGCGACTTCATGTGGCCGCTCCACATAGACCCAACGCTGTTTCCAGTCGTTGACCTTCTTGACACGAGAGGTATCGTCTATATAAAAAAGACCCTCCCATTTTTCCGCCTTACTGGTCCTTTGGCGGAGAGCCAGATGTTCATTGGAGGTGAAATAAAGGGTATAGAAAGCACAGAACACAGGTACAAAAGGTTTATACTTCTTTAATCTAGGGATCTGCTCAAATAACTGCTGAAAACTAGTGATATGACACCAAGTAGGGGGAGTTAGTTCACTAGGTGCGAGATCCACCAGGCGAAGCAATGTCCGCTCGAACTTTATAAGAGGGAGTTGAAGCCCGCAGTAAGGGAGAATCCAATATAAACATAGTCCCCTTCTATGATGATGAGCCCGATCGTTAATGTCGAGAAGGATAATGCTGATATCAGCTTTCTCATCATCGACTTCATCATTACTACATACAAATAATCTATGCACATCGTGCGAGTGTGAGGCAGAAGAGGTCAGCCTTGGTTTTATACCTTGGGATTCCTCAAACATCCCAACTCGAACGGCATATTCCCGATCATCCGAGCCCGAACTAGAACCATAGAATGGAACGCCGGGATTATCTTGTCCAATGGCATCCTTATCACTTGAACTCTCCCATTCCTCTATTTCTTCGTCCCCGACATTCGCGGAGATGGATCCTTCCTCAACATTCTCTGGAACTCTGCTTCTCACAACTTGTCGTCCGGGTGTGATTCAAACGAAGAAGTCACAGGGCTAGTCATCAGCCCTTTGCCAGCCCCTGAACGACGAGGGACGAGATCGACTCCCAACACTTCAGCTTGTGAGTCCCCCATGTCTGCTAATGAAGCAACAAACATATCGGCGAATAATTAACAGTCAAAGCCTACCATTTTGGCTACCAATAAAGACTAACAGATAATTCCAGTACAATACCATATATACAATGTCCAAAAGGTTAGTATAATTCTCTACATCCTACATATAGCGACCCCATAAGCGACATGCCAAAAGATATAACAAGCTAACTGAATAAAAATAGAAGAACAAGAGAAATTACTAGACATTATGATCTCGGAGTAGATTAACGACTTCTGGAGAGATGTACTTTCTTGCGAGATAGGGCTCTAGAGCTCTTTTTCAGAAGGAAAGTGAGAACAAAATGAAAGTGAGAAATGATGAGGGGAAGGTATTTATAGCCCTCAGGATCCCCTGAGAACAAATCCGGCTCGGCTTCCAAAAAAGGGCACGCGGCACTACGCGAATGGCGCATTTGCATGTCTCTTCGGCATTTCCTGCCATTTCGTATCATAATGCTTCGTCGCCCCATTAAATCTGAACCATTGATATAAAATGAAAGGTCTAGATTTCGGCTCAGAAGTCGAAGCGACCGATAGATTTTATTTTTCTTATAAAACTTGCCTTGTTCCAACACAAGGGCAACCCAGTCCAATTCTGCTTCCCCGTACTCTTAGCCACTCCGACATGAGCACTTGTAGTTTCAAAAGCGACGCTACATCCAAGCTAAAAACACCAAGACTTAATGTCGACTCACGATGTGTCATACCTCCCGCGACATTGGAAATTCCTGACCCAATGCAATGGAACAAATTCTCTTCGTCATTTCCAGTCATTTTGTTTTAAAGTCGACTTAATTATCTATCAATTAAGAAGATGTCGCTATTTTCTTGTTTATCTGTACCATCTAAGCTTCCATTAAGATACGCTTTCAATACATCAAACGGTCAATTTTTACTGAAAACGCTTTCCAAGAATAGCATTTAATGAACAGTTGGGAAAATGGCATTTATGAAGGGACTCCATTAGCCTATAAATATAGGGGCGCCCCCACGATTCACAGTCATTTTCTTCATACTCACTATTCCTCTCCACATACTTCTTTTTTCTTTCTCCGATTTCCACGATGCCGATCAAACGATTAGCTTGTAAAAACAAGATCCCGGGATCCGGGATGGGGGAAACCTCTAACCCTCGAACAGCATCTCGAGATACACCTGTTACACGTCGCGTTCTTACTGAGGAGCAACAGACGCTTCTCCTAGGGATTTTCTCTCAAGAGGCCATCGACTTCATGTTGGAACACAAGACGGTTAAAATGGGCGACTTTCTGGATGAGGCCCTCCGCACATTGGCATCACAACAACAACCTGAGTCTTCTGCTGAGTCTCGGGATGAGCAGACCACTGAACTTTGCCGACTTTGTTACAAAGAAGGGCAAAAACAATTCATGTCCAATTGTCGCGTATGCTCCTATTGGTACCATGAATTGTGCCTTATGTATCTTATCCCCCCTCTCAATGCTAAGGCATGTCCATTTGACGACTATATTCTGATAACAACACCAACCTCTGACATACGAGATAATAACTCGAAACCATATGACGGCAAGCTCAACTAGTTAAGTTCATATCTTGTCGTTGGACATGACTGAATTGACCTTCCAATCATATCCATATCCCATAAGTGGACATGACTAGTTGGAAGGTCCCTTCAGTCATGCCCCATTACAAGAAATGATTAAGGTCCTTGACAATATGGCCATTCATAAAATATATGGCGGATGAAACATGGTCAGATTGATATTGAAGTATCTTATTTATTTTTTTATATATTTTATTTAATCAGGTCGCGTGGGCATTGTATGTCATTAACCTTTATTCTGTAGTAAAAGTTCTATCTGATTATTATGTCGTTACATACTTGACCTCGCTAACATTAATTAACACTTACTAACCTTTCATAATTTGTTTAATTGTTCCGATCCCGTAAAAAAAAATGTGTGTGTACGTATGTCTACTTACTAACTTTACTAACACCACTAACTTCACTAACTTTTATAACTCGACTTACTCATATGTCGCTCTTATGTTACATATATCAGTTAAATAATTGATTGATTTAATTCTTTGTCGCATGTCGCATTGACTTGCCGACTGCTTAGGAAATGAATAAATTTATAGATCCTCAAATATGCTATATATCACCGAGATGATAACACGCTAATATCGCCTAATAAATTGACAATGGTTTATGAAGTTTAGGACGATGTATTTCCACAATAATTTTGTATACTTTTATTGTAAACAGTATTATGCTTCTTTTATTTTTACAACCTATCCCTAGCCTCGACATGCTCAAGTCGAAAGCATCGACATGATGCATTCCGACTTCGGGGGCAAATGATAGGGCCATGTTACACAGGCCCTAAATTACATCTAGGCTTAAATAACATCTGGAATTCGAACCTTGCGATTAACAGGCCAGCCCAGAATACGAAAAGACAAGCCGAATTCCATAGTTAAGTCCAACAGGCTGACATACCGGCATAACCGTAACACACGGCATAACCGTAACACGCGGGATAACCAATACACGCACCAGATAACCGCTGCACGATCTCCGTAACTATGCCCATAATCTCCATAACCGCTCCCAGGTTCTTTGATAGAACCGCGGAGGGACAGTTAGAGATAAGGGTATAAAAAGCCTCAGATCTCCTAAGAAAGGGATCGAATTTTGGACCAACTAAAACTACGCTAAGAGAGATATCGATAGGGAAGAGTAGAATATCTCACATCCTTCTCCCATTTCCTTCATTGAGTTGGCTTGCATCCCGCAGAGTAAGTCAACCCATCGGGAGCTCGACTTGTCAACCGAGATAAGGAGAGATCCAACATTCAGCATTATCTCGACTTGTCGGCCGAGATAAGGAGAGATTCAGCCCAACCAGTTCATTTCCAGCATACGGGCTATCCACTCCATATAGGATGTATCAAACTGTTTAGACTTTAAAAATTACAAAACTTAATTATTATAAAATATTATAAGTTACAATAAGGATCCCTCCTTAATACATATATACATACATATATAAATATATAATACATGAGTAAAACTAGGGTGCTTCTGGGAGTAGCAAGCATATTTGTACTCTTAACTCTAAAATCTATCAGATTAACTTTCGAACGACGAATCCAAACCGTTGAAATCCTTCTACCTTACAAGTGATGCGTCTATATGTGAGAATTTTAAAGGTTTGAATTAATTTACTATAAAGTCAAGTGGTCAAAATTAGAAGTTTTTAAATTAATTTTAATGCATTCATTTTTTGAAAACATTTTGACCATTTGACTTTATACTAAATTAATCCAAAATTTTTAAATTTTCACATGTAGACACATCACTAATAAGGTAGAAGGATTTCAACAGTTTAGATTCATCGTTCAAAGTTAATCCAATAAATTTTAGAGTTAAGAGTAAAAAAAAATTGGTACTCGGAGAGGCACCCTAGTTCTACTCATAATACATACATATATAAATTTATATCTGGCGAAGTAAAATCTACACGCGACACAACTCTGACGACAAACGAGTCTAAAACGAATTATACACTGAACGATCAAAATTACTTTTCGCTTGCTATAGGAAGTTTTACCTGCATTCATATCCTCAAAGGTAACATAATATTTCTATTTTGGATCACAGCAATCTGATAGTAATTCAGGCCAATCTGGTCTGAGTTGCAATGTGCGTAGTCGCTTTAATAGCCGTGCAGAATTTAACTGGATGGTGCAGATTCAAGCAGAAATATTATGTTAGCTTAGGTGGTTTGAATTCAATTTAACCTTCAACTCTTCCCAGTACAATAACAAATGAATTATTCGGATTCAATTCGGTGGGATCAAAAGTTCGTGATTCGGAAATAATTCCAATATAATTTGAAATTATCCGAATTGGAGATCTCACTCCACAAGGAAGCAAAAAAAAATGTCAAAAAATTTAAGAAGTTCACGAATAATTCGTAAAATTCAAAATGTTTATAAAATTTACAAATAATTTGATGAACCAAATAATTCATCGTTCAATTGACCAAGACCTAAAAATTAAATTATTCATGAATAATTAAGAAATTTTGTGAATATGCTTCTTAGTTCGCACAGCAAGTCGGCAAGAGCGTATACATATATACTGTTGTCCATTGTCTATTGGTGAGCAAGAAAGGTCACAGTTAGTGCTCAACTGGAACCAACTAATTATGCGCAATCTGGGTGACTAAACTAACAAATAGTTTTGTTTGTGGGGCTTGAATCTTCTCCAGTCCAGTTAGAGTAAAATTGAAGCATTTTTTATGGATGTAATTTATTACAGGTAATTCAGCGAAGTCCGATTATAAACACTCAGTGTAGTACAGTCGTACAGACATGCTTGGGAATTGAGATTTCTATTTTTATTTTATTTATCCTGATGCCATGTCCATGCCACGATAAATTCAGTCAGAATCGGATCCACTGTTCATTCATAAGGAAATTAAGAGAAAAGAAAGAATCGTCGACAATAACAGTTGTATTTGTACCGGAAATTTGGACAGCAGCGTGATTGTTGGTTTCATATTTCGGTTCAAGGACAGTACTGTTTTTATTTTTATTTTTGGCGTATTGATGTACCGTGCTTGTTAGGCAAAACAGAACGCGGATAAGTAGTTAATTTGTACGGATTGAGGATTTAATATATATCTTTTTTTTCCGTTACACAGTACTGACTATTGAGTTTGTTGGTAGTACAATTAATGGAGGAAATATTTCTTGTATGTTTAATTTTTTTTTAAATCAATAGTAAAACCTTAGATATTATTTCTTGTATGCTTATTACCGATCAACATAATGGAGGAAATGTTTACAAACTTTTTCCCAAAAATAAAATTATTTAACCAAATCCAGTAAAATCCTCAAATGAGTGCATGATGCAGAGATCAGATCTCGGATCAAATATTGTTTTAACAAACGGATCTTAGGTGCGGTAACCAAAGTTTGACTCCGACAAAAGTCCAAAACAACCGCGTCGTTTCCAAAATCTTTGATTACCGTGTTTCACAGTTGTGACTTGTGAAGATTCCCAGATGGATTCCTCTTACCCCTCTCACCGTAAATTTATAATCACACTTTTCGGATCTCGAGTAATTTGTTTAGATGCCACTAGCTGCCAAGCCTTTAACAAAAGTCTGACCGTTCGGTGAAATGTAGGTTTTGTTTGGCCGTTTGTTATGTGTGAGGAAAAAAAAATATTATTCAGGGTTTATTTGACTCTGTTATTATGTGTGTGGAAAAAAAAATTCAGTTTAATTTTGTGTTTTTTTGTCTCACGTACACAATAAAAATCAGTTCAAATTAGAATCCAATTCATTCCCGTTCTTGTTCCCGCTTGTAGGCTAAACAGGTCCTCAGACTTCGCGAAAATTAGCCCACGCAAACAGTATTTCAGTCATTTAAAAATTTCCATTCCCGTTTCCATTTCAATTCTTTTTGGACAGTCGAACAGGGCCTTAAGGAGCGGTAAGTAATTGATGTTCAATTGTCTTAATTTGTTGATGAAAGTCCGGATCTTAATTCTTTTTTTGTTTGAATCTTAATCCTCCTCCCTTTTTTAAGGCATTTCTCACTTTCTTTTAGCTATCTTAATCTCTCGTTCTTTCCTTTCGCTTACCGAACAATCCATTTTTAACGCGGATTAATATTTAGTCTTTCATGTGTTGCCAAACAACCCCACAAAATCTGGGCAGAGAATTAAGATCTGGGTAAAAAGAAGCTAAAGAAGGTAATCTTAATCTGTGTAAGAAACCTGTGTTCGGTAGGATTAAGTATTTAAGGAAGCTAAAAAAAAAATGGATTAAGTCTTAAGAGACTTAATTCGTTGTTGTCGAATGTTCTCTAATTAGCATGTTTGCTTTTCAATTAATTTTCTGGTGATTTATTATCCGAAATTATTATTTTTAAAGTAAAATTTGTACAAGTGAAAAAATGTTTTTAAGATAAATAGAGGTCCTGATCGTTCGAATTTCAATATTTATAAAAAGTTTTTCATCATACAATCTTATATCCGACGAATATTGTTTTTGCTATTAAATTAAAAATTAATCCATACAAATAAAGTTGTTTAAAATTACTTAACAACACATTCTGGATAGTAAATGAATGATTATAATGTTGCCAATAGATTGTTGGCAATACTAAAAACAAAAAAATCACTGATGTACTTTATCGAGATCTGTACACGACCACTTGTTAAATGGATCAAATTCGTACCGGACGACGAAGTACCTCAACAGCTAGATCAAAATCTGCTTATTTTTTTTTGAGAAAAAAAGCACTCTTTTTTTTTCATCTAGATCGTTCAAAATCTATCGTACGGCTTCAATTAAATTTGAATCATTTTAATAGATTAAATTGATATAAAAATAGAAAGTAATTGAGGCTGTGCGAGGAATTTTGAATGATCTAGATGGAAGAAAAGGAGCCGATTTAGAGTTCTCGGCATCAAATTCATAGGAAAATCTCGTCATGTAACTCTGGAATTCAAATATGCTCTTTTTCTTAAGAAAATAAGCACTGTCATTTTCTTTAATCTGAATCGTTCAAAATCTATCACACGGCGTTAATTACTTTCTTCTTTTATATCAATATAATCTATTGAAACGATTCAGATGTAATTGAAGTTATATAATAAATTTTGAACGATTCAGATGGAAAAAAAATAAAATGGTACTCATTTTCTTAAAAAAAATGAGCATATTTGAATCCACCTAACCCTTTCTTTTCTCCTCCCTCTCATTTTTATCAGTCTTTCCGTTAACAAAGCACTTAATGCTATCGGCATCTGACTCAACACAAATGAAACGGACAATCCAGATTAACGCTATTCAGGATGGCACAGGGGCCAGTATTATTTGTGCTTTAAAATTCATGTCAAGTTAAAAGAACCATCCTGAACTATCTGTTTCAATTGTGCTCAGGTAACCAGAGGAGATGTGAATTCATCAATACCTACTTTAGGTTCAACGAGCTTCATGACCGTCTGATCCATCTTAAAATCTGTGCGCACGAAAAATCAAAATAAACGCGCACAAATTTAAAGCACCGTGCACGAATCTTAAAGCACATTGAACGGTGATCAAACCCGTCGAACAAAAGTAGATTCGATGCCTATCCGACCTACTCTCAAGTCTTTCGGCAAATGCAATTTCATTCGTTCGATCTGTGTTATAAAACTTTCAACACTAACGATTTGAACCAGTGTTGTAAAAAACGGGAAAAACGGCCGATTAAACGGCCATTTAATCAGAAACGGCGGCCAAACCGTTCCGAATACGCTTAACGGATGCCTGTTGGCGAGAAAAAACGATTAATCGGCCGTTTATTCTCGTTTTTTCCGTTTATTCCAGTGAAATTTTTTTTTTCAAATTTTTTTTCCCTATAATAGTGTGTGATAATAAGACTTATAAATCATGTATTGTAGTTTTATTTATACTTGGATATTCATCTAATATTTTTTATATATGTTTTTTTTTCTTCTTACTTACTTTGAAATTGATTAATTTTTCTATTATTTATATATATATATATATATATATATATTTACTTACTGATGTAATTTTTTCAATTAGTACGACATGTTTATTTATGAAATTATGTTATTATCATAAATTAAATTTAGTAATTTTATGTTTGAATGTTTTCTTTCATTCAAATAATATGTTATTAGTATTTGAAAAAGTTTAATTCTCAAATTTATTTTTTATTAAATAAATGAGTTACTTACACATGCAAAATGCTTACGTGTTACGAAAAAAATAAGCATACTGCCATGTTATAATAATAAAACTAACTTAAATTAAGTTTATTTGATAAGTTTAATAAGTTAAATAAATAATTTTTAATAAATTATGATATATATACATAAATTTAATAAAAACGTTAGATTGTCCGCATAATTCCGATTAATCGGCCGCATACCGATTAATCGCTTGGTGGTACCCCGTCCGTCCGACGACCGCATACCGTTATTTACAACACTGATTTGAACATGACAAATTTTTAAATTCAAATTTTCCACCATATGTGGCGGTCCATATTATACAACAACGGCAAATTAATGCATGGATCTAGTCATCTAGATAACTTTATTTGGTGGTTTTCATACCTACATGTCAAAATTCAAACCATTCAGTCAGGAAAAACAAAATATCAATCTGATTTTGGACCAAAAATTAATTCAATTAATAGATGACATCAGGTAAAGGAATCTGTTAATGCGGACATATTGATCAGACGACTAGAAGTACCTACCCAATTTAGTATTTTAATTTCTGGGAATCAGATTCCCCTTTCATTTTATCTAGATAAATAATTTAGATCTATTATTAATGCATAGTCTAGACCAGATATTTTTTAAATAGAAATGCATTCTGAGTAATAATCAATACAATATGCTCATTAAGACAATTTAGTGATCATCACGGATAGAGTCAGATTTTCAAATTATAAGACATTAAATGGAGACAATCATATAAAATTTTCATATTGTGTATGGAGTAAATTTTATACTACTCTAGTATTTTACTCTAAACTATATAAAAAATCATGAATAATTATAAAAAAATATTCCACACCCACACATCACTCATGAAGTTGATCGGTTTTAACAATTTGAATTTGTCATTTGAAACTAATCCGATAGATTTTGAAGTTGTACCTAGCAAACTTTCTTGGTGAGCATAGTGCACACTAATTTTACTCATAATCAATAATGTCTTTGTTCTCGTTCCTTGCAATGAAAAAGGAGAGAAAATAGAATTTTTTACGAGCGATGCTATAGTGCTTTGCATAATGCAAATTGGTTCGTATTGTGGATTTTTAAAAAATCTAAACAGTTGATTCAAACAGCTCAGCATGATCTCTGAACGAAAATGTATTTCATACTAAATTTTAATATTTGTTAGAAATTTTACAAAATTAAATAGATAAAAAGTGCTATTTGTTAGTGGTCTATAATCTTAAGATCGAATGATTTCTCCCTATCTAAAAACTAGTAAAAATATTTTACAAATATAAAATTTTATTTTTAAGTTCATTTTAATATTTTTATATGTAATCATTTTGAATTATTCAAATCGATTATTTGAATTTTAAAATAAAAATTAATCTACATAATACAGACTGATCTGCGCTATGCATAGCCTCGCAATTTCACTCATATTTTATCCGAGCAAAGGGTTTAGGCTCATTTTTATCGTAAATCTAAACTTATGTTGAGTTTTGAATTTGTAATACCTCGCGGAAAGATATGTAATTAAAAATCAATTATAAATTTATAACACACCTAGTTCTAATTTTTTTTTGTAATATTAAGCCACTAAATTCAAATGAGAACTGTGTTTAACGCAAAGGCTAAAATATCACCCTCATTATGCGAGTTTGTTTGTGTAGAATTTAATGCTTCAATATTTGAAACTTTTTACTCTCATCTCATTGAGATAATTAAAAAAATTGATATATAATTAAAATTGACCAAGAGAACAATTTGTGAAATTAACGAAGGCAACTAATAATAATCCTTTCTTCAATATTCCCTTGAGAAAATCGTCACAATTATTTTTTATTTGTTTTACTGAATTGGTCAGAACAGGAAATTTTGCTCCTAAAACAGGGAAAAGAAATACTGGTACATGCATAAAATTTGAAACGCACCTTGTTTCATAGAAAGGACTTCTAGAAACATAAATCAACAAGAAATACATGGAAATTATTATCTGTATATTTTTCTACTCGTTGCCATCAAAATGTATCTTTCATCTGCACTCCAATTTATATTAGAATTCTAATGTGTTTACAGTTTGATACGGTCTATCTGGAGTGGATAGCCCGTATGTTGGAAATGAACTGGTTGGACTGAATCTCTCCTTATCTCGGTTGATAAGTCGAGATGGTGCTGAAGATTGGATCTCTCCTTATCTCGGTCGATAAGTCGAGGTGGCTACGGGTCGGCTTACTGCGGGATGCAGACCGACTTAGTTAAGAAATTGGGATGAGAGTGTGAGATATTCTACTCTTCCCTATCGATATCTCTCTTAGCATAGTTTTTTGTTAGTAGAAAATTCGATCCCTTTCTCAGAAAATCTGAGGCTTTTTATACTCTGATATCTAACCGTTCCTTCACGGTTCTCTCTGAGAACGTGGGAGCGGTTAGGAGGTCGGTTAGCGGTTATCCCGCACATAACGGTTATGCCGTGTGTTACAGTTATGCCGGTATGTCGGCCTGTTTGATTAGATTATGGATTTCAATGTGCATTGAGTTGGGCTTTTCTTTTGTATTCTGGGCTGGTCTGTTCATTTCAAGGTCTGAATCACAGATGTTATTTAAGCCTAAATGTAATTTAGGGCCAGTGCAATATGGCCCTATCACACTTATTAGACAAATTATTGATCTTTTTTTAATAATCAAAAGAAAATTCAAATAAAGTTTTTTTTTTTATAGTTTTAATCCTAACAATAACATAAGTGCTTCCGCTGACATTTATAAACATTTCAGCATGATCTTCAAATGAAAATGTACTGCATACTAAATTTTAATATCTGTTAGAAATTTTAAAAAATTAAATAAATAAAAAGTGCTATTTTTTAGTAGTCTATAATATTAGATCGAATGATTTCTCCCTATCTAAAAACTAGTAAAAATATTTTACAAAATATAAAATTTTATTTTTAAGTGCATTTTAATATTTTTATATGTAAATCATTTTGAATTATTCGAATAGACTATTTGCACTTTAAAATAAAATAAAAAATCTATATAATACAGAGTGATCTGTGCTATGCACACCTTCGCAACTTCACTCATATTTTATCCGAGCAAAGGGTTTAGGCTCATTTTTATTGTAAATCTCAACTTATGTTGATTTTTGAATTTATAATATCTCTCGGAAAGATATGTAATTATAAATCAATTATAAATTTATAATACACCTAGTTCTAATTTTTTTTTTTTTTTGGTAATATTAAGCCACTAAAATCAAATGAAAACTATGTCTAACGCAAAGACTAAAATATCACCCTCATTATGCGAGTTTGTGCGTGTAGAATTCAATGCCTAAATATTTGAAACTTTTTATTCTCATCTCATTGAGATGATTAAAAAAATGATATATAATTAAAATTGACCAAGAGAACAATTTGTGAAATTAACGAAGGCAACTAATAATAATCCTCTCTTCAACATTCCCTTGAGAAAATCGTCACAATTTTTTTTTTATTTGTTTTGCTGAATTGGTCAGAACAGGAAATTTTGCTCCTAAAACAGGGGAAAAAAATTCTGGTACATGCATAAAATTTGAAACGCACCTTGTTTCATAGAAAGGACTTCTAGAGACAAAAATCAACAAGAAAATACAAGGAAATTATTATCTGTATATTTTTCTACTCGTTGACATCAAAATGTATATATTATTGAAAGAGAAACTATTTTTAGACTTCCATGTTTGCATATTTTATCTGCACTCCAATTATTATTAGAATTCTAAAAGCGTTTATACTTATTAGACAAATTATTGATCTTTTTTTTAATGATCACAAGAAAATTCAAGTAATTTTTGACTTGAAAGAAATATATTTAAAAAAAAATCTCGACCATGAGAATCGCTAAAATCTTGACTTGAAAAAAATATAAAGAAAAATGATATATTTATGCGAAATGTATTCTAGATTTTAATTGACCAGTGGCAGCAAAAATAATTATTTTCAAGACTTTTACATCCGGAATATTTGGTTCTTGCACGCTACATTAATTTCATATGCTTGATGTTTCTTACAAAACCTAGTCATAAATTGACATGAAATTTCCTCCACCCACTGTCTACATTTCAACTTATAAGTGCATGTTCTTTCTTAGAAAAGTTATTTGAAAATACCTGATCAAAGAAGTTATTTTTCTTTCTTAACATGAGATGAGATAAATATAAAATTTCGAATTTATGTTTTTTATATATTGAAATGTTGCTACAAGTTTTTTTTTTAATTTATCAGAGAAATCATTCAATTAATTTCTACACATATGTATAGAACTAGAGTGTTCCTAAGTTCACTATGCTCTTTTGTGAACTCAACTCTAAAATCTATCGGATTGACTTCAAACGACGAATCTAAACTGTTGGAATCCTTCTATCTTACGAGTGATGCGTCTACATATGAAAATTTTAAATTTTAAAATTAATTTTGTATTGAGTCAAGTAGTCAAAAGACGTCCAAAAAATAAATACATCAAAATTAATTTATAAACCTTCTAATTTTGACCACTTGACTTTATACTAAATTAATTTAAAACTTTAAAATTTTCACATGTAGACGCATCACTCGTAAGGTAGAAGGATTTTAACGGTTTGGATTCGTCGTTTAAAAGTTAAAACCAATTTCATAAATTTCAGAATTGAGTTAAAAAAAAAAAAGCTTAGAGAACTTAGTAACACTCTAGTTCTACTTACTTGTCATGATCAAATATCAATTAAAATCATATTTATCCTCCATCGTAAAATATATTATAATAAAATGAACTAAATGAATGATGTATCCATAGCAATATGAGACCTCGGTCCTAATTAGTTTATTCATTGGCAGATTTAAGTCAACAGAATAGGTTGATGTCTCCATCTTTTGCCTAATCAAGCACTTGTACATAATAATATAGTATTTATATTATACATGTAATTATTTTATAATTGATCTCCAATTCTTGATTTTCTTGCAATCACTAAATTGCAATCAACATTTTAAAATCATATATTATTAAAAAAAATTCCTATATTTATATGGCCTCCTGAAAAATTCTTCTATGTCCATCCCGGACTTTACAAGCAAACGCGTGGTTGAAACAATCTGCTGATGAAATCCACTTAATAAATATTGCCATAAATTAATTGATTTGATTTAGCCTTAATAAGTATGCGTTTCAAAAATTTGCAACGATGATGTGAACATTTTCCTGTCATAAATTAATTGATTTGATTTAGCCTTAATAAGTAAGTTTGCGTTTCAAAAATTTGCAAACGATGATGTGAACATTTCCTAGTTTGTGGGCTCTCTTTCTTTATCAATAACATTATTGACATATAATTTTGGTCTAAGGAATAGTCTTTTTACTCTGTTTTTTTTTTTTCTTGAATGAAGCTGGTGCTCTCAAAGTTATAGCTTTGTAATCAGGGGCGGATTCAGTGTATACTAGGTCTTCTCCTGAATTTTAAAAATTAATTCTTCTCCTGAATTTTAAAAATTAATTTTGATTTAATAGGTTCTGATTAATTTCTTTGTGGAAATTAATTTTGCCCCTTGTCATTTTTGTTTTTTTAATACGTAAAAGAAATATAATTTTTGTTGTTTTTATTATATAAGATACTATTTTTATTTTTTGTTTATCTAATATCTTATTAGTTAATGAATTTGAACTCGATTCATGCCTCCATTCTTACAAAAATTCAATGTATCTGTTTGTGATCCTCTGCTATGTCAATGTATTATCTCCATGTTTTTCAAATTCTCAATTATATTATAATTATTATTATTACCCATAAAATGTTAAATATCACAAAATCATCGTGAGTTTCTTCAATGATGTGTCCTAAAAAATGACACTCTCCAATTATTTTAGTGACGACTCCACAATCTTGCTTGATGGAGACCACATACACAAAAAAAAAAATGATATCACGATCCGAGCAACACAATTTCAATTCAATTTAATTTAAATTAAATTAATTTATTTACTATTAGATATTTTTCAATTTTTACCTAACATCTCCCCCTCTAGTACTGCTCTATTGTAGTACACACGCATTAAATATGTTCTGTGTGGTCGGTATTAACTGTCTACCCTCCAATTGATCATCACCATGTCTGAGTGTTGAATCTGTACATTTCAGTCGTTGAGTTGTTTTTATGCCCGAAATTTTTATTTATACCATAATTAAAAAAAAAACTAAAAAACTATATTTTACAAAATATAGAGAATTATAAAAATATCAGAGTCGCCAATTTAATTTACGGTCTCATTAATGAAAGTTCGCATATTGAATTGGCGGACGCCAAAAACTCGTTAATTCCACTGTAATATACTAAAATTGGGATTTTTGGAGATTCTCCAATTCAATCTGCGGACCTCATTAATGGAGCTGCAAATTGAACTGACGGCTCTAGTTTTATTGAAATTCTCCAATTTCAGGTAATTTTTTTTTAAATGGTATAAATAAAAATTTCGGTTCTTATGCAGTTATCTTGTGAGCCTGTGATGGATAATTCTGACCCGAAGCTGAGGTTGAGGTGTCTCTGTTTTGCTGCTTGCTGTATGGCCATGTGGGTCTATTCTATAATCTATATCAGAAAGGAATACTTGGTGTTGAATTCAATTGCTTGAGATCAGGAATAGTCTTTTGAGTTAATTTCTAGCATAATTCAAGCAAATATTCAGAAAACAAAGCATTCAGAGATTTTTCATTGGGAGCCCTTTTTTTTGGCAGCAACAGGAGCTGTCAATCAGCCTCAGGTATCATCAAACTTTGAATTTTTGGGTAGCATACAGAGATTGAACCATCAATCCATCACAAGGTATGACCATGACCGGTTTAGAACTGAGCGACCAGGTCATAATTTGGCCTATTGGGATTTCCGTGTTAACAGTAGAGTTTTAATAATTTTGTGATAGATGACTAATTAAATTTAACAC
This sequence comes from Carex cristatella, assembly GCA_024447775.1. Taxonomy (NCBI): domain Eukaryota; kingdom Viridiplantae; phylum Streptophyta; class Magnoliopsida; order Poales; family Cyperaceae; genus Carex; species Carex cristatella. The sequence continues at coordinate 58,652 of JAJHPF010000021.1, read as the reverse complement.
GCTTCATTTATATTTATGAAAGCACCTATAAGGCCTACCTTTTTGTAATTTGGACGTCGTTTTTTAGATTAAAAAACATAGGGTGGTGCGTTTGGATGCAACTCTGGGAATAACAAAAATAGTGTTAATTTGGGATTTGTGCTATTTTATCGTTTGAATATATTAGTAAGAACGGTACCAACTCCAGAAATAGCTCTATTCTTATGTTGATTCAAATGTAGAATTGTGGAGAAAACTAGTTACTAACCCAAAAACAGTACTAATATGATGTTATTCTTAACTATTCAAACACAACTATAAAGAACAGAGGTCTATTTTCTCAACAAAATAAAGAGTATCTACTCCATTCTCCTGTTTTATAATTTCTACATTCCATGCTGGAGGCCAATATGATGGATAATTTTTTATTCGTAGAAAAGATTAAAAAATATTATAACACGAGAAATAGTACCTTTGTTACTAAGTCTGTTTAGGATCTGTTGTAGCAACTGAAGCAATGAATTTGAAGGTAATTTTTTTTAAGGTTTAAAGTTTATCTGATCCACAGAGAATTGATGGTAATCAGATAAAAATCTTTTAGATCTAGAAAATTTTTACAGGTTTAAAGTTGGATTTAAAAAGAAAATTACCGAATTTTATATACATAAAAAATCGAAGGTAAATTATTTTCCTATATTATTTTATAATATTTTCTATGAATAAAAAAAATCTCAATAAAATGTTAATTATTTGCAATTACACGGAATCCACATCCTCTGAGATAACATAATATTTGAGTTTAGATACGGACCACCCAATATGAATTCAAACTAATTTGATTCGAAATAAAATACACGTAATCTCTTTAATATTCATGCTAAAACAAATCTAAACCCAAAATTGATGTGACTTTAGGTGATACGAATTCATAACACGGTGTCTCTAAGTCCGTATCCAAGGAAATCATCAATCAAGTGATTCGAGGATTAAGATTTAAGATCCGACCAGGGCAATCTAATACATGGATACAGACAAACTCATGTATTCATGGTTAGATCTTTCAGTTGTAAGTGAACCACACATGCACCAGTGACAATAAATAGCAGGATCTTGCTTTTCACTTGACAAAACCGGATACTGATCCATAGTGATATGCAATATCAATCACAGAGAATTTAAAAAGAAATTAACTAATAAGTTATAGGCTCGGGTCTGCCTTCGACTTGTCGTGAATTTGAAACTATTTTGATAATTTTGTTTATGAGGAATTTAAAATAAATAACGCAAAATTTCATAAATTAATGTGTGATAAGTAATTTCAATAAGAATTATATATTGGTACGTACAAAATAAGTTTGAAATATTTGTGGTGGTATGATTGAGTCAACAACTATTCAAAAAATAGAATTACTTCATCACATATTCACATACATGATACATAAATTATTCACTTATCCATCTCAAAAAATTTACAGCTAAAGATTTTAACAGAACATTTTTGGCTTCATGCAGTGCACGAACTATAGAATTAACATAACTTTGTATTAGATCCGCGCGCTATATGAAGCCAAAACTACTCTAATAAAATCTTTACCCAATTTTCCACTAACAAACGTCCAGTTTATTTTTTAACGGCACAGTCATATTTTTGGTGATAATTAATTCGAAAGAACAAGTATCATAATTAATGATCAGCATCTTGTATATAATAATATTTTTTATGGAAAATCTGTACTGAAAATATTAATAAAGAAATTTCTCTCCTGGGTGTATAGAGAAAAGATTAATTATACGAGATAGGAGTAGGTCAGATGGACATCGGATCTATTTTTAGGTCCAATTAGCTCTAATACTGTACGATTAGCATCAAGATCTGTGCGCACGGAAATTGAAACAGACATGCACATATTTTAATGTAGTTCGCACGAATATTGATGCAGATCGGATGGTCATTACACCCATCCAGCAACTTAAATGAGTTTTTAAATAACTGTTAACTATTTTTTAAAATTTAAAATCTCTGAAATTTCTAAACTCTTATATTTCTGAAATTAATTTTAGAGTTTCTATTAAGCAACACTAGCAATAAATTAAAAAGAAAAAAATATAATACGAGCCAATCATTTGATCAGTATGGAGTTGATAAATAGTTTCTTAATAAAAAATTTTCATGCATAATTGCTAAATAAGAATCTCTTCCACATCTCTGGATTAAAAACTGTCACTTCAGATTAGAAACTCTAATAATTTAAAAAATGTTGATACTCAAATTAACTCAATTGTTTAATAATACTCTTTAAAACTCAATTGTAATAAATGCTGTCTAAATGGATATCTCTTGGAAAACTAAGATCTGACCACTGCATGGAAAACGAAAAAAAAAAATATAAATATATCTAAGAGCTGACACATGACGTTCTAATTTAAAGTGCACATAATTGTTGGCCATTCATTTATTTACCCTTTTGAGTGCGTGAGGAGAAGTCTCAAAGGTTCAAATATGGATAGGATCATATAATTTATAATATATTAGTGTTTTGGGTACTTATCAGAAGAGACTTTAACCTTATCCGTTAACAAACAATAATTGCTTAATGAGTCATAACCTATTAAGTTTATCGGATCACGCAACAAAAAGTATAGTAAACAACAAACAAAATGAGAAATTAATTTGTATAATTTTGTCCGGATAATATCAACAAATTATGTTATAAGTGCAGCATAAGGAAAATACGGTAAGTAGTATCTAATAAATTAATAATTAACTGAAGCCGTACAAGTACGTAATAATTTTTTTTAATATATATTATTGATAACAAAACTATTTACGCCCGCAATTATTCACCAAATAATGATCATAAAATTTGTGTAAGAAACTTGATGTAATTTAACCAGTGTTTTGAAATTCAGTTCTCGTTCGGTATGTGGAAGGCCACTGCATACTGCATATACGGTATGTGGCATCATATGCAGATTTTTATATGTGGATTTTAAATGAGAATTAGTATATATAAACAAGCATACGGTAATATGTAGTATGACTCACTGTTAATATAATATAAACCGGTATTTTTATCACTGTTAATATATTCTAAACTGGTAATATGTGGTATAAATAACTGTTAATATACTCTAAACTAATATTTTATCACTATTAATATACTCTAAACTGGTAATGTGCTCTAAACTTCATATTCGAACCAAATATAGATTTTCTATTCGGATTGCAACCGAATAGGAATATTCGGCCAAATTGACTAAAATTTACTACACTGAATTTAACAACTGATTGATCTTCTATCAAGCTGTCTGGAAAGACTAATGACTTAATTTTATTGGTATTAATAAAACAAATATTTTTTTGATAACTTAATTAGTTATCTTGATTGTCAAAAACTTCATATGATCGTCAAAAAAGATTTCTTCTATATAATCTGACAAACTTTATAATTCGATAAGAACGTCATTTTGAAAAATGCACATTAATAGCCTCCAATTTATTAATATTTTTTTTAATTAGGGCCTGTTCGGTTGCCATCCCGCGTGTTACTGTTCATGCGGAAAAAAAAAATTCAATTAAACTAATTTTTTTTCCACATAAATAGTAATCCGCTGTTTAGTATTCACTTATTTATGTATCTATTCTCGTTCTCGGGCTGCAGTATATTCTTGTCCTTATCCTTTCAAAAGTTGCGGGCCATGTCTCCTGTAATTCTAACCAATCTGACACAAAAATGCTTGCCCATTTTTACACGATTTAATTCGCTACGGAAAGGACAATGAATTTCATGGCACCATGCTAGCGCTGTAATCGAATCAAACCAAAACAAATTTGAGTTTGGATTTGAATAAAATTCGAACTGAATTAGTTTGATTTATTTTGAATGAATTTCAATTGAACGAGTTAATTGTGAACTATGAATTTTTTCGAATTGAAGTCAATCGAATTATGAACTACAAACCTTTTTGACAGTTCTAGTTATACCGATAGTCTATGTATTAGTTTTTTTCACACAGAACAAAATTATTACCTTTTACCTTTTACGAATTCACACTAATAGATTATGACCAACTCAAAATTCTCTTACTTTTTATGCTGCTGGATTGATTAAAATCATAACATGGAAATAGTCAAATAAATCTTATTCCATTGTTAATTTGTTATACTGCTGAAGTATTTTTCTGTTATAAGTTACCATTATATTAATAATTTTGAGCTATGTTATAAGTTTGGTTTTTGCATTATTAAAGATTGATAAATAAAGCCACTAGTTGCATTATTTGAGATTCGAACCTAAATAGTTCACGAATCAATTTCGAACGAATTATACTCTGTTTGAGTTTGAATAAAATTCGAACCACATTGGTTTGATTTGTTTCAAAACAAACTTCAATCAAATGAGTTAATTGCGATTTTTTTCAAATCAAAGTCAATCGAATTATGAACTACGAATTTTTTTTGGGCAGCCCTACCACCATCCATAGAAATATATATAAAGACATAATTTTAAGGACCTCAACAGATTAATCTGAACCGTTGTTTATTTATTGCACCCGCTAAGGTATCTGAGGGGACAGTACACACTATTGAATTCTCTGCCCCCCAGGGGGCATGATTTTCATGCCCCTGAGTCACTGAAACGTGGACCACATCAAAATTAAAAAAATAATATTTAAATTTATAAACCCATCTGGACCCACTTGTCAGTCTCACTGGGAGCAGGTGATTTCTCTCCCTCAGGTTTTCACATGAAATGATGAAAAAGAAAGTAATACGGACATATAAACGGGTGCATATCCTCTGAGATATCTCAATTTTTGCGTGACCGACGTGTCCGGTGCCTATTCGAGAAACCGTAGGGGGCCAGTATTATTTGAGCTTTGATATTCGTGCCGAACGTATTTGAACGATTGAGATATTCCAAAAAGTTACGCAAAGTTTTTGAGATATCTCAGAGGATGCGAATTCCATATAAACCGCATTTGTGTTTGTTTCGTAGTCCGTACTCTTTCAAGACAAACCATGTGATGTGGGGTGGGGATTACCTAAAATAATCCAACTTTTAGATTTTAGATGGAACCGTCCGATTAGAATCCATCGCTCGAGATTGTCTCAGTATTCAAATCTGTCTTTTGGAATGTGTGTGCTCCACTTCCTGATGGATTGTCGCGAATTCGAATCAGGCGATCCCGATCTAAAACTCAAGAATTGAGTTACTTCACTGGATCTGAATTCGTGATGTGTGGTGCGGATCAACGGATATGTATATCTCTCCTCTCTTTAGACACCAGTTTTTTTCAAAATACTTCTCCAGAGAAGAAATTTAGTCAAAGTTATTACCAGTTCTATCACATTACATGATTTGATCTTTCACATAACATGACTATCTTTTATTGTCTTAGTCACACAATGTCACGCAAATTAACCCGATCACATTACATGACAAGTTACATGACTAAATTTTTTAATATTATTTTTAATTATAATTATATTTGTAATAATTTTTTTTGTATATTTTGTTATTGTATTGTTTGAACTAACTTAAAATTTGAAAACAATAACTACACATGATCAATCGTGTTGATCATGTCAGGAATAAACATGCAAAAAATGAACACAGCCTTCCACTATTTAATCACGTTACATCCTATAAAAATAAATTATAATCACGTCGTATTTTTCTTTCACTCCACATGATTACTGATGCATAGAAATTTTGACGCAAAGACTAAATTATATTTTGAGTCAGCAATTCCTCGTAGCATCTAAAACTTATTGATTGATTTACAAGCACTAATATAGAAATTTGTCTGTTTTTAAATTCTGATCGAATGAACGGAGTTAAATATACTGAGATAATGCGAAATCACTGTTTTTGCCATTCTCATTCAAATGTAAATTGGCACTTATTATTACCTTTCTAATTTTACCACACGCAAACATGTAACTCAGGGTTAAGATAATAGTTGTTTTTGCATGGTTTTTTTTTGGGGGGGGGGGGGGAGGGGTGTCGGTGGATTCACATCTGCTGCGATCCTAAAAGGTGAACAGTAACTCTAAAATTCCTGCGATTTCAAATCCAACTGTTGAATTGTTTCGAGATTCGTGCAAGAAAAAATTATCTGCTTTGAGATACGTGCACGAAATTATTGGACGGTCAGATTTAGAATCGCAGGGATTTTAGGGTTACTGTTAACCTTTTAGGATTGCAGCAGATGTGAATCCAGTGTCGGTGCAAAATTAGACCAATTTTTGAGCAATTTAAAAAATCTCAACAAATAAAAGTAAGTTATCTAACAATTATAATTATAAATTTATAAAAAGTATTAGAATAAAGCTTAGGTGCTATGAATAGCCAAGGTTTTTCATGTTACTGTTTTAAAAACTTATCGTATATATTTTAAATTTTGATCTAAGTAGCTTAATAAATTGGTTACATAATAAATTTTTAGAATACCAATTTATACTATTTTTTATGATTTATGAAATATGACAACAAATAGTCTAAAATATTGACATATTTTTAAGTCATTTTTTGTATCTTTCATAAATTATAAAAGAATACCAAAATGGTAAAAATTGATATTCTACAAGTTAATTATATAATTAATTTACTGAGCTACTTAAATTGAAATTTAAAGTTTATATGATAGACTTTTGAAGTTGTAACACGGAAGGTCTTATACTATCTATAGCACCTAAGTCTTACTCAAAAGTATTATGTTTTCAATTTCTTTTAGTTAAGCCATATTATTGGTATCCTTATCTGTCCAACCGTGGTTTTCTTTCCTCATTTATTCTAATGGAACGACACTTATATTTTCATGCTTCCACACAATTAATGGAGGTGCAAAGAAGCTCTTTAAATAATATAAGAATTTCTTGCGTGACTTATGATTTTACAGATCTTTAACATTTCATAAGAGATACTTATTTGTATCTAAAAGTTGTTCATACGAACTAATTTTCTTATAGAATTTATTATATATTAAATTGAAATTTTATAAATATTTCATTTTTCTTATTTTGGATAGGAGGTTGCTGGTTCAAAATTCAAGTGAAAGATCTTTGTAAATATTTGAATTTGGTGGCTGAATCTCATTTTTCATCTCAATAAGAAAAAATTACTTTTTAAATTGAAGTCTCAGAAAAAAAAACTCTACATAAAAAAGTAAAGTCTTATTGATCTAAAAATAAGTTTATGATTTATTCATTCTGGAGATTACCTTTTTAATGACTGAAATTATTAAGAAATTCTCCTAATTTTCGTCTAAATTAATGAGTTGGAAATTTTGATCAACATAGAGAATTTAAAAAATCAAGCTAATTAAAGGCTGAAAATAATCCGTGTCTCCTAATAAATTTAATTTCAGAGGGTATGCATGCTAATGTCAATTCCCCTCTTGGACCAAACCTTATCTCTCTTGGGAAGGAATAAGATTTGGTCCAACTAGCTTTGGATCGGACACTGTCCAAAGTCTCTAAAAATTGTACAATTAAAGTTCGAACAGTCGATCTGAACCGCTCAACATGATTTTCATATTAAAATGTGCTCAGAGACCAAATTTTATATTTTTTTGGAAATTATTTACTATTTTTTTAGATACGTACAACATCACTATTTTTGAACGGTCCAAAAAACAGTGATTTTGTACGTATCTAAAAAAATAGTAAAAAAATTTCAAAAAATATAAAATTTAGTCTCAGAGCACATTTTAATATGAAAATCATGCTGAGTGGTTCGGATCGACTGTTCAGATTTTAATAGTACAATTTTTAGAGGCTTTGGACAGTGTCCGGTCCAAAACTATTTGGACCAAATCTTATTCCTCTTGGAAATTATGAACCACAGAATTAGATATGGAAACCCTGCTGCATAAAAATGAGGCATTAAAATCACAATTAGAAGGAAGTTACATACAGTTCCATATTTTCCATCTACTTCTGACAAACTAATGAATAAAGAGAGTTATAAAAGGGAACACAAAGGTACATCTCCATTTAATTGTGCTGCACATCTCAACTCACTGCCACAAATATCTTGGGGTGAAAAGATATTTTTCTTCTTCTTCTATTTATTAGGGCCATTTTTTTTTATTTTTTATCAAAGAAGGATTGAAATGCTTTTATTTTTCATATTTCCATTACATTTTTATTTTTAAAACTATAATAATTTAAAATTTAAAACTTAATTAGCAAAATAAAATTATTAGATGCAATCTCTAATATTTTCTGTATTCATTCATAAAAAGATCATGGCATTTTGATTAGTATCAATAATTTACAAAAATACACTAATATGAATAAATTGTAAATGTTGATATTTCAATTTATTGATCCATACAAAACTAATTTATAAAAGTGATATTTTTTTATTCATGTAGAGTAAATATGATATAAATTATATCTAACATTTTTATTTTGACATATATATTTAAAAAAAATGGTTAGAAAGAGTAGATATATAGTTGAGAAAAAAAATAAAGGAATTTGAACTGTGCACTTTTTTTGTTGTTTTTATTTGTCGGACCTCAACATATTTTTTTATTTCTTGGGAGAAATGGATATAATAGTTCCAATTTTTACACAGATAAAAGATGAAGAAATTATGTGTGTGTGATAGCATGAAATGAAAACTTAAAAATCATTCTTTAATCTAGTAACTAATTAATGTGATATTTTCCGAACAGAGATCGAAAGATTCAAAATTGAATGGAAAATTTCTGTTGAAAATTCAAGTTAGAAAAAAAAATTGATCCGTATGAGTCACGCATCTTCCTGCAAAAATTTTAAATTTTAAATTTTAAAATTAATTTTTATAGAGTCAAAAGACATTCAAAAAATAAATGCATTAAAATTAATTTATAAATTTTTTAATTTTGACCACTTAACTTTATACTAATATAATTCGAAACTTAAAAATTTTCACATGTAGACCCATCATTCATAAGGTAGATAAATTTCAACAGTTTGAATTCGTCGTTTAAAATCAATTCGATAAGTTTTAGGACTTATTCGGTGAGCCACTGTGTTTGTGGAAAACAAAATTCACTTCAGAGTGATTTTTTCCCACGCATATAGTATTTCGGCTATCCAAATTGAACCCAAATTCAAACTCATTTTCGTTCTTGATGTGCAGCTGAACATACTCTTAGGGTTAGGGCGTGTTCTTGACGCTCCACTGTTCCCGTGAGAAAAATAAATTCAACTAAATTTTTTTTTTCCACGTGAACAGTAATTTTTAGTTCAATTCTCGTGACTATACTTATTTCCAATAGCCCGCCGAATAAACCCTTGCAGTTGAGTTCACAAAAAAAACTGAATGATTAACATAAAAACAAGTAAAACAGTTATTTGGTAAGATGCACTGTTATTTGACAAGATGATACTGTTATTTGGTAAGATGCACTGGCTATTTGGTAAGATGCATTCATTCGACATAAAGAGAATCTTCTTTTGGGATAGTGTCGCTTTGTTTGTTTTGACTTTTGGGAACAGAGGTTAACTTGTCAATGAAGTCATTCATGCTTTAACTAGAAATCATGTTTCTAGTTAAACTGAAAAGTGTAAATTGAGTAGAACTTAAGAAATAGGGTGTTCAGATCGTCAAATCACCGGGTCTATGTGTGAATTTAATTTTAAAAATTATTTATTTTACAGTTAATGTCTTTATATTCAAAGAAATTAAATTTTAGAAATAATTTTATATAGAATTAAGTGGTAAAAAACATTCAAATGATGAATGTTAAAATTAATTTATAAATTTTTTAATTCTCACCGCTTGATTGTATACCAAATTAATTCGAAAATTTACAATTTTCACAGATAGACGTATTATTTATAAGTTTTAGAGTTTGAGTTCACAAATAAGTTAGTTCTTACTTCTGTAATTTAACATAATTGTGTAGGAAGAGCCCAACACGTGCGAGATATCGTGAGTTCGGAATCTGAATAGAATTTCTTTTTATAAATAATTAAATAAAAATTTATAGATTATGTTAAATTAACCATGTTAACGATGTTTCTCAGTAAGAAGCAATGCCAAAAAGTAACTTTAATTGACCGTACTAACATTCTACTACATAGTAATTGCACTATTCATCCACTATTTTAACGATGTTTCTTAGTTTCTCAAACGAGCTAAAAATAAATAAATTAAATGTAGGATGCTGTAAACATTTTGGCAGGGGTAAACAACTTTGTAAGTTTGTATTGATCTGGACGAATGATTCAGGTCAATTTATTGCCGACTTGGACTGTGGTGTCCATAAAATTTTTACTGACTTCAAATGTATAGTTTGGTGATAGTTGGTGTGTGTATATACAGAGAGAGACCAAAGTTAGGGGGTGACTTGTGAGGAGTTGATGAGCACATCTTAAAAAAAATTATTATATTGTTTTTAAACGACGAATTCAAATTGTTGAAATTTATTAATTTTATGAGTGATGCATATATTTACTTTTTTTTTCGAAGTTTCGAATTCATTTAGTACAAAATTAAGCGGTTAAAAAATGAACATTTTATATGTTATTTTATAAATTGTTTTATATATTCATTTTTCATTTTTCATTTTGTTTTACCGCTTTCAGACCTTAACACTAAGCTATGCAATAAAAATACATTTTTTCAGCTACGACCAATATAATAGTAATAGCGGTCCACTATAACGCATAGTGTGTAGCGCAAATAGCTTACGCTATGCTACATAGGTTTTTATTTCAAGATTTTTTTTAAGGACAATTTTTTTTATACCCAAATTGCTATTGTTTTTAAATAAAAATATAGATAGTATGACATAATTGTTAGGTTATTTTGAATAGAAAAAAATAATTAGTTTATGTCATGATGCTTAGGCTATTTTGAATAGAAAAAAAAAACATATAGTTTATAATATTACTAGAGATATTGTAAATATGAATTTGAAATTTGCACTGGTTCAATATGAATATTATAATTTAGTATTACTTATTGCTCCATGATACTTTAGATAATATTAATAATCAGTTGAATTATATAAAATAATTATAAAAAAAACACTATGTAGAATAGTTTTCGTTATAGCTCCACTATACGTAATAGTTTTTCTTTTAACCTTCTCACAATAAGACGATAATGGCTAATTAGATACTTACAAAATATTAACCTTTATATCAGCAAAAAAAAAAAACACAAATAAGTAAATATGTAGCAAATTGAAAAAAAAAAAAATAGTATAATACAAGTCAACCACACATGTGACCCCAAAAAATTTCTCAACCTTTTGCCTTAGCTGTTTGTGCACAAACAGAGAAATCCTTCTGGATTGGGCTAAACAAATATGTTACTTGTACTAAACCTAGATCCAACCGCCAAACTTCATGATAATTTCTCCATGCAAAAGATTCCTCTCCACCACTACATTCCTACCTTTATTCCCTGACAATTTCAATTAGATAAGATGGATCATATGTGCTACCACATTAAATATTTTATTCCCTTTTTAAACTTATTTTCACTTGATTAATTTAGTGCTTCATCTTGGGTGCCACACATGGGATGTTGAGGAAAATCCCTCCACTGTCTAGTCATGCTCACAGTTTTTTATTAACTGATAATTCACATTACATTATTTTATTAAAATAATTTACACTACATTTACATTAAATTATATTAAATAGATAAATTATATAACCAGCTTATCTGTAGTTTAATATCCGTTCATCACAATTGATGAGCTTCAATTGTTGAATGTTTCTCCATCAATTGTTTAAACATTCTCATAAATTTTCCACTTTCAATTTTCTTCTTTAAGTTTTGGTACTTTTTGTAGACCAATTTTGTAGATAATTTTGTTTAGTGAAAATTATTAATTGCTAATTGTGAACTGATCTTGAAAACAATTGTATAAAAATAGCAAGGGCGGAGCCAGACTTTCAAACTACAGGATCAAACATGAATGAAGATTAACCATATATAATTTTCATACGGAAAATAAAAATTAATTTTACATTATTTTTAACATTTTACTCCAAATTAATAAAAAAAAAATGAGGTCAATTGATCCATTAATTCAACCTATATCTGCCTGATAATGAGATCACATGGTATTAAAAGAATGTAAACAAGAGTAATCAGCACAATGCAAAGCAGTTGAATTATGTAATCAAAGTAAGGGAATAACTCTGTTCGTAAGAATATAGAGAAGCATATCTATTCTATATCCGATAAATACCAATATGTAACGGAAAGATTGCATTATTGTTTATGCCAATATTCAAAAACCATGATCTAAAACTTCCCTTGAGCTTATTGATTATATATCAATCGTGACACAATCAGATGATTTGAAGGTAAAATACAAATTCTCGTATGGGCATCAATTGCTGAAAAACACAAAAAAAAAAAAAAAAAAATCAAATGTTAATGCCATATAAATGATTAAGGTCTGCACATGTGCAAAGCAAAAAAATGAACCAACGAAGCAAGCATGAACGTGAGAAGTGGTTAGCTAACTTAATTAGATTTATGTTCGTACTACCAAAGCAAATCGCATGAAACATGAAGAAGGAACATGTGACATGTGTTGCATCCTCTCCATTGTCGTGTGTAATGGAGACGTCCTTTACTTCTTTGAGTTGGCAGCATATTTCTACAGTCAACTGATATAATAACGGTCGGATGAAATTAATGAAAAAAACTTTATTCTTATCCGTACCGATAAGTTAAACTAGAAAAAAAATCTTATCATACCCGTCTTATTGGATACGGTACGAGTCAGATCGTTGAATAGATATACATGAGCCTTGAATAAAACTATATCATATTACTCATTACATCTACATTTATATATATAATTTTTATTTTTAATTATTATTGTATATTGTATAAGATTTTATACGCACTTATCCATTATGTTAACTAATTTTTTTTTTTATCTTTATCGTATCTAATAAACTAAGGGCATGTTCGGCAAAACACTGTGTCCATTTTCTCACACGAATAGTGTTTCAGCTATTCAAATTGGATATGAATCCAATCCATTCCCATTTTCACTGCAGCCGAACAGACCCTAAGCGAAAATAAATAAATTTATCTGTACCTATCTTATCGAATGTAGTTCGAATTGGATAAACAAATAAAGGATGTCATTCACATCCTTATAGTTAGCTAAGTAGAGCAAAAGGGTTGTTTAGTAATTGAGAGGAACCGGAGAAAAAGGTCATGTGACATCCATAAATCACAATTTGGATTAGCTGTTTATTGCATAACAAATTAAGCCAAAGAAACGAGACAAGTTTTTATTGGAGAATGAATATTAATTAAGCAAACTAGATCCAACTAACAAGCAACATTCATTCCTACGACTTATTCTCTGACAGCTTGTCCGAAAGAATGTCATCCCAATTAATTATAATTTTTCTCTAATTAATTAGGGTGTTGCCAATAATGCTTGCTTGTGTACTCTAATCCATAACATTAATTTTCTACGATGTGTTTATGATTCGGATCTTCTATAAATCTATGATAACAAAGTCTAACTGTATCAATGTGAAGATTGATGTAATTTGAGTTGTTCAATCTAATATTAAAATATGATTTTTTTATTCAACTCGGACAATTTAAAAAAGAGGTTGTAAATTTTTTTGACAGGATTAATCGGAAAATATTGTTCAATTATGAACAAAAAGGTGTAAAGGAGTCGATCAAACAATATGAATTGTTTTTTTGTTTCTCAAGGCCTTTAGACTCCACTCAACACACGTTTGCATAGCAAGGATTTTTATTTGGAGTAAAATAAAAATATTTTATTGAACGAGGACAACTAATTGTTTTTTGGACTACCATGGATTAACCAATTCAGACTATGTGTTGTCTAGAGATAGACAAAATTTTATGTAGGAGTAAATAACAGTCTGATTATACATAGATTTGTAATCTTCAAAATTTAGAAATATACAACAGTCTAGTTATACATAGATCTATATCCGGTTCAATGTAGTTTCTTTCAGAACCATCATTTGATCTAATAGCCAAGGCAATACTCGCCGTGTAAGAAGTCGCAGGTTCAAAACTCGGTAGAAATAATTATTTTTAAATATTAAATAATTGAATATCTTGACTTTCAACCTTTATTAAAAAAAATATAGCTCCGCCATTGCGCACGAATCAGATCCAAACGGAGGGGGAATTAATCAAAATAAATTGTTGCAATTAAGGAATAAATAATAGCAATTTATGTGAGTGTTCAAAATATTTGTTCCGCCAAATAATAAAATCATCAAAAGTTTTGTGATGATTCATTTTCGGAATCTATACGCGTGGGTTGGTTTGAATGTCTCTTTGGAGCATTTTGCGAAATCAAGTTGAAATCGAGTAGAGTTGGTCAGGGTGGATTCAAGATTTTCGTCGGAGAGACAAAAAAATATCGAATCGGATTTAAATAGCTAATTGGATTTAAATTCATTAACTAATTAATATTTAATCAAAAATAATAGTGTAATTGATACTTTTCAATTCTCTTGACTTGCAATTTCTGATATTTTAATATATAATTCTAATTATTAATCATAATTGAAAAAAAAATACTTTAATTTTTTTTTGAGAAATAAATTACTTTAATTTTAACTCTAAATTTAACCCGAACTATAAATTAAACATCCAGTGAGGAGCAAAAAAATTTTCAGGGAGGGACAGAGTCGATCGAAACGTCCCGACTTCCACTAAAACGTAAAATCCAGAGGGGCAGCTGCCCCTCCTGGTTACACTTGGGTCCTCCTCTGGAGTTGTTACATGAGTTTTTCACCGATTTTTTTTTTAAATCCTCCAATAATAACAAAATTCACACACGACTTCTATTTTCTTTTAAACCGCCCAAACTGCCAGTTGATATTAATCATTAAAAATCTTAGTTGATGAATAATTTTAGTACTTAATTATTGAACAATTTTACTACTCAGTTACTCTTCAATTTAAAAAAGAAAAAAGAAAAAGAAAAAACAGAACCGTCTTGTTCTTTCTATAACTGCCATAATTTCGAGCGGTTCTGAAAGAATAATAATTACTAGAAATTCTAACGGTTGGAGCAGTTCTTTTAAAAAGAAAAATAGAGGTCATATGTGGAATTTTTATTTATTTGAGGATAAAAAAAAAAACAGTCGGAGTTTTTCGTATATTGCTTTGTTTTAATGCATCACTTGTGGATATTTCTATGGGCCGGAAACACGCTTCAAATCATCCTTTTTTTTTGTTAATTCTATTAATATCTCAGCCCAAGCCATTAAAGTAAAAAGGAAACGATAATAGAAGTTCGGCCCATAGCCCATAGCCCAAGAGTTGAAAATGAAGCATGAGACAATAATAGAAGTATGGCCCATAGCCCACTTTCCCTTTATATTTATTTTCCACTCTTCAACTTTTTCCCATGACGCTCATTGAACTCCTGACAAAAATAAAATTTAAGAGATCCGAATACGAAGGAATAAACAGAGCGGATAAATTCGTGGATTCAAATTTGTATAGTTATTAAATATTAAAAAATGATTTGGATCCGGATAAATTTTTGAACTCGTAAACGGAACAGATATCTGAATCAATTCAAATCTAAAGTTTTTCAATACTTCCGTCCGATATTCATATAAGCCGAGTTATCTATAAGTAATTTCTTAACGCCTCACACGGTGCTCTCCAACAAAAAACACAGTATGCCTTGTATATGGTCGAAACATGGCGGAACATAGCAGGTATTAAACGTACCGTGTCAAAACTTTTGTACCGTATTGTAACTTGTAATAAGTGTTGTGTCCGAATTTAAGGTGAAATCGGCACGTTTTAATACGGCAAAATCATGACATGTCTTACATAGTACTGTTAGAACAAGATAATCAATTCACAGTTATTCTGCCATATAAAATCTAACGGCCCAATTGAATTCATATTGAAGTCATATAGTAAATAACAAATGCTTCTATATTAAAAAACAACTTATACATTTCTATTAAATTTATTATTACATGTCAATTGCTATATATATTTTTTAAGCAATATGCTAACTAATTTTCAATTATTTTTAATTTTGCTTACGATTTTAAACATAGTCGGTTCCAAGTTTGAAAAACGAGAAGAAAATAAAAAAATCATTGATAAATTATTTTGAATCATCAATATAAAACTTGTCAAAATACAAACTTAAGATTTATTCACTATTTTTTAATTTTTCCAATTTTTCCAATTTTTAAATGTTTTTAATTAAATTTTTAAATAATTTAACATTTTTTTTAATAAAATAAATAACATCTAATCACGTTTCAACCCATCTAAACATGCTATATTGTACCATATCGTGCAAATTTTTTTGTCCGATATAAGTGTTGTGTGCAACACTTGTACTGGACATGCGTTCACACCACGCATTTGTCACTCATTAGTCGCAAATTCATTTTTCCTTTAAAATTTCACTCACTATGTGCCAAACTCCGCATGCATTTTGATCTAAAATCTCATTTGGAGATATGAGATCATAATTTTGCATAATGGTTTTTCATTTTTAATTAATATTGTTGTTTTAGCCACATTTGATTTTCTCTGATATTTTGATCCTCAGATATAACGGCACACAAATCCCGACATGTATTTAGCAATATCAATTCAATATCATAATAACTATATTCATAATAAATTGAGAGGCCAACTATCCAATAATAATATGCAACAATAAAGAAGTTTATGAATAACTTATATTAAAAATCATAAGACCTTGTGTTCATGCAAAAAATGCCCCAACGATTTAATGGTTTTCTGTCATGTTATCTCTGAGTTCAATCATGCAATTGTGATCTAGCACCAATTTGATGACCAAACTTTTAAACAAAAGAAATAAAATGCAACATTCTTTTTCAAAAACCAATTTAGTAAAGGGCATGATAATATCTAGCAGAATCTTTCTTTTTTCGACACTAACGTGTCATCAAGGTAGATTATATGTACTCCATAAAATAAAAAAATCTTAATTGATGAATAATTTTATAACTTAATTATTGAACAATTTTACTACTCAATTACTCTTCAATTTTAAAAAAAAAAAACAGAACGGTCTTCTTGTTCTTTCATAACTGCCAGAATTTTGGGCAGTTCAAAAATAATAAGAAGTGCTAGAAATTCTGACAGTTGGAGTATTTAAAAAAAAACAGAGGTCATGTGTGGAAATTTTAAATTACTGGAGTATATGAAAAAAAAAACATCGGAGTTTTTCGTATCTTGCTTTGCTTTAATGCATCACTTGTCGATATTTCTATGGGCTAGGAACACGCTACAAATCATCCTTTTTTCGGTTAATTCTATTAATAACTCAGCCCAAGCCCATTAATTGTATTACTTCTATACGCTGCAGAGAAAACGTGTTCATACGTGTTCATGTAATCATGTCTCACTCACAGTCTCAGTACCTCATTCTTACCCCCAAACACCCTGTTGACCCAAACCTAACACAGATCATTCCCTCTCGTTTTCTATATTGTTTCTCTAAAAATGACTGGAGTTGAGTTGACAGTGGGAGGGTGGTTCGCATCTAACTTTATTGGCAAGGTGGTCGATCTAGGGCGCTCCTACCTCGGTGACAACTATAAACTGCACACTGAGACCAGGGAGATGCTCAGAAACTTGGAGATTCAACTTCCCCAGATCCAAAGTGTGATCGAAGCAGCTGAGAAGAGGCAAATTACTAACAAGGGTCTCGACACATGGCTCGAGCAGCTGAAAGATGCTGCGTATGAGGCAGAAGATGTTCCGGATCACTTTGAGGCCAAGTGGATTCGTGAGAGTATCAAGGGAAAGGGTAAGGTTAATGAAATTGTCTCCTCAGCTGGTAAGATGGTTAAAAATATGCTTTTTTCTGATAAAGATTTAAAGAAGTTGAAATATGTTGTTAAGAATCTTGAAAAGCAGTGCATGGGGGTGGGGAATTTCACAGCTTTACAAGCTCATAGTGATAAAGGAAAAGAACATTTGGGCAATCTTGGTACTGAAACAAGCTTCGACTTAGCTGGTGTACCCATATTTGGCCGGGATGAAGAAATCAAGTTAATCTTAGACATGATATTAGATGATCCTAATTTACAAAAGGGAGAAGGAGAAGGGAGCAACATCCATTCTGATAAGATATTTAGGAATTTGTTAAGCTGGGGTTTACCTAGGAAACTAGTGTTTGTTCAGACGGTTATAAAGGGTGATACGCTAGAACAAAGCAAAAAAGGTTTGTTAGGCACGAGTGAACCTGGGAAATCAATGTCGAGTGGCACAATTAAAAAGGTTGATGCACTAGAACAAAGTAAAGAAGAAGCATTAGGCTTGAGTGAATCTGGGAAATCAATATTTAGTGGCACAGTTAAAAAGGGTGATGCACAAGAACAAATTGAAAAAAGGTTGGTTCGTCGGCTTAAGAAAATTTAGGAAATCAATGTTTCATGGGACGGTTAAAATGGGTGAGGCACCAGAACAAATTAAAGAAGGTTTGTCAGGATTGAGTGAATCTGGAAAATCAATGTTTAGTGGCACAGTTATGAAGGGTGATGCACCAAAAGAAAGTAAAAATATAGTAACAACGATTGTTCCTATAGCAGAGCCTTATTTCATCAACAATCCAAAAGTAGCGGTTATACCCATTGTTGGTCTAGGGGGTGTAGGAAAAACTGCTGTTGCTAAAGTGATCTACAATGATAAGGGTGTGGAAGATCAATTTCCTTCACGAGCATGGGTCTATGTCTCATAAAATAAAGATGCTAAGAAAATTATGCAAGAGATGTTATGTTCTTTTAATGTGTGGTGTTTTGAGCCTGGATGCTCACAAAATTTGGATTTTGTTGAACAGATTCTTATCAAAACTATAAAAAATCAGAGATTCCTACTTATCTTAGATAATTTGACCGACAGGACAAAGCACATATGGAGTAGGCTACGGTCAGTGCTTTATTATGGGGAGGTAGGAAGTGTTGTTGTTGTAACCACCCAGAGCACAGGCATTGCAAATGCAATAGGAACTCAGCCTGAAGTAAAACTGGATGTTTTGAAACCAGATTACTTTTGGAAACTTTTTCATTATTATGCATTTGATGGTTTGAAGCTTGGAAATCAACCACCTTTGCCTCAGTCAGAACAAGAGGAATTGAGAAAGATTGGTAAAAATATAGCTGGAAAGTTGCATGGGTTGCCTCTAGCAGGCGAGGTTGTTGGGACATTGCTGAGTACCAAATTAGAAAAGAAATTTTGGGAAGATATTTGTAAAAGCGATTGGTGGAACATTGAAGGTGCCCGCAAGAAAATCCTTGCTTCTATTGGTGTTGGTTATAATTATTTGGAATCTGAGCTAAAACAATGCTTTGTATTTTGTTCCATATTTTCAAAACAGTATGAATTTGAAAGGGAAATGTTAGTTCAGATGTGGATTGCAAATGGCTTTATTCAACCCAGAAAAGAACAGAAAGTTAGGCTGGAGAAAGGAGAAATTAGATTCGAAGGTATAGGAAAGAAGTGGTTTGATAAACTCGTTGATAGAACCTTCTTCAGCCAACATTAAGTGATGGCAAGTACGTCATGCATGATCTAATGCGGGACTTAGCTATTGCTGTTTCCTCTAATGAATTTTGCTTCGTTAAAAGCAACGATAAGCATCTCCCATCATCAGCCCGCCACTTGGGTGTATGTTGTGATAATTCAGAGGTAGAGTGGAAATGCCAGAAGAGTACAAGACTACGAACTGTGATTTTGTTTGGTAATGGAACAAACAACAATGATAAATTCGTTAACAATATATTTGCCAAATACAAGGGTCTACGTTTGTTGGGTTCATCTCGTATTGTGCTTGAAACAAATGATCACATTAATTCCGCCTGTTTATCGCGGCATCTCCGATTTGTAGATCTCTCCTTCACTGGTATTAAGTCGATTCCTGGTGAATTTTGTGCCTTATGCCATCTTCAGGTGCTAGATGTGCGAGGTTGTTTCTTTGAAAAGTTACCTAAAGGAATGGGTAAACTTTTAAACTTGAGGCATTTATATGCAAGTTCTCATACTATTTCTCTAATATCCAGTATAGGGAAACTAACCAAGCTCCAAGAGCTTGAGGAATTCTGTATAGGAAAGAGTAAGGGACATAAAATTAGTGAGTTGAAGGACATGAATGAAATCAGCGGGCACCTTCTTCTAAGTGAGTTCCAGAATGTATCTAGTAAAGAAGAAGCAGCTGAATCTAAATTAGACAAGAAAAAATACCTCAAAAGTTTAGAGTTGAGATTTAATCACCATCACCGTGGTGGACCAATACCTGAGGTGGAAGTGAAGATTCTTGATGCCCTAAAGCCAGGCCCGAGTTTAGAAATTCTAAAAGTTGGGACCTACAATAGGATCAGTTCTCTTCCAAGTTGGATGCTCCTTTCCAATCTAAAGGTTATTCATATATCCCACTTTCAGTTAAGAAGCCTCCCTGCTTTCGGGGAGCTCCTTTACCTCGAACATCTCAGCTTTCATGATTTACCAATTAATGTGATTGGTAGTGAATTTTATGGCAGCACCGATGTGATATTTCCATCTTTGAAGGAGTTGACATTCTCTCTAGTGCCATTTTGGACAAAATGGGAGGATGGAGAGGTTGGAAAGACGATATTTCCACACCTCAAAAGGCTTTCCTTAAAAGATTGCTGGGAACTGAGGACACTGCCTCCTTGTTCTTTAACATCAGTGGTAGAGCTTACATTGTCAGACTGTAGGAAACTTCATAATATTCATACAGTACAAATGTCTTCCCTTGAGGTTTTGCACCTTAAGGATATTCACCTAGTTTGCTTTATTGGAGGGTTAAAGTACCTTGTTAAATTGAGAAAATTAGAAATAATAAATCATGAGAATATTCAATGCACCTATGAAGAACATCCCTTGGATGAGAGTTCTCATGAAGAATATGAAAAGCAATGTTTGCAATCTCTGACTTACCTGCACCTATGCGGTGGTCTATTTGATTTTAGGAGCCTCCCAAGGCTAAGAAAGCTGCCTTCATTGCGTACACTTTTGATAGAAAACCTCTTTTCATTAGATTGTAAAATGGCACAAGAAGAAAGTTGGTTCAACCAATTAACATCCTTGGAAAAGCTTGAGTTCTGTAATTGTCGGAGTCTAAGCTGCCTTCCTTCCCAATTACATTTGCTCACTTCCTTGAAGAAGCTACACATTTCTTCTTGCCCTGGGTTGCGTTCATTACCGGAAAACGGTTTACCAACAAACCTCACAAAACTATGCATCGAGAAATGTCCAGATCTAATACGCCAATGCCAGCCCGATCAAGGGGATGATTGGCATAAGATATCTCATATTCAATTCATCAAATGCAATGTGGACAAAAGAAGTCAACCCGATGAAGGGGATGATTGAGATGACCTAATACACTCCAACTAATTTCTTTCACTTGGCAGTCCACATAACCCGAAAATTCCCTTCACCCTCTTTCCTCGCGATTCCATTCTCCCTTTCCTGCGCAATTTATCTCTCCCTCTTCTTTCGTGCGCGCCTCCATCCTCTAACCGCGCTTCTCTCCTGCTCTACATGGACCGCCAACCGCTGCTCCACCTCTGCCCCTGCGGGTCCCTGCTCCCCTCCAGCTATCCGGCCTCCGTGACTCCTCTGGCGTCTTCTTCACTATTCGGTTAGTTTTCTATATTTGGCCTCTCTTTCTCTGTTTTGGTTCCTAGGAAAAATCAGAAAATACTGACTGTGTGGTTTCATTAAAATAGCTAAGTGCTAAAGTTGATCATCTGATAGGATCTTGACCAGAGAAACAGCTAGAAAATGTATTGGGATCCTTAGTACCAGAGGAGTGTAATAAGACGCAACCAAAGTCCAAAAATTATAGAAATGTGGGTATTGATAACTAATTAATTGTATGTGTAGTTTTAAAGCTTATTGTAAATGTGTACTTGTGTAGTACCAGTGCCATTTATATTTGGTAATAGCCTAATAGTAATAGATATGTAGTATGCGCATTTATTTAGAAGAATGAATCGGTTTCCGCAATTTGTGAATTTAATTTGAGTGTAATTTTAAACTTGTCAATCAGAGTATTAAACATGAAAACCAATTAATTCTTGTTATGTTGAAAACTTTGAAATTAAACGTGATCTGTACCGGTAAAATTGATCAATTCATGTTAATTTGTTAAACGGGATTCTTGTTATGTTGAAAACTTTGAAATTGATCAATCCATGTTTAAACTCCTAAATCACGATCTGTAGCGGTAACCCAATGTGTCCTCCTTATTCCTAGTTGTATCAGTGAACAATTTTTGCCTACCTCCGGCAAAAATCCTAGCTACGTCCTTGATCTCCCTAGTCTCTTTAATCTTTCTAAGGTGAGTATCAATAAAAAGCACATTTTTCGAACTCAATTCTATTTTGCCTTCTTATGTGCTTTTGAATCTTATGGAGAATGTATATTTTGATCTGAATTAAAATTATAATTTGGCTTCTCTTAATTCACAGTTGTATTTGATAGCCTTGTATGCAGAGATTAGAAGACCTGATCAAAGGCGATTTTGTCCCCTGTTTGCATGTGCTGGGAAGATTTTGAAAAGGCCAAAGGAAACTATCCATTAGAAGAAAGTAAATTGAAACTCGCCATCTGTGTACTCAAGTTACATGAATCTCTCACTGCGGGGAGTAACTTCTCAAATTAACTCATTCTGTGAGCGATCAAGCTCATCTACCTGATACAATTTTAGGGCACTTTTTAATTAGTGAAAAAAGTTCATATGAATTGTTTCCAAATTTGGCTTAGGTGTGTAGCCTGTTGTTACAAAAAAGATCTTTTTTCTGAAACTCTGATAGAGGCGATAGAGGCTATCAGATTAATTACAACTGTTTATTTATCCTACCAACTATACATCCACATCCATCCGAGAATAGCTAAAACAAAGGGAAAAAAGATCAAAGCATATATATTCAGCTTCGTTAGTAACGTAATTTATCATGAAATGCTTTCTGCTTCAAAAAATAAAAGTTATGTGCTGTATATCTACTCCTTAATTTTCCTTTTACTTTTTAAGTCTTTGTATACATATCCTTCTTCATTCATCTCATTCATGGATACAATCTAATACAGTTCGATTTTCTTTTGAAATGCAATTAGCTGTCCTTGCTATCTACTGATACACTTGGACAAGAACATGTGGACAAGAACTGGGTTAACAGAAATTCTACAAATATTGACATGCCTTTTGACAAAATTCCATAATTAATAGAGTTGCTATTATCTGCGCACCACACAAGGAAAAGACGAAGATAATAATCAGCCTCAAATACAAAAAAAGTATACTCAGAATATGTGGCTTAGGTTGGGCATTTCAAATAAAATTTGAAACAAGTGGTACTTCGTACAGCTTTTACCCAAAAATGAAAAGAAAAGAAAATCCAAAGTACATGGTTTAAGTATTCACTGTAGATCAATGAAATATACATTCTCAACTGGTGATATTCAATAAAAAAACTAATCAGATCATCTTTTCAACACATTCGGATGAATATATGAATTTACAGAAAAATGATACATTTCTTCTCAAATGAAATCAAAATGACATAAACATATCAAAAAGCAGAAAAGGAAGCATTAACGTAGAATGAATAAATATCAGATCGCCTAGTGAAAGATCGTCGGGCCTACTGATATCGCGTGAAATCGCCTTCACCATGATAGTCGCCTGAAACCGCTTGAATGGCCTGAAATCGACTGGGATCGCCTGAATCGCCGGAAAACCACTCGAACAGCCTGATAATCACCTAGGAAGAGGACAAAAAAGGAAATCGAGGGGATAAAAGGTAATTTGAATTTTAAAAGGAAACATCGATTTGTTTAAATTGCGGGGACGTGGTTAATTAAATAAAAGTTAGTTAAGGTAGTTAGATAAGATAGTTAGTGGGGACTGAAATTGATTTATAGCAGGTAATCTATGGCTGAGATACTGCCGGAATGATGCTGGAATGGAAACGGAGGGTC
The DNA here is from genome assembly GCA_024447775.1 of Carex cristatella. NCBI lineage: Eukaryota > Viridiplantae > Streptophyta > Magnoliopsida > Poales > Cyperaceae > Carex > Carex cristatella. The sequence goes on along the minus strand of JAJHPF010000021.1, from coordinate 34,665 downwards.
TAATATAATTATTCAATAAATAAACAGAGCAACACAATCACAGAAAAAAAAAAGTAATGTTTTCATTATTTTTTTAGTACAACATGCAATATCAAAGAAGTTCCTCTATGTCAAATTGACGTTTGGGTGATTTAATGTAGCTCCTTGATGAGTCGTAACTTGCTAAAAAAAATGTTTTAATTTTTATAATGTCATTTTGTTCTTGTTTACTACCGAACAGTTAAATTAAATCTATTTGGTTTATTCAAATGAACAAACTAAATTTTGATTATATTAATTATGTTTTTAATCGGTTAACAATTTTTTGTTTGGTTGGTTCGGTATTAAATTTAATTTGTTTGGTTTGAATCGAGCCACTTATTAGTTCATTCGGTAAAACAGATCGCAAATAGGCGACAAAACTATGTGATAGGATAAAGTCCTAATTTCACTCAGCAAATTGGAAATTAAACAAAAACTCAAAGAATTAATTGAGCTAATTTCAAACAATTATAAGAAATTAGAATCTATAAAACTGATATCCTTAATTTGAATCCATACATCGATAGGCATTTTCTAGGGTATTCTACAAAAGCAAGAATTATAAGAACTACATCACATAACTACAACAATCCGACCAGCAGTGTTTGCAAAAATAGATTTTTCAAAGGCTTTTGAATCAGTTCATTGGTCATTTCTTATGAAAGTCATGCGGGCACGAGGTTTTCCAAATAGATGGATTACTTGGATACAAACTTTGCTCAACACAGCCTCCTCTCGAGTTATTATTAATGGAGAGTACACACCTTACTTCTTCCATAAGCGAGGATTAAGGCAACGTGACCCTTTGTCACCTATGCTCATTATTATTGCGGTTGATGTTTTGCAACAGATGGTTAGAACAGCCAATGAAACTTTGGGCAATTCTATCACTTCCAAAATCAGAGACTCGATTGTTGCGCTACAATATACAGATGATACTGCTGTAGTTGCCAAGGGGGATGTTCAAACACTTGCAGTATTGAGAATAGTGCTACGGATCTTTGCTAAGATGTCGGGTCTTAAAATAAACTTTGCAAAAAGCTGTGCAGTTCCTTTTAACATGAATGAAGAGCAAAGAGAAGTTATGAACAGGGTCCTTGGATGCCAAGAAATGGAGTTACATGCTAATTATCTAGACATGCCACTAACGGTACGAACACCGGAAAAACACATGTTTATACCGTTGATAGAAAAATTTGAGAAACAGTTACAAGGATGGAAGAAAATGTTGATATCTCGAGGGAGAAGGCTCCAATTGGTGAAATCAGTTCTTTTCTCATTGCCTATTTACTGTATGACGTTTTTTTTTTGCCAAGGTGGGTGATTGAACGCATTGATCGGATTAGAAAGCATTTTTTTGTGGGGACGCAATGAACTACATAAAAAAAGAATCTCACTCATAAATTGGGCAATTGTATATACTCCGGTTATGTGGGGAGGTATGAGAGTTTCTAATCTTGCTCTGCAAAATACAGCATTGTTGTTGAGATGGTGGTGGAGAGCTTAAACGGTTGATGACTCTTTAATCTTTATGGACTTTGATCATCAGGAGACTTAAGGGTAAGCATACAAATGGGCCACTGTTATGGATTCTAAGCGGTTCATTTTTTTTGAAATCAACTAATTAGTTTGAAATCCTTGTTTCACTGGAGCACCAGTTGGTTAATAGGAGATGGCAAGAAGGTTTCCTTTTGGTTTGATTCCTGGCAAGGCGTCCCAATTGGCAGAAACATAACTGACAGACCAACAAACCCAGGCATCTCGCTACAGGAAGTGATGAGTAATATACAGGACTTTGAAGAGCATTTTCAAGGTGAAATAATACCTAATAATGCAAGAGATCAACTAGTGTGGAAATGGGACCCAAGAGGAGAGTACAGTGCAAAATCCTTCTATCAAATCATGATGGGCGGAGGCATGATGAGGAGTAGACATGCTGTGGTGTGGAAATACAAAGTTCCTCCGACTATCATAATTTTTGGCTACTTGGTACTAAAAAATAAAATTTTAACTCTAGATATTTTAAGAAAGAGATATATACCATGTCAGATGGGATGTGCTATGTGCAGGTTAAGGAAAGAAGAGATAGCATTACACTTACTTTTTAGGTGTAGATGGGCAAGGCAGGTGTGGAACGGGGTAAGCGCAAGGTTGGATTATAGTACTGTTACAATAAAGAATTCTGTGGAGCAGAGTATGTTCAAATCAATGACAGTATATAGAAGGCCTTGGGTTTGAAAGAGAATTGGACATATAATTTTGATGTGCACTATTTGGATGATTTGGAGAAGTAGAAACGAAAAGATTTTTACTGGTAAAGATCAAACAGTGCATTTGGTGGTGAATAGGATATGTTATGAGGTAGATATGTGGATTAATAGTATTGGTGTTGGTAGTTTGAGAAACATGACTTTCGAAGAGGATGGGGCTTGGCTAGTGGGTTACTATAGATGTGATTTTTTGATTTTATTTTATTTTCTTTGTAATGATTGATAGCTGCTATCAATCTCTAAAAAAAAAAGAATTATAAGAACTGATTTCTTTAGATTGTGCTAATTATTTTCGGCGCAGCACATCAGTAGCCAAATCAGCTGATATAAGCTGAGTTGTCTATAACGAATTTCTTAACATGTTGCTCTCCAACCAAAAACACGGCACGCCTTGTACACGGTCGAAACACGATGGAACACAGCATCCAGCGTTAAACATTTCGTGTAAAGAATTGTTTGTACTCTGTTGTAACATGTATTAAGTGTTGTGTCCGAAATTAAGGTGAAATAAATAAGTTTTAATACGGTAAAATCATGACACGTCTTAACACAATACTACTAGAATACGTCAAGATACAGATAAACACTGCTTCACAGTTATTCTGCCATATAAAATCTAACAGTCCAATTGAATTCATATTGGACTCATATAGTAAATAATAAAATGCTTCAATATTAAAAAAGAAAAATTTATACATTTTTATTAAATTTATTATTACATTTCAATTGCTATATATATATATATATATATATATATATATATATATATATATATATATATATATATATATATATATATATATATATTTCAAGCAATACACTAACTAATTTTCAATTATTTTTAATTTTTCTTACGATATTAAACATAGTCACTAGTCAGTCCCAAGTCCGAAAAAAAGGAGAAAATTAAAAATCATTGATAATTTATTTTGAATAATTAATATAAAACTTGTCAAAATAAGAACTTAATATTTATTCACTATCTTTTTAGTTTTTCCAAATTTTTAATGTTTTAATTAATTTAACATATTTTACATAAAATAAATAACGTCTAATCACGTTTCACATCTAAACATGCTATATTGTACCATGTTGTGTAAGTTTTTTTTTTATCCAAAATAGGTGTTGTGTGCAATACTTGTATTGGACACGCATTAACACAACACTTTTGCCACTCACTAGTTGCAAACACACTTTTTCTTTAAAATTTCACTCACCGTGCACCAGACTCCACATGTATTTTGATCTCAAATAATTTTGCATAATGATTTTCAATTTTAATTGATAATGTTGTATTAGCCACATTTGATTTTCTCTCATATTTTGTAGGATCGGATATATATAACGGTACACTAATCCCGTCATATATTTAGCAATATCAATTCAATATCATAATAGTTATATTCATAATAAACTGAAAAGCCAACTATCCAATAATAATATGCAACAATAAAGAAGTTTATGAATAAATTATATTAAAAATCATAAGACCCTGTGTTCATATAAATTTTACCACTTATATCATGCCCCAACGATTTAATGGTTTTCTGTCATGTTATCTCTGAGTTCAATCATGCAATTGCGACCTAGCACCGATTTAATGACCAAATTTTTAAACAAAAGAAATAAAATGCAACATTCTTTTTCAAAAACCAATTTAGTAAAGGGCGTGATAATATCTAGCATAATCTTTCTTTTTTCAACATTAACGTGTCATCAAGGTAGATTATATGTACTTCATCCAAAAAAAAAAATTCAAACACCTTTCGATCAATAGAAAATGGAGCACTATGATTTCAAATTCAGTCACCGTAGACAAATGAAAAAAAAAATAGTATATTACAAAAAATGCACTTTAATGTGCAAACATTTAATTGTACCATAAACGAAATTTGATGTATAATAACATAGATTTATACGCATGATCACAAAATTATTAACTCAAACGTGCTAAGTTATTATTTCATTTTATTTTAAATCAATACTATTTTTTGTTGTTAATAATACATAAGTTGCGGTATCTATTCATTGTATTTAGGAAGATTCAAAATAGTGCGTTATCCACGATATAATTTAGCCCAACAGGCCCAAGCCCGTTAACAAACCAGAATTCCTCCTCCTTATCTCTGAGTTCGACAAAGTCAAACTCTCCCTCGGTTATGATTTAACGAAGAAGCTGAGCGACTTTCGAATGGGCCCAAATAATAAAGACTTGAACAAGATGACAAGTGGGCCAGCATCGGAAGCCTACTCTCTCTCTCTCTCAGAACCAAAACAAGATTCTGAAAATTACTTGCCTAATTAATCAGATACAGCTGCTAATTATACTGTTATGTTCAAATATATCTAGACAAATACATTCATTGTATGGAATAATTTGTTGAGATTTAATCTCCCTTCTTTTCCACTCCGCGGCCGCTGTTACTCTTCCACTCAATCCTCAAAATTACTCACTCTCAGACTGTAAACCTTTCAATTCCCTTTGGAATTACCTAATTCAAGGCTGGTGTTCTGACAGAAAATGGGCGACAAAACTATGGTAACCGTTAGTTTCATCTTTTCTTCTCTTTTTTGAATTTTAGGGTTTAATTAAAACTTGATTTTGGAAGTTTAAAGTCAATCAAATTGAGTGCGCACTGGATTTTGGTTGATTAAGGAAAATTTTGGAATTTAATTTTTGATTTCAAAGATTTCAAGATTGATCGGTTTATGGAACCGTGTTGTATGTTGCTTTTAAACAGAACCGGAGCGAAGATCCTGCCACCACTATCTATAATGTACAAGCAGCCGAGCTGCTTGCACTTGAAGCTCAGGTAAGGTGACCTGTTATTTTTCTTTGTTTCTCACCTTTTGATATGTATTCTTTTAAAAGGATATTGTTGTGGCATACTCGTAGTACAATTTTCCTTCCTTTTTCTTCCCATGCTGTTCAACAGTATAATATCCTCTGATTAATTGCTGATGTATGAATGTTTTTTTATTTAAATTCTTCTATAGCATCTTCCTATATTGGAGGCTGTTCCAATTTATGAGAAGCTTGTCACTACCTTCCCAACCTCTGTAAGTTCATATTTTTATTTTTGCTTTTGTATTTTAGGGTTTTAGGGTCAACCTTAATTGTGTCAAGCTAACAATTTTGCAACCCTGATACTGGAATTAAGCTACCTTAGTAGGGGCAGTGTGATTTAATTTAATGAGGGGGACAACCCCCTTCTCTCTGCCCCTATACCTTAGTTCAGGCTTAAGTTTAATCTACCCGTTGGGGCTAGTCGATTCTTATGCGACAATCTTATAAGTGGAGATTAGCGTATCAGACTTTTTGAGTAAAATTAACTTTGTAGCGATCTGACAAGTAACAAATTCTCCTTTCTAGTCCAAATATTGGAAGCAGTATGTCGAGGCATACATGGCAGTAAACAACGATGATGCGGTGAAGCAAATTTTCAGCAGATGCCTATTGAATTGCCTCCATATCAATCTCTGGTAACAAATTCCTACTGTTTACTTGATTTAGAATTCACTCCCCGCAATTTCAATTCAAATGAATTAAGACACCTGAAACTTACTCATTCAAATTTTGCACTTCACTTGTAGGCGGAGCTACATTCTCTTTATTAGAAAAGTAAATGAAAAGAAGGGATCTGAGGGCCTTGAAGAAACAAGAAAGGCTTTTGATTTTATGCTACATCAAGTTGGTATGCGCTCTCCTTCTGTGTCTCCATTTTTCTTAACAAAGTTGGGATATTAAAAAGTGAGAGGAGGAAGTAGGAAGTGATAGTTCTGTCTGCTTAGTGTCTATTGAATGGTGTAATAAAATGTTCATATTGTGTTTTTATTCATTTTTTTTATCTTATTTGTTTAATTCTTCAATTAACCCTTCAGGCAGTGACATTGCTTCTGGTCCTGTTTGGATGGAATACATCGCATTCTTGAAGTCTAAGCCGGTGCCTTACTGATCCTTCTTTTTCTTTAACATTGCAAAACCCCCTAAATTTATCAGAAACTGAAAGTAGAAGGTTCATCATTGGACAAATTAAAATAAGTCTGTACAGTTAAGAAACTTCATAACAATGTGTTTAATGAGAGATAGAGATGCAGATGATATGCCCTTTGTCAAAAGATCTGTTACTGCATTTATTTAATACTCAGTACATGCAAATTTGAATTTGTCCAATAAATGCAGGCTCTTTTGCAAATTGCTGAAATTTTTTATTCTTCTGGCCTCTTTTGTAATTAGTATTACTTTTTCTCTTTAGGCCGCATCCCCTCAGGAAGAGTCACAACGCATGACTTCTATGCGCAAGGTGTACCAGAAAGCAATCCTGATACCAATGCATCATCTGGACCAGCTCTGGAGGGACTATGAAATGTTTGAGAATTCTGTCAGCCGCACTCTGGTAAATTGACACCGTCACACCAATTCTTCTATTTTGCTACCTTTTAAAACATTTGATGTTGTATATTTGTCCTTGAATTCTTGTAGGCAAAAGGGCTCTTGTCAGAATATCAACCGAAGTATAACAGTGCTAAAGCAGTATATAGAGAGCGCAAGAAACTTGTTGAAGACATTGATTGGAACATGCTTGCTGTTCCCCCAACTGGTTCTGCTAAGGTATCTTGTTTTGTATAATTTAGGGCACAGGGTTTCAAAAAAAAACCAGCAGAAAAGTGCTCAAGTATGAGCTACAAAGTGTAGAAACCTAGATGCCAAGTGGACAGTAATGGATTGTATTCTTCCACTATGACCTTGACTGACTAGATGCCAAGTGGACAAGTTGTACTATAATTTCTGGTACCAGACTTGACTGAATTTTTTGGTTCTTCCAAGGTATTACACATTCACATACAATTAGAGAGCACAAACCTGCAAAGACAAACTTGGAAAACAAAGATCAGATCTGATTAATAATTGACTAGGTTGTTTCCATATCTATATTGGCACTGAGCCACTGACCTTACTGGTACAAAATTACTGAATTTTGAAATTCTAATGCAATCAGGAGGAGGAGCAATGCACGGCATGGAAAAGATTATTGGCCTTTGAAAAGTAAGACTTATTAATCATTTCTTTCTTTGTAGCCAACTAATTCTGCAGTGCTGTAGGTTTTTTAAAATTCACACCTAGCATTTTCTTATTTTACAAATAAGAGCTATGATTTCTAGTATTTAAAAATAAAAGCCAACGTCCTGTGGATTATTTGCAAAAACTCCTGTATCTGTGTAAAACAAGGTTAACTAAGCAGAAGTAAGTTCGTAACATTTTTCATATCAACTCTTAACCGAATTCTGTTTTACTGCTCATTTATATTTTGCAGTTGATTTTAGTTGAATGAACTAATGAAAAAAGTGTCACATTAGAATTAGAAGGGAAATGTCAATATAACAGATCATTCCTTTTGTATCACTCTGATCTCACTGTTAAGTGTAAAGTTTAAATATATCAAAAAATGCTAAGCACTAGTTGGAAAGTTAAGAAACTTTTTTCTTTATGCTGAAATATGGTTTATTATTGGGTGATTTCTTCAATGAACACTAGTTATATAAAGAGTGATTTGCCTTGGTCAACTTATTGTTCCTAGATCAATATAAATCTCTCTTTTCCTGTGTTTCTGATGTTAACAATTAATCTTTTTTTGTTCTAGAGGAAACCCACAAAGGATTGATGCTGTTAGTGCCAATAGACGTGTTACTTTCACATATGAACAGGTCATTGCATTTTTATTCTATGCTTTATTTTTATCTTCTTCTGAGATATGTCATTCTTTAGCTGCAGCTTTTCTACTGCTTAGTAGTTCATGTTTCCAGTTGAAGGGGCATTTTTTAGAGTACTTTCGAAAAATCAAAAGGATCGCTTATATCCTGCAAATTATAGAAAAATCTGGCAAACAACATAAACACAAAAATACAGTCGACTCCCATTCTCCCCTATTATTTTAAAATATGAAAATAACCCTTCTTGAACTGTATATCTCTGCATGACAGAAAAATACAGTAGAGCATGTTTGCTATCTGCAATAACTATTGTATTTTGTTTTCTTAAGATATACTCCTTGTCAGGGGGGGGTAGGCATGATTTCTGTTTTCTTTTTGGGTCTTTTGAGGGCCATATATGCAACCTTACCTGAATTGAGTGTTGACTGACTAGGTTTTATATTTATTTTATTTTTTAATTAGGCTCTGTTGTATCTCTACCACTATCCTGAAATATGGTATGACTACGTCACGTGGCAGTCTAAAAGTAGCCCATCAGATTCGTCTGTTAATATATTTCATCGAGCTTTAAAGGCACTTCCTGGTAGTTTAATCATTCTTATTTATATTTCCTTAGACTTCTTTGTATTTTTGTAGAATAACATAAAAAGCTATCTTTTTTTAGATTCTGATATACTGAAATATGCCTTTGCCGAACTGGAGGAATCAAGAGGAGCCATGTCGGTAAGACAATTATTAAGAATCTATTTTATTTTAAGGGTTGCAAAAGCAATCCACTAGTTATCCTTGCAGTAAAGACCCTGATTTTTGGCATTTGAAGAAAAAACCTTAGGTTATATTGCAATGGTTCTTATGGTTAGAATGTTATTTTCTTTCCTGGATGAGTTCAAATTTTTTGTTTCATCTTGTTCTCGTTATGTGAATAGGTTTTGGTGTTGATAAATGAGACAGAAAGTAAGAGGGAGGAAATTATATACGGTTTAGATTTTGCTATTCATTTGTATTGATATGGGATTGAAGTTGGGTTAGAATATGTTGAGCTTGTTTAATTAAGGTCTGAGTTTTAACTATACATTTTTTTAGGGCCACGTTAGTGCCCGATTTAAGTTTGGTCTACTTTTGCTACACTATAAATTATGTTATATTTTGCAAATAGTAGCAAATAGCAGGGTTTTATTGCAAGGACCTATTCTCATTTATCATGCCCAGGATTACCTTGTATGATTGTATTAATGCTAAGCATTTCTATCCAGTCTGCTAAAAATATTTACGAAAGCCTTCTCGCTGATAGTAAAAATGCAACATCACTCGTGCATATTCAGGTAAATTATTGAACTATTTTTCAGCATTCAAGTCATCTGTGGTACAAGTGCACTACCATACATTTCATTGTCTTATATCTGTTTCTCTGCAGTTTTTGCGGTTTTTAAGGAGAACTGAAGGAATTGAGTCGGCCCGCAAGTATTTTGTAGAAGCACACAAGTCACCGACTTGCACCTATCATGTGTTTGTTGCATTTGCCATGATGGCCTTTTGCATTGATAAGGACCCCAAGGTTATTAATATAATTTTTTTTAGATGTTGATTGATGCTGATTACCCAAAATAACTAGCAACTTTTTTGTGTGTCTAACTATATATATATTATGGCAGGTTGCTCAGAGTGTTTTTGAGACTGGTTTAAAAAGATTTATGAAAGAACCTGCATATATCCTTGAGTAAGGCTCTTCCTAGTAGATTTTAGAATCTTGGGTTAAAATGTTGGTATTGGTGCAGCTGATATGATTTAGTATCTATTCTGCATTACCAGCCATAATTGTTTGTACTGGTACCATAGATAGATCAAGAGCAGTACCCTTTTTCCTCTATATTCCCAAATTTTCTTATGCTTCGGATTTTAATATTCTTTTTTCTTTCGGAACCTTTACAGATATGCAGATTTTCTATGCCGATTAAATGATGATAGAAATGTCCGTGCTTTATTTGAGCGGGCTCTGAGTTCACTTCCTCCAGAGCAATCTGTTGAGGTTTGGTCTCGTTCAAATTAAGAAAGGAATGTATATGTAGCACAAGATGCAATGACTAATTGTTGATATCTCATTCATTTTTTTTTGACGTAGGTATGGAATCGGTTTGTTCAATTTGAACAGAGATACGGAGATCTTTCAAGCATGCTAAAGGTATTATGTTTCTCATAAGCTGAGTCTATGATTGTCATGTAGTTTAAGGGGTTTTCCTATGTAAAGATAAGCTGAAATATTAAATCTGGGAATGGCATCCACTGTTCAACATTTGTGAAAACACAAATGTATTGTGTAATCCCTGGAAAAAAAATTGTTGGTGTAAGGCGTATGTGCTATTCTTGCAAAAGAGCACTTTTTACTTTTTTCAGGAGTGCTGGTCATTTTTGTCTTGGCAAAAAGCATTATTCAAACCGAGGTTCTTTTTTTTAGAATGATTTTTTTTCTTGGACAAAATTTTCTTCCTTGTTCTGTGCAGTATCTTGGTTATTTCATAATTTCTTTTAAGTGAGTAGGGTTTGGGTTATTGTGATATGAGACTGAACAGAAAGTAAAGACAAACTCATTTTGAGGATTAAACAATTTTTATAGCCCCCAATACAAGATCTTAATTGTTTTCAAATATCAGGATATTGAATTAAGGAGCAAATAGTCATATTTTTCTAATAACCCATTAGGTACTCAGGCCAGCTAAAATTAGGTTCTTTTGCAAATACAGAAGTCATTTATTTATTTTGGTAAAGCTGATGAGTATTAGGCGTTATTTGCAAAATTCCTAAATCCCAAATTGTAATTTTCATCCTTTTATCAGGTAGAACAAAGAAGAAAGGAGGCCTTGTCTAAAGAAAAAATTGAAGACGGTTCTTCTTCAGCTCTAGAGAATAATTTATATGATGCGGTGTCTCGGTACAGCTTTCTGGATCTTTGGCCTTGTTCTTCCAAAGATTTGGATCACCTGTCCCGGCAAGAGGTATATATATTGCCTATCTTTAACAAAGTTCATAGGTTAATGTGCCAATTATTTACTAGTTTGGTTTGTTATGTGTCAGTGGCTTGCTAATATTGGAAACAAGAAAGCAGCTGAGAAGCCCAGTCTTAACAATATCAGCAGTGTATTAGGTATGTATTAATATTTTTGTACTTTAGAAAGTCATCATAAAATACCCGGAAATCTTTATTTCTTTTTGTTTTCCCCGTAAGTATCACTAAATGTCAAAAACAGTGCCAGATTCGTTATGTAAGCAAATTATGGATCAGATCAAGGCTGCCAAGTTGTTCTGGGTTTGGTTCAAATGTAGCTCTGGGTATGGTTTGGTTTTGGGTTCACCTTTTGTTATTGGTTCTTTTTGTGGATGTCAGGTTGTTCAGCTTCAGGTCAAGAGTTCTAATTTCTGTTTGGTTGCCTTTTGGGTTCCTCTTCTAGTTAACATGCTATCTAAGTTGATTAGGGAAATATGTGGCTTCTGAGTTTGGTCTGGGTAGACTTTTGGTTTGGTACAAACCTGATTTTGGGTTACTCTGCTTGCATTGTTTTGGCTTTGTTCCATTTTGGGATGAGGCAGGCATCGTGAGTCACACTAGTCAATCTTTTGTTATTATTCAGAAATTATAGTTTGCTTTCAAGTTTCACTATTTTGACCCAATTGCCTTTTGTTGGAAATAACATATAATTTTGTAATGAAAAAAAAAATATTAATTCACAGATTCGCTCGGAACAGACAGCAATTCTATTGGACTAGCAACAGCAAACCCGAATCAATATTTGTCATCTACAAAAGTTGTTCGTCCAGATACTTCTCGAATGATTGTCTATGACCCTAGAATGTCAAAAGGTAAAATAATTAATTTTACTGAAGTACCTTGTCTGTTGTTAACTTGTTATCTATAACTTTAGAGATAAGGAGTAGGTCCGATGGACATCGGTCCATCGGACCTACATTTAGGTTCAATTAGCTCTAACACCGTACGATTAGCATCAAAATCTGTGCATATGGAAATTGAAACAGATGTGCACAGATTTTAATGTAGATCGCAAGAATCTTAATGCAGATCGGATGGTCATTACACCCATCGAACCAAAGTAGGACGATGTGCACAGATTTTAATGTAGGTCCGATGGGCATCGGACGATGCCCAACTCTCAATTCATAACTTTAGGCCAAATAAAGTTGGATGTATCATTGCTTATATTCTGTTTGGGTGAGGTACTCATATGTACCTGTCAGTGCATGGACAATCGTTTTGTTTATTCTTTATCTTCTTCTGGCTTGTCATAAACTTTGTTCCGAGAAATTTATCTATGCCTTTTTTGAATTATTCATTTTATTTTTATTTTTAGGGACTGAATTTGCAGGGGTGCCAAACTTTAATGTATCCAATTTGGGGGGTATTCCTGGAAGCACAAATTCACCAGAAACAGATGAGTTTTTAAAGTTATGTTCTCCTTCACTGCAAGCTTTCATCACCAATTTGCCTCCAGCGGAAGGTATTCAATGCTTTATTATTTTTTTTTTTCAATAATTCATATTTTCTATTCTGTTGTTATGTGTATGAGGTGGTAAAATAATATACCAAGCACACTATACCAATTAAATTGTCACACAAATGCACACTACTACCTAAAGAGGAAAGCTAAACAAAAGAAAATAAAGAACGAAGACCATGGATAAGTATTTAATAAAAATGATAAATAGATATATTGATACATAAATGTGTATGTATAGAGTTCTTAAAACAAAAGGAAATGAAGACACTAAAGCAAAATTTAATGGCCTTCTAGTTGTTAGTCTTCCATGAATATTTACTTAAAAGTTTATGTTATCCTGCTACTAGAATCATTCTTATAAAGATTTGATAAACAAGCAGGGATTGTGCCGGATGTGGATCTTGTACTGTCGATTTTGTTACAGAGCTCCATACCAGCCTGTAGAATAGCTTCTACCGGTAGTACTCAGCAAGTGGCAAATCCAACTTCAAGCATTAATCAGAATGGATCCATTAATAGACAGGGAAAGAGGAAGGACCGCGAAAGTAATCTCTCTCCCCTCCCTCTTTCTATTTTTTTTAATATCATCCTATAATATTGGTACCAAAATTTCCTTTTTTTGGTGATCCTGGTTTTACTGTTTAGTGCAACTTAGGCCATCTACATAACATGAATAAAAAAGGGGCTGAAAAGTATGCATTAGTTGTACCACTCTGATACGTGTTGATTGTGCTAGGTATCGTCATGAGAGCTGACCAAAATGGTACCAAAATCAGGACCGCCGTCATTGGCCTCTTTGCCAAGAATTTGAGAATTGTTCCCTACTTCAGTTTTATTGCACAAGTCTCTTGATATTGTTTTGCTAGATAAATAAAAAGAAAATGCATCTTGATCTTATGCTATTGTTCCCTACTTCAGTTTTATTTATTCTTTTGCTGTCTAAACTGAAGGGCAAGATGAGGACGACATGACCACAGTGCAGAGCCGGCCATTGCCAAGAGATGTTTTCAAACTGAGGCAGATACAGAAAACGAGAGGTGCCACCAGCTCTACACAAACCGGCTCTGCTGCTTCTGGTGGTGGAAGTGTATTATCAGGAGGTCCATCTATCAGTTCTAACTGAATAGATCAATAGATTAAAGATCCAATTGTCTTATTCTTTTTTAATAGACTATCTTTGTAGGGATAGGCATAATTATGTGAAGCACATGTTTATCTTCCAGTAAATATTTCTTTGTACCTGTAAATTTCTCTTCTCAACATTTTTATTTTCCATCTGTCTGACTGTCTGAGTTAGTTCAAGTGTTTATTCTTCTTTTTGGCATTTAATACCTGCTTTGCTTTTGCCTAACAGTCCTTTAGTTTAGGAACGTAGTCGTTCTCTGGAATATGTGTAATGTACTAGTTTCAGATATTTTTTTTTTTCTTTTGTAATGCATGGCTTAACTGTGGCTTTGTACATTATTTAAAAATGTTTAAAACCAAGGTGCTGAGATGTAACATTGACCTTTCCAATTTGTCATTGTTTCGTTATTTGACTTGTACTATAGGATTGCAAATGAATATTCATAATTGGATTATCCTTTTGAGTCTGGACAAGGGAATGGATATGTATTTGATAGTTTATTGGATTTGCATATGGTTCAAGATATGCCTTATTGGATTGTTTTTAGAATTGTACTATTTGAATTTGAAATTCTTTAAGAATTTGATAAGCGACAAGTAATTTTGAATTGCCATCCCAAAACCTAAAAGTAGTTATTGGCCATCTTAAAACTATAAAATTAGTGAATTTGCCCTAATTATACCTGTTATACACTGATTTGATTAAATTTAGGCTCAAAAATGATGTATAAAAAATATATTTTCGTATTCTCTAAAATACCCCTAAAATCAACGTTAGAACCAAACACTGGAGCACCGTTCCCTTCTTCTTCGTCTTCTCCTGCGCCAAAACACTGGAACACCAGCGAACTAAACCTCCGCCAGAATCTCCGCCCCCCTCCTCCGTCGAACCTCCTTCCGATCCGGCCCCCTCCTCCGCCAAAATTCTCTCCGCCTGAACCTCCGCCAACCCCTTAAACGCAGTGTACTTCGTGTGATTTCTGATTTTCCCGATTCGATTGAATTACTAGTATCAGCTACAGTGTATTTCAGATCCAATTAAAGAAAAATTTCATGCTATTTTGACAAATGTGTTTCAAAAGACTACATTATAAACCAGAGTTGCGATTTGGTTCTTTGGTGCTCTCTTGGTGCTGTACTGGTACTTGGAGATGCCTCTTTTCTGGTGGTGCTTGCTGATTTTTGTTTTTGCTTATTTTTATGGCTTTACTAGTACCAGCCTTGTTCTATGTGTGCTGCCTCTGTGATGCCTGCTGTGTGATTCGATTGCTGGTACCGGTGGTACCTCGGTACAGGCTGTGCTACTGTGATTTGTTGTGCTCTTGTGCTTCCTTGCTTGTACCGGCCGTGTGTCGGTCTTTTGCTTGTACCGACCTTGATCTGTTTTCCAACCTCTGTGATGGAGGCGTGGTAATAAACAAATTAAAAACCTTATTAAGTTGTTGGGTCCATTAAGAAGAAGTAATAAACAAATCAGGCGGGTTATTCGGGGTGTTTTTAGCCGTTTACCCGATTCGTATCGTATTCGATAAGGCGGGTATGGGTAAGGTTTTTTTTTCGTTAGTTTATTGGATATGGATACGGATAAGAATTTATTTTCGTTAACCAAATGAGTATAGGTATGGGTAATGATCATTTCATACCTGTTACCCTATAAGGTAATTATAAAATATAAAATAATATATATTCAAATTCAATATTTATTTACTCTTCCATAATTCTATTTTGGTGCCTCTATAATAAAGTTTGAGTAATAATTAATGATGTATTTTTGTTAATTAATAGTGTATGTCTTTTGTTATTAGAAAAATATTAAACATATTATTTTATTTGCATGGTTTGTTATTTTGTTAAATAATTGAATTTTTCGAATAGATATTCATGCTTTTGAATTTTCTTGCTTTAACAAAATAATTTAGTTGAAATTGATTGCATACATATTATTTTTATTTTTATTAGTAATGCAATTATATATGTGTGAAATGGATTAGTTTTTTATGTTCTTTTTGTAAAATATAATAAAATTAATTATTATATTAGTATTATCCGTTATTTACCCGCTATCGTTTCGTTACCCAATAATATTAACGGGTATGGGTACGGTAGGGTATGGTCAATTTTTAATGGGTAAGGGTAGGGTATGGATAAGGTCAATTTTAATGGGTATGGGTATGAAAATACCTCCACCCGACCCGTACCGTACCCATTGACACCCCTACGAGTTATGCAGCGGAGGAGGCGCAGGACCATGATCGGGGTTATGCAGCGGAGAGAAGAGGCGCAGGAACTTCTCCGTTTAGTTTAGTTTAAGTGTTGAATGAAGGGTATTTTGGGAATTATGAAAATACAGATTTTATACAATCCAATTATGTCTCATTTTAATAAAATTGGTATAATAAATGTATAAGAATGACATATTCCCTGATTTGTTCATTTTAGGATGGCAAAAAAACAATTATAGGTTTTGGGTGGCAATTCCCTAATTATGAAGTTTTGAAGTGGCAATTCAAAAATTTTCCTATTTGAGTTGTTTTAAAATTATAAATATCATATTAAATTATAACTAATTATATAAGTTAATTTAAATAGAAATTAGTCAAAATAAATTAATTCTTTATTGATGACTCTGGGGGTATATATAGAGCTTACATCTTACAATTTAGTCTTTTGATTCCTCTATATTCCTATTTTACAGATAAGTCTCTAAACTAGATACAAATACTAACATGGTATCACAAACACCAACACTCCTCTCAATATGGGTGAAAAATATCCACTAGACCCATCTTGTCACACAATCTCGACAAATCTAGTGAACTAAGTCCCTTAGTGAGACAGTCAGCCACTTGCTCTCTAGTAGCTACATGTCCCAGCTCTCTAGTTAGCCACAAGAACAAATGCAAATGATGTCCATAAGCACCAGATCAAGGACAAACTATGTTGCAAAGGGCAAGAACAACGACAAATGAGGTTGTTAAGCACAAGAACAAGTGTAAATGATGTTGCTAAGAACAAGAACAAGGGCAAAAGAGGCTAAGAAGCATATAAACAATGACAATTGAGGTTGTTAAGCACACAGACAAGGGCAAATGAGGAGCCTAAGCACAAGAACAAATGCAAATGAGGTTGTTAAACATAAGAACAAGTGTAAATGATGTTGCTAAGCACAAGACCAAGAGAAAAAGATGTTAAGAAGCATATGAACAACGACAATTGAGGTTGTTAAGCACACGAACAAGGACAAATGAGGTTCCCAAGCACCATACCAAATGCAAATGAAGTCCATAAGCACAAGATCAAGGGCAAAAGAGGTTGTTAAGCACACGAACAACGACAATTGAGGTTGTCAAGCACACAAACAAGGGCAAATGAGATTCCTAAGCACAAGAACAAATGCAAATGATGTTCATATGCACAAGATCTAGTGCAAAATATGTTGCAAAGCGCAAACGACAAATGAGGTTGTTAAGCACAAAAACAAGTGTAAATGATGTTGCTAAGAAAAAGAACAAGGGACAAAGAGGTTAAGAAGCATATGAACAACGACAATTGAGGTTGTTAAGCACACGAACAAGGGCAAATGAGGAGCCTAAGCACAAGAACACATGCAAATGAGGTTGTTAAGCACAAGAACAAGCGTAAATATGGTGCTAAGCACAAGAACAAGGGAAAAAGAGGTGAAGAAGCATATGAACAACGACAATTGAGGTTGTTAAGCCCACGAACAAGGGAAAATGAGGTTCCTAAGCACCAGACAAAATGGAAATGAGGTTCATAAGTACAAGATCAAGGGCAAAATGGGTTGTTAAGAACACGAACAACGCCAATCGAGGTTGTTAGGCACACAAACAAGGGCAAATGAGGTTCCTAAGCACAAGAACAAATGCAAATAAGGTTCATAAGCACAAGATAAAAGACAAATTATGTTGCAAAACACAAGAACAACGACAAATGAGATTGTTAAGCACATGAACACGTGTAAATAATATTGCTAATCACAAGAACCAGGGCAAAACAAGTTAAGAAGCATATAAACAACAAAATTGAGGATGTTAAGCACACGAACAAGGGAAAATGAGGTTTCTAAGCACAAGAACAAATGCAAATATGGTTCATAAGCACAAGATCAAGGGCAAAATGGGTTGTTAAGCACACGAACAACGCTAATTGAGGTTGTTAAGTACACAAATAAGGGCAAATGAGGTTCCTAAGCACAAAAAGAAATACAAATGAGGTTCATAAGCACAAGATCAAGGGTAAATTATGTTGCAAAGCGCAAGAACAACGACAACTGAGGTTGTTAAGCACGAGAACAAGTGTAAATGATGTTGCTAAGAACAAGAACAAGGGCAAAAGAGGTTAAGAAACGTATGAAAGACGACAATTGAGGTTGTTAAGTACACGAACAAGGGCAAATGAGGAGCCTAAGCAGAAGAACAAATGCAAATTAGGTTGTTAAGCACAAGAACAAGTGTAAATGATGTTGCTGCACAATAACAAGGGATAAAGAGGTTATGAAGCATATGAACAACAACAATTGAGATTGTTAAGCACACGAACAAGGGCAAATGAGGTTCCTAAGCACCAAACCAAATACAAATGAGGTTCATAATCACAAGATCAAGGGCAAAAAAGGTTGTTAAGCACAATAACAAGTGTAAATCATGTTGCTAAGCACTAGAACAAGGGCAAAAGATTTTAAGAAGCATCAGTACAACAACAATTGAGGTTGTTAAACATACGAACAAGGGCAAATGAGGTTCCTAAGCACCAGAACAAATGCAAATAAGGTTCATAAGCACAAGATCAAGGACAAAAGATGTTGTTATGCACACGAACAACGACAATCGAGGTTATTAAGCACACCAACAAGGACAAATGAGGTTCCTAAGCACAAGAACAAATGCAGATGAGGTTCATAAGCAAAAGATCAAGGGCAAAATAGGTTGTTAAGCACAAGAACAAATGCACATGAGGTTCATAAGCAAAAGATCAAGGGCAAAAGAGGTTGTTAAGCACAAGAACAAATGCACATGATGTCCATAAGTAGAAGATCAAGGGCAAATTATGTTGCTAAGCGCAAGAACAACGGCAAATGAAGTTGTTAAGCACAAGAACAAGTGTAAATAATATTGCTAAGCACAATAATAACGACAAAAGAGGTTAAGAGCTATATGAACAACGACAATTGAGTATGTTAAGCACACGAACAAGGGAAAATGAGGTTCCTAAGTACAAGAAAAAATGCAAATAAGGTTCATAAGCACAAGATCAAGCGCAAAAGAGATTGTTAAGTGCACGAGCAACGCCAGTTAAGGTTGATAGGCACACAAATAAGGGCAAATGAGGTTCATAAGCACAAGATCAAGCGCAAAAGAAGTTGTTAAGCGCACGAACAACACCAATTAAGGTTGTTAAGCATACAAAGAAGGGCACATGAGGTTCCTAAGCACAAGAACAAATGCAAATGAGGTTCACAAGCACAAAATCACGGGCAAATTATGTTACAAAACGCAAGAACAACGACAAACAAGGTTGTTAAGCACAAGAACAAGTGTAAATAATGTTGTTAATAACAAGAACAAGGGTAAAAGAGGCTAAGAAACATATGAACAACGACATTTGAGGTTGTTAAGCTCACGAACAAGGGCAAATGAGGTTCATAAGCACAAGATCACGGGCAAAGTAAGTTGCAAAATGCAAGAACAACAACAAATGAGATTGTTAAGCACAAGAACAAGTGTAAATAACATTGCTAAGCATAAGAATAAGGGCAAAAGAGGTTAAGAAGCATATAAACAACGACAATTAAGGATGTTAAAGCACACGAACAAGGAAAAATGAGTTTCCTAAGTACAAGAACAAAACCAAATAAGGTTCATAAGCACAAGATCAAGGGCAAAAGAGGTTGTTCAGCACACGAACAACGCAGATTGAGGTTGTTAAGCATACAAACAAGGGCAAATGAGATTTCTAAGTATAAGAACAAATGCAAACGACATTCATAACCACAAGATCAATGGTAAATTATGTTGCAAAGTGCAAGAACAACGACAAATGAGGTTGTTAAGCACAAGAACAAGTGTAAATAATGTTGCTAAGAACAAGAACGAGGGCAAAAGAGGTTAAGAAGCATATGAACAGCGACAATTGAGATTGTTAAGCGCACGAACAAGGGCAAATGAGGCGCCTAAGCACAAGAACAAATACAAATGAGATTACTAAGCACAAGAACAAGTGTAAATGATGTTGCTAAGCACAAGAACCAGGAAAAAAATGGTTAAGAAGCATATGAAAAATGCTAATTGAGGTTGTTAAGCACACAAACAAGGGTAAATGAGGCTCATAAGCAGAAGATCAAGGGTAAAAGAGGTTGTTAAGCACAAGAACAATGCCAATTGAGCTTGTTAAGCACACAAACAAGGGCAAATGAGAATCCTAAGCACAAGAACAAATGTAAATGAGGTTCATCGGCACATGATCAAGGGCAAATTATGTTGCAAAGCACAAGAACAACGACAAATGAGGTTGTTAAGGACAAGCACAAGTGTAAATGATGTTGCTAAGCTCAAGAACAAGGGTAAAGGAGGTTAAGAAACATATGAACAACGACAATTGAGGTTGTTAAACACATGAACAAAGGCAAATAAGGTTCCTAAGCACAAGAAAAAATGTAAATGTGATTCATAGGCACAATATCAATGACAAAAGAGGTTGTTAAGCACACGAACAACGCAAATTTTGGTTGTTAAGCACACAAAAAAGGGCAAATGAGGTTCCTAAGTACAAGAACAAATGTAAATGATGTTCACAAGCACAAGATTAAGGGGAAATTATGTTGCAAAACGCAAGAACAGCGACAAATGAGGTTGCTAAGCACAAGAACAAGTGTTAATGATGTTGCTAAGAACAAGAACAAGGGCAAAAGAAGTAGAAGCATATGAACAACGACAGATGAGGTTGTTAAGGACACAAACAAGGGCAAATGAGATTGTTAAGCACAAGAACAAGTGTAAATGATATTGCTAAGCACAAGAACAATGACAAAAGAGACTAAGGAGCATATTAACAACTGCAATTGAGGTTGTTAAGCACACGAGCAAGGGCAAATGAGGTTCCTACGCACCAGAACAATGCAAATGACGTTCATAAGCTCAAGATCAATGGCAAAAGAGGTTGTTAAGCACAAAAACAAGTGTAAATGATGTTGCTACCCACAAGAACATGGGCAAAAGATGCTAAGAAGCATATGTACAATAATGACTGAAGTTGTTAAGCAAACGAACAAGGGAAAATGAGATTCTTACGCACCAGAACAAATGCAAATGCGGTTCAGAAGCACAAGATCAAGGGCAAAGTATGTTGCAAAATGCGAGAACAACGAAAAATGAGATTGTTAAGCACAAGAACAAGTGGAAATAATATAGCTAAGCACAAGAACAAGGGCAATAGAGGTTAAGAGCCGTATGAACAACGACAATTGAGGATGTTAAGCACACGAACAAAGGAATATGAGGTTCTTAAGCACAAGAATAAATGCAAATATGGTTCATAAGCAGAAGATCAAATGCAAAAGAGGTTGTTAAGCACACGAACAACGCCAATTGAGGTTGTTAAGCACACAAACAAGGGCAAATGAGGTTCCTAAGCACAAGAACGAATGCAAATGAGGTTCATGAGCAAAAGATCAAAGGCAAAAGAGGTTGTTAAACGCAAGAACAAATGCAAATGATGTCCATAATCACAAGAACAATGACAAATGAGGTTGTTAAGCACAAGAACAAGGGCAAAAGAGGCTAAGAAGCATATGAACAACGACAATTGAGGTTGTTAAGCACACGAACAAGGGCAAATGAGGAGCCTAAGCACAAGAACAAATGCAAATGAGGTTGTTAAGCACAAGAACAAGTGCAAATTATGTTGCTAAGCACAAAAATAATGGAAAAAGAGGTTAAGAAGCATCTGAACAATGACAATTGAGGTTGTTAAGCACACGAACATGAGCAAATGACGTTCCTAAGCACCAGAAAAAAATGCAAATGAGGTTCATAAGAACAAGATCAAGGGGCAAAGAGGTTGTTAAGCACACGAACAATGCCAATCGAGGTGTTTTGCACATAAACAAGAGCAAATGAGTTTCCTAAGCACAAGAACAAATGCAAATAAGGTTCATAAGCACAAGATCAAGGGCAAATTATGTTGCAAATCGCAAGAACAACGACAAATGAGGCTGTTAAGCACAAAAACAAGTGTAAATGATGTTGTAAACACAAGAACAATGGCAAAAGATATTAAGAAGGATATGAACGGCAACAATTGAGGTTGTTAAGCACACGAACAAGGGCAAATGAAGTCCCTAAGCACCAGAACAAATGCAAATGAGTTTCATAAGCACAAGATCAAGGGCAAATTATGTTGCAAAATGCAAGAACAACGACAAATGAGATTATAAGCACAAAAACACATGTAAATAATATTGCTAAGAACAAGAACAAAGACAAAAGAGGTCAAGAAGCATAACAACGACAATTGAGGATGTCAAGCACACGAACAAGGAAAAATGAGGTTCCTAAGAACAAGAACAAATGCAAATAAGGTTCACAAGCACAAGATCAAGGGCAAAAGAGGTTGTTAAGCACACGAACAACGCAAATTGGGATTGTCACACAAACAAAGGAAAATGAGGTTCCTAAGTACAAGAACAAATGCAAATGAGGTTCATAAGCACAAGATCAAGGGTAAATTATGTTGCAAAGCTCAAGAACAACGACAAATGAGGTTGCTAAGCACAAGAACAAGTGTAAATGTGTTCCTAAGCATAAGAAAAAGGGCAAAGGAGGCTAAGAAGAAAATGAACAACGACAATGGAGGTTGTTAACCACACGAACAAGGGCAAATGAGGTTCATAAGCACAAGATCAAGGGCAAAAGAGGTTGTTAAGAACAAGAACAACGCCAATTGAGGTTGTTAAGCACACAAACAAGGGCAAATGAGATTCCTAAGCACAAGAACAAATGTAAATGACGTTCTTAAGTACAAGATGAAGGGAAAATTATGATGCAAAGCACAAGAACAACGACAAATGAGGTTGTTAAAGTGTAAATGATGTTGCTAAGCACAAGAACAAAGGTAAAGGAGGTTAAAAAGCATATGGACAACGACAATTGAGGTTGGTTAAGCACATTAACAAATGCAAATGAGGTTCCTAAGCACATTAACAAATGCAAATGAGATTCATATGCACAATATCAATGGCAAAAGAAGTTGTTAAGCACACGAACAACGCAAATTGTGGTTGTTAAGCACACAAACAAAGGACAAATTAGGTGCCTAAGCACAAGAACAAATGCAAATGAGGTTGTTAAGCATAAGAACAAGTGTAAATGCGATCCTAAGCACAAGAACAAGGGCAAAAGAGGCTAAGAAGCATATGAACAACAACAATTGAGGTTGTTAAGCACACGAAGAAGGGCAAATGAGGTTCCTAAGCACCAGAACAAAGCAAATGAGGTTCATAAGCACAAGATCGAGGGAAAAAAAGGTTGTTAAGCACAAGTGTTAAGAATGTTGCTAAGCACAAGAACAAGGGCAAAAGATGTTAGGAAGCATATGTACAACAACAATTGAGGTTGTCAAGCACACGAACAAGGGCAAATGAGGTTCCTATGCACCAGATCAAATGCAAACGAGGTTCATAAGCACAAGATCATGGGCAAAGTATGTTGCAAAATGCAAGAACAATGACAAATGAGATTGTTAAGCACAAGAACAAAATGCAAATGAGGTTGGTAAGCACATGAACAATTGTAAATGCGTTCCTAAGCTCATGAACAAGGCAAAAGAGGCTAAGAAGCATATGAACAACGACAACTGAGGTTGTTAAGCACACGACCAAGGGCAAATAAGGTTCCTAAGCACCCGAGCAATCCAAATGAGGTTCATAAGCAAGAGATCAAGGGAAAAAGATGTTGTTATTCACAAGAACAAGTGTAAATGATGTTGCTAAGCACAAGAACAAGGGCAAAAGACGTTAAGAAGCATATGTACCACAACAACTGAGGTTTAAGCACACGAACAAGGCCAAATGAGGTTCCTAAGCACCAGAACAAAAGCAAATGTGGTTCATCAGCACAAGATCAAGGGCAAATTACGTTGCAAAGTGCAAGAACAACGACAAATTAGGTTGTTAAGCACAAGAACAAGGGCAAAAGAGGTAGAAGCATATGAACAACGACAGTTGAGGTTGTTAAGCACACGAACAAGGGCAAATGAGGTGCCTAAGCACAAGAACAAATGCAAATGAGGCTGTTAAGCACAATAACAAGTGTAAATGTGATCCTAAGCACAAGAACAAGGGCAAAAGAGGCTAAGAAGCATATGAACAACGACAATTGAGGTTGTTAAGCACACGAACAATGGAAAATGAGGTTCCTAAGCACCAGAACAAATGCAAATGAGGTTTCCAAGCACAAGATCAAGGGAAAAGTATGTTGCAAAATGCAAGAACAACGACAAATGAGATTGTTAAGCACAAGAACAAGTGTAAGTAATATTGTTAAGCAGAAGAACAAGGGCAAAAGAGGTTAAGAGCCATATGAACAACGACAATTGAGGATGTTAAGCACACGAACAAGGGAAAATGAGGAGCCTAGGCACAAGAACAAATTCAAATGAGGTTGTTAAGCACAAGAACAAGTGTAAATGATGTTGATAAGCACAAGAACAAGGGAAAAAGATGTTGCTAAGCACACAAACAACGCCAATTCAGGTCGTTAAGAACACAAACAAGGGCAAATGATGTCCATAAGCACAAGATCAAGGGCAAATTATGTTGCAAAGCGTAAGAACAACGGTAAATGAGGTTGTCAAGCACAAGAAGAAGTGTAAATGATGTTGCTAAGAACAAGAACAAGGACAAAAGAGGCTAAGAAACATATGAACAACGACAATTGAGGTTGTTAAGCACACGAACAAGGGCAAATGAGGAGCCTAAGCACAACAACAAATGCAAATGAGGTTGTTAAGCACAACAAGAAGTGTAAATGATGTTGCTAAGAACAAGAACAAGGACAAAAGAGGCTAAGAAACATATGAACAACGACAATTGAGGTTGTTAAGCACACGAACAAGGGCAAATGAGGAGCCTAAGCACAACAACAAATGCAAATGATGTTGTTAAGCACAAGAACAAGTGTAACTGATGTTGCTAAGCACAAGAACATGGGAAAAATAGGTTAAGAAGCATATGAAAAACGACAATTGAGGTTGTTAAGCCCACGAACAAGGGCAAATGAGGTTCCTAAGAACCAGACAAAATGTAAATGAGGTTCATAAGCACGAGATTATGGACAAAAGAGGTTGTTAAGCACACAAATAACGCCAATCGAGGTTGTTAGGCACACAAACATGGGCAAATGAGGTTTCTAAGCACAAGAACAAATGCAAATAAGGTTCATAATAAGCACAAGATCAAGGGTAAATTATGTTGCAAAGCGCGAGAACAACGACAAATGAGGTTTTTAAGTACAAGAACAAGTGTAAATGGTGTTGTAAGCACAAGAACAAGTGTAAATGGTGTTGTAAGCACAAGAACAAGGGTAAAAGATGTTAAGAAGCATATGAACAACAACAATTGAGGTTGTTAAGCACACGAACAATGGCAAATTAAGTTTCTCAACACCAGAACAATGCAAATGAGGTTCATAAGCACAAGATCAAGAGAAAAAGAGGTTTAAGCACAAGAACAAGTGTAAATGATGTTGCTAGGCACAAAAACAAGGACAAAAGATGTTAAGAAGCATATGTACAACAACAATTGAGGTTTTAAGCACACGAACAAGAGGAAATGAGGTTCTTAAGCACCAAAACAAATGCAAATGAGGTTCATAAGCACAAGATCAAGGGCAAAAGAGGTTGTTAAGCGCACGAACAACGCCAATTAAGGTTGTTAAGCGCACAAACAAGGGCAAGTGAGGTTCCTAAGCACAAGGACAAATGCAAATGAGATTCATAGGCACAATATCAATAGCAAAAGAGGTTGTTAAGCACACGAACAACGCAAATTGCGGTAGTTAAGCACATAAACAAGGGCAAATGAGGTTCCTAAGTACAAGAACAAATGCAAATGAGGTTCACAAGCACAAAATCACGGGAAAATTATGTTACAAAATGCAAGAACAACGATAAACGAGGTTGTTAAGCACAAGAGCAAGTGTAAATGATGTTGTTAAGAATAAGAACAAGGGTAAAAGAGGCTAAGAAGCATATGAACAACGACGTTTGAGGTTGTTAAGCACACGAACAAGGGCAAGTGAGGTTCCTAAGCACCAGAACAATGCAAATGAGGTTCATAAGCACAAGATCAGAGGCAAAAGAGGTTGGTAAGCTTAACAACAAGTGTAAATGAAGTTGCTCAGCACAAGAACAAAGGCAAAAGATGTTAAGAAGCATATGTACAACAACAATTGAGGTTGTTAAGCACACGAACAAGGGAAAATGAGGTTGTTATTCACCAGAACAAATGCAAATGAGGTTCATATGCACAAGATCAAGCGCAAAAGAGGTTGTTAAACGCACGAACAACGCCAATTAAGGTTGTTAAGCACACAGACAAGGGCAAATGAGGTTCCTAAGCACAAGAAGAAATGCAAATGAGATTCATAGGCACAATATCAATGGCAAAAGAGGTTAAGCACACGAACAATGCAAATTGCGGTTGTTAAGCACACAAACAAAGGGCAAATTAGGTGCCTAAGCACAAGAACAAATACAAATCAGGTTGTTAAGCATAAGAACAAGTGTAAATGTGTTCCTAAGCACAAGAACAAGGGCAAAAGAGGCTAAGAAGCATATGAACAACGACAATTGAGGTTGTTAAGCACACGAAGAAGGGAAAATGAGGTTCCTAAGCACCAGAACAAAGCAAATGAGGTTCAAAAGCACAAGATCAAGGGAAAAAGAGGTTGTTAAGCACAAGAACAAGTGTTAATTATGTTGCTAAGCACAAGAAAAAGGGCAAAAGATGTTAGGAAGCATATGTACAACAACAATTGAGGTTGTCAAGCACACGAACAAGGGCAAATGAGGTTCCTAAGGACCAGACAAATGCAAATGAGGTTCATAAGCACAAGATCATGGGCAAAGTATGTTGCAAAATGCAAGAACAATGACAATTGAGATTGTTAAGCACAAGAACAAATGCAAATGAGGCTGTTAAGCACAAGAACAAGTGTAAATGATGTTGCTAAGCACAAGAACATGAGAAAAATAGGTTAAGAAGCATATGAAAAACGACAATTGAGGTTGTTAAGCCCACGAACAAGGGCAAATGAGGTTCCTAAGCACCTGACAAAATGTAAATGGGGTTCATAAGCACAAGATGATGGGCAAAAGTGGTTGTTAAGCACACAAATAACGCCAATCGAGGTTGTTAGGCACACAAACAAGGGCAAATGAGGTTTCTAAGCACAAGAACAAATGCAAATAAGGTTCATAATAAGCACAAGATCAAGGGCAAATTATGTTGCAAATCGCAAGAACAACAACAAATGAGGTTGTTAAGCACAAGAACAAGTGTAAATGGTGTTGTAAGCACAAGAACAAGGGTAAAAGATGTTAAGAAGCATATGAACAACAACAATTGGGGTTGTTAAGCACACGAACAACGGCAAATTAAGTTCCTCAACGCGAGAACAATGCAAATGAGGTTCATAAGCACAAGATCAAGGGCAAAAGAGGTTGTTAAGCACAAGAACAAGTATAAATGATATTGCTAAGCACAAGAACAAGGGCAAAAGATGTTAAGAAGCATATGTACAACAACAGTTGAGGTTGTTAAGCACACGAACGAGGGGAAATGAGGTTCATAAGCACAAGATCAAGGGCAAAGTATGTTGCAAAATGCAAGATCAACGACAAATGAGATTGTTAAGCATGAGAACAATTGTAAATAATATTGGTAAGAACAAGAAGAAGGGTAAAAGAGGTTAAGAAGCATATAAACAACGACAATTGAGGATGTTAAGCACACGAACAAGGAAAAATGAGGTTCCTAAGCACAAGAACAAAACCAAATAAGGTTCATAAGCACAAGATCAAGGGCAAAAGAGGTTGTTCAGCACACGAACAACGCAAATTGAGGTTGTTAAGCATACAAACAAGGGCAAATGAGGATCCTAAGCACAGGGACAAATGCAACCGATGCTCATAAGCACAAGATCAAGGGTAAATTATGTTGCAAAGCGCAAGAACAACGACAAATGAGGTTGTTAAGCACAAGAACTTGTGTAAATGATGTTGCTAAGAACAAAAACAAGGGCAAAAGAGGTTAGGAAGGATATGAACAGCGACAATTGAGGTTGTTAAGCACACGAACAAGGGCAAATGAGGCGCCTAAGCACCAGAACAAATGAAAATGAGGTTGCTAAGCACAAGAAGAAGTGTAACTGATGTTGCTAAGCACAAGAACAAGGGAAAAGGAGGATAAGAAGCTTATGAACAACGACAATTGAGGTTGTTAAGCACACGAACATGGGTAAATGGGGTTCATAAGCATAAGATCAAGGGCAAAAGAGGTTGTTAAGCACAAGAACACCAGTTGAAGTTGTTAAGCACACAAACAAGGGCAAATGAGATTCCTAAGCACAAGAACAAATGTACATGAGGTTCATAGGCATAAGATCAAGGGAAAATTATGTGGCAAAGCACAAGAACAACGACAAATGAGGTTTTTAAGCACAAGAACAAGTGTAAATGATGTTGCTAAGCACAAGAACAAGGGTAAAGGAGGTTAAGAAGCATATGAACAACAACAATTGAGCTTGTTAAGCACACGAACAAGGCCAAATGAGGTTTCTAAGCACAAGAACAAATGCAAATGAAATTCATAGGCACAATATCAATGGCAAAAGAGGTTGTTAAGCACATGAACAACGCAAATTTTGGTTGTTAAGCACACAAACAAGGGCAAATGAGGTTCCTAAGAACAAGAACAAATGCAAATGAGGTTCATAAGCACAAGATCAAGGTCAAATTTTGTTGCAAAACACAAGAACAATGACAAATGAGATTGTTAAGCACAAGAACAAGTGGAAATGATGTTGCTAAGAACAAGAACAAGGGCAAAAGAGGTAGAAGCATATGAACAACGACAGTTTAGGTTGTTAAGCATAGGAAAAGGGCAAATGAGGTGCTTAAGTACAAGAACAACTGCAAATGAAGCTGTTAAGCACAAGAACAAGTGTAAATGTGTTACTAAGCACAAGAACAAGGGCAAAATAGGCTAAGAAGCATATGAACAACAACAATTGAGTTTGTTAAGCACACGAGCAAGGGCAAATGAGGTTCCTAAGCACCAGAACAGTGCTAATGAGGTTCATAAGCACAAGATCGGGCAAAAGAGGTTAAGCACAAGAACAAGTGTAAATGATGTTGCTAAGCACAAGAAGAAGGGCAGAAGATGTTAAGAAGCATATGTACAACAACGATTGAGGTTGTTAAGCACACGAACAAGGGAAAATGAGGTTGTTAATGTAGACACCCAAAATTATGTAATCTTGAAAATAAATAATATGCTCGCACCAAACACAAGTTATGAGCTCCAGAATGAATCAAGAATATAATTTCCAAGTATCTGCAAGAAAAGGTACGCTTTGGTATCAATTTTTGCTCACTATTATTTATTGCCTAGTTTCAAGTTATATATGTACCCTACAAGTTGAACGTTGTTCGGCACAAAAATATTATAAAATATAATTTTAAATATAAGTCTATCCATTATAATGATAATTACCGACGCATTCTATTTGCGGGATTACTTATTTTCTTTGCCTTATTGGCGACATTAGTTATTTATTTACCCACAGCTTTTAAATTCCAGTAGGATACACCATCTCACGAGATTAAGGTGAGGAAAATATATTTTTCAAATGTTCTACCTTGTAAAATCTATATAAAATCTAGGAATATGGTGAGAAAAATATATTCCAAAGATATTATATCGCAAAATTAAGATAAAATCTTGAAGTTATGATATGAATTTGTTAATCTATCTTAATATGAATTAAGAAATGCATTGTTCAGGCCCAAGTAAACATCCAGCACATCAAATTATTAGTTCTAGGATGTTTACTCAGTTCCTATTTATTTATTTTATAAAGTAAGTATCACATCATTTAACGTTAAGATGAAGATACGAACATACAATCCACGCTTTAATAAGCTATACATGTAGCATGATGCATTTTAAACTTGAGATAAAAATGAACTTTAGTCATTGGATTTAAATAAATAGTGACAACACATTTAGTACTAAATAAATATGTACACACGTATATGAATAATATAAATGTACTTCTTTCTCAAAATCAAGGAAAATATATAGAGATAAAGATCAATCAAGTTAAGCCTTATTTTTAATAATCTCAACAAGTGATATTCACTATAAAGCGTCGTGCATATTTATGGATCGAATGAAACTAACGATGATCGATTCACTTTCAAAGCCATGTCAGGATTTTTTTTTTAAGAAAATAATCATATCTTTTTTATAAAATCATTTCCAGGAAAAAATGCGAACGATTAAATAATTTTAAAAATATGAAAACTCATAAAAGTTCATGCCTTGCCTTACAACATATTAGTATCAAGCATATATCTTTTAAAGTGTAGAGGGTACGCGTGAGTCACCTATTTTAGTAAGCTAGACTTAGTAAATATATTACAAAAGTAAAAAAAATTATTACATTTCGTGACCATCATATATGATGGCACTATATTAAAAAGACTCAACAAAAAAAGAATTCATAGACAAATTTAATGGCTATATGACAAATTATCACTATAAGATATGTATGCAAATTTCAAGTGCAAGTGACATAATCAAGCCAAGAGACAACTTGTCACCCACTTTGCAGCTAGATTCTAGCTTCACATATATTTTCAAGTAAAAAAACCAACATGCTATCATTAGAGTTTATACCAATTCCACATGATATTGCTTCAGGATATATATTGAATTAATATTCTTTGCAAAGAATATATATATACATGCTCAAAAGAGAAAAGTGGATGGGCCAATTATACTACAACAACTCTGAACAAAGAAGCCTTCTATTTGCACATCACCTATGCATTCATACATCACCACAAATAAATTTGTTATTTTTTTAAGAGACTTAAATCTATTACACATTCTCATGACTCTTAAATTTGTCACATAAAAATGTGATGTAAGATCTAGTTGACAAAAAGGAAAAAAATATGTATCAAGACAATCAAATCAACACAGTTATAATTCTAAAATGTGTTTGACATCTCATAATTAATTAAAAACCTGTTGTACAACAAAGGAAAATGACGATAGGATTCCCGCATATCATATCATCCCAAGTCAGTGTCAAAATATCTTTTATGTTTCCACATCTTAGAAAGAATAATTATTTCATCAAAATAATTACAAAATCTCACTCTTCAGTTCAAACAAAAAAAAATATATTTTTTCAAGAGAAATGACCATGATTTGGTCATATCAAAATTATTTTTTAGAGCAAACTATTAAAGTGCATGCGACTCTTCGCATTAGTGAATGATTTAGCCACAAATTGATATCAAACATATTTTCTTTTCAAACTTAAAATCTCAATAAGATGGAACATGAAAACAACAATAATTTTTGTGCATCTTTTGTCATCTTTTAAATAATCTAGACGTGGCAAAACATTAGGAGTTGTATTTCATAAGTTTTCATGCATCAAATTACAAGCCTTAATGAGCAGGAAAAAATAATATACACAAGGTGGAAAGTTATGAAGGCAACCAAACAATATAGAGTCACATGATCAAGTCAAATATGACACTAAGGGGCCACAAAAAGCTGTTTTGATAAACATCTCAGCAAGGTTCTTGCTTTTGCACAATTTAAATGTCAATGTTCATCATGCTTATTGATCCTCCACAAGTGCATACATTTAGAAAAATGATTAGACTAAATTTTAGCATGAAATATATTATTCTTAAGTCTAAATCAATATTTTAAAGAAGAAAAAAACTGTTAGTTAAGTTCTTTTATCAAATTATAAATTGAGTGAAAACAAACTTTGTATTTCTAATCAAAACGTCTAAAATATATCCAAATTTTATCACACAATGCCCGAAAGAATATCATAAATTATCTACCAATGTGTATACACATGTTAGGAACATTTTTATGATTTTTTCTCAACTATATAAAAATTTTCAGCAGCATTTTAATACCAGCAGAAAAAAATCAGCAAACCGTACCATTTTTCCAGCAGCAAATGCAGCAACAAAATATTAGATTTAAAGCATTATAATCAGCCCATTTATGCACAATAAAAATATATAATATAGTCACATACTAGCTGCAAATTTTTAGCTTTTGTGCTATTGAAATTGAGCTAAGAATGATGCAAAATTCTGATTTTTCAGAAAAAATCAGCAACAAGAACAGTTTTTCCAGCAGCAAAATATGCTGCAAAAATTGAGATTTAAAGCAATATAATTAGCCCATTTATGCATAATAAAAATATATAATGTAGTCACATTCTAGTTGCAAATTTCCAGCTTTTGCACTATTGAAATTGACCCAAGAATAGTGCAAAATTCTGATTTGAAGCAAAGTGGACAGCAAGAATCCTGCTGCCATGTTTCCACTTGTTCTTTGTATTAAGCATGATTAAAGTGCATAAAATGGTTATTAAAATTAAGAAAAATATGCTAAGTACCTGTACACATTGTTTGGATTTTGTGGCTGCATTATAATCATTATATTTCAGTCCTTTGACAGCCTTTTTCTAATTATGGTCAAATTTGTTCAAAACAGGATTAGCAGTGGGGCAGCACAATTAACAGTAGTTTAAGCATATTTTGGAGCAGCAAATGACTTCAAACTTCACCTATAATAGCCCCCTACATCCTCACTTCATCCCCATGGTTGGTTAGAGCATACAAAGCATAAAAAGAGAGTAAAAACGTTGAGGATTCTGCTACCGAAAAAAATCAGCAAAGGAAAAAAAATGTGTTTTCCACAAATATTCCCATGAAAATCCACTAGAATGAGCTTAAAAAAACTATGAGTGACTAGATTATTATGCTATTACATTAACCAAGTTTTCTAAATTCTGAAACCATCCATCCAAGCCACTGAAGTGATCATCACGATGATCCGTTAGCAAGAATGAAGAATCAGCGTGACTTGAAATTTTGAACCAATTTCCATTTTTTTTAGTTGTTTATTTTTTGTTATTTGCTATGCTTCTTGTTGTTGTTGTTATGGTTGTTCACCTCATTTGTAACTTTTATTATTAGTGAAGTTTATTTTTGAAAGCTAGAATTAGTAGAGACCGACTTTTACGGGTGAGTGTGGTGCCTAACACCTTCCACATTCATAACCGAGACACGAACCTTGCTATTATCCTTGGGCATCAATAAATAAGGTTTTATATTTCCCGTAGCATTGCGGGTGGCGACTCCAAATTTAATTTAATTCAAAATTTGAAAGGTTGAGTCAAGCGTCAGTTTCGTAGCACGGCAGCTATAGCTGGCGACTCCGCTGGGGAGTCTTAACTTGAAGGTTTCTAGCTTTCTTTATTGAGTACTTTATTTTAATTTTTTTATTTCTTTCTGTTTATTTTTAGGTTTGCTGCAACAAAAAAAGAGTAAAAAAAAAAGCAACAAGGAAGAAGTACAAGTTCACCTTTGCGGTGCAGGAAGAGCTAGGCAAGGATTTGGAGCAATCGAGCGACAATCATTCTCTACACAAGAAGAGGAAGTAAAATATCATCGTATCGGTAACATTATTCTCAACTGGATTTAATTTCTAAAAACGTACGTAAGCCAAAAAGGTCTACACCAAAACTTGCAAGGAGTCCTATCCTTACTAGGTCTCGAGCCAAAATGTCTCACAACACAAACCTCAACGAAAGTCCCGAAATTGTTCCACCTCAACCTCAAGAAACCAACCTAAATGAAGAACATTCGTTAAAAGACTTGCTAACCGAAACCATTAAAACAATGAACGCAATGTTGACCCAATTTGCTAATTTGCCGCAAATGAGCCCTAATTTTATGAGTTCGAATGGTCCTCAAATCTCTACGAACCATGGACATGAACACCCCACACAACGTCTTGAAACTCAAATCTTTCCTAATCATGACCAAAATGGGTCCACAAACACTCCAAGATCCGAACAATCGCTCATCACTCTTGAATTTGACCCGTTAAAATATCGCATTGATAAAGTAGAGGCGGAATTAACCAAAATATGAGTAGGAGGTAGTAGAAGTGTTTCGTTCCGAGACCTATGTCCGTTTCCTGATGTAATATTACCAGAAAATTTTAAACTACCCGAATTTGATAAATATAGTGGGGAGGGTTGTCCGGTGTCGCATCTCAGAGCTTATTGTGGGGATATGGTTTCGCTGAAATCCAATGACCAATTGCTTATTCGCTACTTTCAAAAAAAGCTTAACCGGTCCAAACTTTGAAATGGTTCACTTCTCTCGATTTATCTAGTATCGCATCTTTTGATCACTTGTCAAATCTCTTTGTCGACCAATACTCGTATAATCTTGACATGGAACCTCGACGCGAAGATCTTGAATCCCTCAAACAAAATAGAGTTGAACCATTTGTTAGCTATGTTGGTAGATGGCGCGCAATGGCCGCTAGAGTCAAACCCAAACCAACGAACGAGGAATCCATAAACATGATAATTAAGTCCTCCTTGTCTACCATATCAGGTTACTTAGCTATTCAGGGACATCCTGATTTCACAGCCTTAATTCAGTCCGGTTCTCATGTAGAAACAGCCGTAAAACAAGGGTTAATGCCTGCCTTAGGACAACAATCGTCATCACCAAACCAATTTAACATGAAACGAATAAAAAATGACCCAAAAAATAATAATTTCTCCCCAAACACCACAAAAAGTCAAGAGAATGTAAATGCTACCTTTGAGGTGTCGGATACCAAGCAAACTGCCTTCCCTCAAAAGCCATTTTTAACTGATAAT